>OY101443.1:81460875-82020875 GCA_956483585.1 Gymnocheta viridis
TAGCTGTGGGTGTTAGTAGAACATTAGTTTTTGTTTAAATGTAATAACTACAAGAAAAAGTTTTAATATGTCCTGAAACATACCAAAGATATTTTTTAATACACTTTTTTATACCGATGACATGGTTTATGGTTTCTTGTTGAAAAACCCACAGTGCAGAGACAAAATTATTGGATACATTTTTTCCAATTAACTGTTTGGTCATTAAAAATGTTTTGTAGATGATCTGCCAGTCCCACGATGTCACACGTACGTATTCGTTCTTTCGTGCAATTACATTTAAAACAACAACAAAGTTTTAGAATTTGGTTTTGTTGTAAATGTAACTGTACGAAAGAATAAATACGTTTGAGATCGTGCGACTGGCAGTATGGGTTCGGAATTCTAATGCACCTTCTTCTCATTATCTGGCCACCACATTTAAGCGTCACACTATTTTTATGCTTCGTTGGAACTTAACATCGCGTTCACAATGTTCTCCGGTGATAGTATCAGCTGGAGTTTTTTTGTTTAGTTCCCGTCTCTTATGCTGCATATTCGAACAGTAAATGAGATTGTGATCTGCGTTGCCTCCTTCAGCTCTATATTTATCACATTTATTGATAACTGTTGAAGCTTCTATGATTTGTCATGATCTGTGTTATGGAATAATTTACATTTCCATAGTGTAGTCATAGTTTAGTCATAAACTAGTTGTTGTCTATTCATAGTCTAGTCATAGTCTAGTTAGAGCGTGGTCAGAGCCACAGTCACACTGTATTTCGTCATATGAATTCATAAAAGCCCTAAGTTACGTTGAAAAAATTTTAGATGACAATGAAATATGAAAATTTAAACAACATTTTTCAAAATTTTTTTAGTTTAAGCTTATTTCTTATTGACGAATTAGTACAATTTTAATAAATAAAACTTTCAGGTGACATGCATTTAGATATAGTGGATCGAAATCTACCAAGAAGTCGTTTTTGATTTTTTTGTAACTTAGGGCTTTATTGAAATCATATGACGATTTGTAATCTAGTCAAAATCTAGCAATATTCTAGCCACAGTGTGTATAGACATTGTCAAGTTATAGTTTAGTCGTAGTCTCATCATAGTCTAGACATATTCAATTGTCAAATAATACAACGTATTGCTTCCATCTGATAGTTAGTAGAACTCTGTGAGGATTAAAAAAAAAAGGTTTTTCTATATGCCACCACATTTTTTATAGAAACACTCATTAATTTTTACACACATACACGCAAATACACAAGTATATAGATTAAATATACTTTTCATTAGCAGCAAGGTTTATTAAACAAATATGTGTGTCAGTAAGTTAATAATAAGAATTGTGTAAATGCGTTTTATTTCTTGTCCGCATGTCATACATTTATTTCTTTTTTCACCCCCATTTCTGGCTTAATCCTCTTTAACAACTTTTATTACATTGTAAAAAAGTTTTATGGTTTTTTGTTCTTAGACACAAACTAATCTTTTTTGACATTTTCATTCAATTTTCAAAACCTGAGGTAGAAAGATACTGATTGGTTTAGTGAAAAAACAATTTTTGCTTTAAGCTTAACTACTTTTATGAACTTTTATAAAATTGGGAAAAAATATATTTTACAACCCCTTTAATGAAGTTTTAAAATAAAATGCAAGAAGTAATTGACATTTGAAATAATTTTTTCCTCTTAAGGATTAATGAATCATGATTTAAGCAGCTGAAGGCGAAAATAAAACCAACAGTTCTTTTTCTAAAACCAAAAGTTCGAATGAGAAAACAAAGTTATAAAGTCAAGTTTAGTAGTTGTCAGCGTACTTGCAGGCTCTACAATAAATACAAATGAAAAAGGATATTAAAAGTTCAATAGAAAATTAAAAAATATAATTGACATAATCTTTTGTTGAGCGAAATATTTTTTTTCAAGTGACAAGAATAAATGAATAAATCGCAATAATTGTAAAAAAACAAAAGTTTCTAAACATTAATTGTTTTCCTTTTTTGCATTTGTTACTTATCGATAGTTTTATCTTGATACATAAATTCTAGTGCGCCGCCGAAGTTCGGTAAATTTTCCTAGATTGCTTCAAAACAAAAGCCGAATCTACAGTTTGTTCATTGTGGATTTTATCAAATCGAAAGTTAATTTAACGTAATAACTTTTTTATTTTACTGCGAAGCTGAATTGTGTAAATTGCTGAAATGTGTAAAATATTGCACAATGTTATTTTAACTACGAAAAATGTTCAATATACTATTTGCTAGTTCAAATTTAAAGTTTTCAACATTGAATCAATATGAATATATGTTAGTTTTCCACAAAGTCAATATTTTTGCAAAAAATTACATGACATGAAAACAACATTGTTTAATTTTGATTTTACATTGGCGTTTTTTTCTGTGTGACCATATTTTTTTAATGTGTGCTGCTAACTTTGATTAATTATATGAAAATATTTTAAAATTGCCCAAAAATATGGTAAATATGCAGATATACAAAATGCACTTAAAAAAGTTCAGGAAGAATGATAACAGAAAATATATATTTTCGGACAGTTAAGTCAAAACGCAGTAAATGTTGATTTTTATATGAAAATAATCTTAAAATGCCAAAAATTTTGAACATTTACCGTAAAAAAGAAATTTGTATGGGATTTTAAAGAAGAATAGTGACAGAAATTATTTATTTTATGCTGTTAAGTCAAAAGTGCTCTTAAAAAAAAGGCAGCTAAATTAAAACTACTGTATGAAAAATTTCCACTGTCTTAGAGCGGTAAAATGCGATAAAATGACTTGTAAATGACAACTCAGAATTTTCGGTCGAATGGCAATTCAACCAACTAAACGGCTGCAAATTTAGAAATTTTTTGTTTTCAAAAGCTTTCAAACAAGCAAAACATGGATACTGAAAATAATCACTCTTATTCCAGTTGTCAACATCGACGTCACGTCAATACAATACAGGAAAATTGAGGCTTCTCTACCCGTTGTCGAAAACAAATGACTACTATTGACAGGCTCATGTTATTTTCTGGACCTTTGAGAACAGAAATTGACTGTCAGTAGCACAAAATTGTTCTCGAGAGCGATTAGACAAGCCCCAAATGTTTTAGTATTCTATTGACGTGACGTCGAGGTTGACAACTGGAATCAGGGTGAATACTTATTTCGCTAAAAAAATATTAAATATGAAAACGGTGCTGTCGTTATTTAAAAAATAAGGCAACCCGAATTCTTGACTGAAGAAATTCTTTTTAATCGCAATTTTTTCATATTTTTTTTCAAATAAGCTTCAAAATTTATTAAATTCCTGCAACAATCTTAAGCTAAGTTTAGAGGATATGTTGAATCAGCATATGTATGCTAACACTTATATGCTTGAAAATAATAACAAATGCCTCTATCAGCATACTCAATATGTTTGGCGTCTACATGAATGCTGAAAGTAGGAAATTTTCGGATGTCAGCATATGTAAGCAAATGAAATGTCAACATAAGAGTTAGCATACGATTTTTGTGTTTATACGATATGTTGAATTTTATGTGGTGGTACATATGCTGAGTCGTATATTTATTTGTTTGGCAAATTACTGAGTTTGACAACAATGTTTAATTATTATTCAACTTATGTACTTATGTATAATTTTTGCAGTAAAATTTATTAACATAAATAAAAAATAAACATAAATGATGTCGCCGGAGGAAATATCGTTAGCTTTTGCAAAACTTACCAAGTACAAAATCGCTATAAATTAAGATATAAACACTTTCACGACAGCAGGCTTCACGGGTACATGGCTACAAATTTCTCTGGCTTTTTCAAAAATTTTAAACTTTTTGCGAAATTTCACGTTTTTTGCAATGTGGGTGACTTTTTCTATTTTTTTTTGTTTCATCGACTTTTAAATGATATTAAACATTTAAATTTTCCCAATGATTGGGGTTTGGCATTTGGCGAATATGCATACGATTTTGGCATATGCTGAAAAGCTGGCATACGCCTTTCAACGAATAACATATGTCCGCATACGCAGAAAATTTTTTAAGCACTAATAATATACTATTTACACGATATGCTGAAATTACCAACATACGTTTGTTGGTATTGTTAACAACGTGTTAGCAAATGCTGTTCAACATACATACGTATGGTAAAAAAATTTTGCGTTTACACGATATGCAAGCACTTGTAATAAATTTTCAGCATAAATATGCTGATTCAACATATCGTCTAAACTTAGCTTTAAACTTTCTTGGCGAATGTCCAACTTTGCATCTCTCGAGACACAAGTTTTTAGGCAGTCATGTACTAGAGGACCTTTCAAATTTATCAGAGATAGAGCTGAGTGATCTTATCAGATATCTCAATGCGGCGGGTTGGATCTGGTACCAATCAGCGTATCCAAGTACTTAGATACGCTTCTGCACAGGTTGACACCGACGAGTGTAGTGGTACTTTTCAAAAAGGAATCCTCTAGACTCTACTTGAATGCCTTCGTATAGCGGGCAGCCACGTAAACCAACCAACCAGCCAACCTGAGAGAGTGTATATGTGCTGTGAACGTTTCATAATATCCATAATGAAGATGCTCTGTACGCACAGAAAAATATCATTGCAAAATCAACTAAAAAAGGTTGATTCAACAAGTTTTTTTTTAACAATTTTCCCTCATAAGCGTTTCATGTTAATTTAATATGATATTAAACTAAAAATAAAGTTATAGTTTATCCTTTTCAAAACAACTAGAAATCATGTTGAATTGACAGTGTACGCTAATTGAATTCAAGAGAATATCATGTTAAATTAAAATAACATGTTGATCCTTATTGAAACAATACTAAGAAAAATTATAACAACATGAATTTTATGTTGAATCAAAATAAATTTAATGTTGAATCAACTATTAAGACATTAAGAACTAAGGTTACAGCCATATTGAAATAACATGATATGATAAACTTCCCTAGTGATAGGAAGCAGGAAGTAGGAGTCGTACAGGAAATAAACCCTCCGTCCTGAAGAAATCCTGACACGCTTCTGTGGTCGAGTTGGTGCAGTTATCCTGGAACCACTATTGATATTTATACTCGTATCATTACGTCCATTAATAAAAAAAACTAGACTAATCCCAGGACTATTCAATGAGAATAATACGACTGGAGGACTGGACTGTAGCTAAACTATGATTTCAAGTGTGACTTTTTTCAGACTTCATTTTGCAAAAATTTTAATGAATATATCCATCCATATTATTTACACTGAAATAGTCTCGTGTTTGTTATATTAAAGATTATATTCAAATACTTTCTCCATTCAATTAATGCAAAAATATTTTGCAAAAAAGAATAACACAAACAAACAAACCAAATAAAGTCAACAATTTATTAAAAGTCATTGCATTTAACGGACATAAAATTTTAATATATTTTTATTTTTTAAAGTTTACATTGTCTTGCATCATACAACGCCCATCCCTGTTCATTCTATATCCTTTGCAAACAAACAATGAGCAGCAGCAGTGTTTTGCATATAAATTCGCTCATTGTAGTCACATGCACTGAAAAAAGTGAGTGTATGTGTGTGAGTGTGTGCGGTCGTGAGTGCATTTGTGTGTTTGACATTTATTTCTTTCCTTTTTATTGTCAGCATGACAACATTTTATCAGTCAAACAGCGAATAGTTTTGTTTTCACAATTTTTTAAAGAAATTATTTTTATTTTTTCCAATAGAAGTTAAAACAAAAAACTGCGGCGGGTCATCATTTAAAACAAAGCGTGCAGTGTACATTCATTCTAGTGACAGTGAATGCAATTGCATTAAAACAATATAAAACTTAAATACACATGCATGCAGTTAAGTTGGGAGTTGTTGTTGCTGCCGGTAGTTGCGTTGCGTTGCGTTGCATTGGAACGTGGTTAAAAACGCTTTTAACTTTTACAATTTTTTTCTTTCATTTCCGTTATATTTCTTTTTTCATCCTTTTTTATTTTGTTTTATGAATGCTTTGCGGGAACAATTGAATACAATTTATTGTCTGCCATTAAAAAAGACCGCTAGCAAAAAGCCACCGAGTTATTAACAGGATCGCAAAGGGAATAAAATATGGAAAAAGGGAATGTGTATGGATGGAGGTATTCTATACTTATTTATATAAATGATGCGAAATTTAGGAAAACAAATTTAACAACAAAATGTAAACATTTTAAAAATCATGAATGTACGAGTACATGTGTAAATATGTATAAAATTTCCTTCAATTACAGGCGGGGGAGCGTAAGGCGATCAAAACACATAAAACAATTAAAAGTTAGAATAAAAGTTTGAAAGTTATTGTATTCAGACGAAAAAGTTAGTCATAATTACGGAAACTTACGCTTACGAAATACATTAGAAAAAACCTATAACTTAATTTAAGAAAAATTAAAAAAATTAAATGAAAAAAATTGCAATAAAGCAAAAAAAAATAATTAAAAAAATAACGCAACAATCACGCTAACCACGTGAGTGGTGCCTATCTCTAGTTAATATATGCATTTTAATACGAATAATTCTTAAATGACACACACCAATAATACAGGTCTGTTTAATAATCCAGCTGATTTTTTTATGGCCGAATACCAACAAGATGCCAAAAGTTGCGTTTATATGTACTAGAGAGTGAGTGAATTTTCCCTCACGCTCATGCAATCTCACGATAAAAAAAATGTTACTCATGCACGATCATATATTTTTGGGTCCCGTTCACGTGAGTAGAAAAAACCTTATTCACAATAACAAAAACTCAAGCTCACGAAGTACTCACGAAAAATATTTTAAATAATTAAAATTTTATTATTATTACTGATCCGTTCGTTGTGCTAGTCTGATGAATAATAATAATAATTACAATAATTTTTAATTTAAAAAGAAATGTGTAAAGTCAGATTTGAACTTGAACCCAGCGATTTCTTTCAATATATATCTCAAAACAGTTTAACTAATTACGTGCAAACATTAATATTTAAAACTATGACACCCATCAAACTCCATATTTACGTTGCCACAGTTGGTTGAATTACTAAAGGTACGATCACATTGGGGAAACATTTGACGAAAAACGAGAAATATTTCTCTGCTGTAGTGTGACCATGAAATATTTTTGAGAAGCAAACTGAAAAATAGCTGATTTTTACAAATAAAATTATTTGCTTTCAAAGAAAAATGTCTCCAATGTGAACAAATACCACCACTTAGTGCCAAATATTTTCCTCTTTTTTTGTCAAATAATTATTAGTTCTTGCAAAGTTTTTGCAAGAACAAACAGTATGAAACAACAGTGTTTTAAAATAAAATAATCAATCAATCAATTTTTATTGTTCAATTTCCATTTAATATATCGTTGAAATTATTTAAACATAAAAGGATTACTACGTTTTTCAATAAAAAATTAAGAAATAAAGAAAAATTTGAATTTAGTAAAATTTTCATGCAGGTAAATAAAATGCTTGTGAAAATTTGACTATTTTTGGTAAATCTGCTCTCCTGGCGACATTTTTGAGCTGGCGGGTAACAATTGAAAGCCAGATTAATTGTATTAAATATATCTAATATAATATATAAAAAAATTAAAAACTCGATGGGCGTTATTTTTTCTTAAGCGAATAATTTAGAATTTCGTTAAAAAAATTCTCCATATTCGTCCAATGCTGGATATAGCATGCATGCTTTAATCGCCTTAAAATTTCTACTGCAGTCCTTTTTTATGTCTAATCTTTTAAAATAATGAAAAACAAAAAAATTTGGGTTTGAAAATATTTTAAGAAAAACGTCGAACAATCATGTTCTATTTTTGTCAAAATTTTGTCATATTTTACTTGCATTTCGAAAACTTGACTTGGATTTTTTTCAGGAATACATGAATTAATGACAATTAATTTTTTTTTCTAATTGAAGCCACTGCGCGGTGATATAAATAATAAAACTTTTTGAAATATTTATTTTTGTTTTGTCATATTTATAGAGTTTTTCCTTGTCGAATGTTTTGTCAAATATTTGATCAAATGTTTTGTATCGGAAAAAATTAACTTGAGTGTGACCACAGGGGAAAAATATTTTTTGCTCATGCTTTCACTTAACGTTATTAGAAAGCTGTTTGAAAAATAAACGGTGACAAAAAAATGTTCGTAGTGTGACCAGAAAACAAATTGTGTACTGAGTTAAAAACATTTTGGTTAAACATAATCAAACATATTTGAATGAAATGCTTCCCCAATGTGAACGTACCTTCAGTGTGAACAGACAAATTTATTGTAACGTCATTTTGACGTATTTTAAATGTCAATTCATTGTGAATAAAAAATTATGTCGAACAACAAAATTAAACCAGATATGGGAATTCGAATTTTACGCGAAATACTTAATAACTTTTTTGCGACAAATAATTTTGATTAAAATCTGTTGCAAATTAAATTGAAATGAAGCAAGTATGTATTTATCATTAAGAAGAATATATTTTCTGGGTTTACTTATCACATATTTAAAAGATTTTTACAAATTAATCTAACAAATAGAATTTTTCCATACCTGTCCTCAATACAACCATTTATCAAACATATAAAATTCAAGCGTATAATTATAACACACTTTTGTATGAAAATTACTAACAACAATTATATAATATACTGTATAATTAGACGATTACGCAACACGTACGACATTAATACGAGCTTGTGAATTGAACAAATTAAAAATCCACAACGCTGTTAATGTTCTCTCTTGAAGCTTTGAACGATTTATTCATGAGACGGAACGGATCAGTTCTGTTTTCGAGATCATGTCGTGTCACATTTCATTATTATTTGTTGATAATTTTAGACCTGTTTTTCCAAATATTTGCTTTTGCATATTTTTAAAATAAATTTTAAATTTCAATTCTTAATTGTTCACAATTTCTGCTGCTGTAAATATCGCTCGATTTACAGAAAAACAAATTAAAAATTATTCAGGTTTGAGAAAGCACTCGATTTAAAATTGACGGACGCAGTTTAGAGAACAGGGGGCAAATATTTCAAAGAAATATATAAAATAAATTACATATATTTACGAGGGCGGATTGATATTGAAGCTACTTAAGTAGGAAAAAAATATTTTTTTTCAAAAACCATTTATTTCTCAATATAGTCTCCTTTTAGCTCAATACACTTAGTAAGACGATATTCGAGCTTTTTTTATACCATCTGAATAATACGATTTTGGGAACCCCTCAAAATACGCGTTAGTTTCGGTAATCACTTCTTCGTTTGAGATGAATCTTTTTTCTGCGAGCCATTTTTTCAGGTTTGGAAACAGGAAAAAGTCACTAGGGGCTAAATCTGGACTATAAGGTGGATGATCAACCAATTCGATGTGTATTTCACGTAATTTTAGCATCGTATCTAATGCTGTGTGAACCGGTGCGATGTCTTGAAGAAAGAGCACTTTTTTCTTCTTTAAATGTGGTCGTTTTTTCTTGATTGCATCAATCAATTGATCCAATAATTCACGATAATACTTTCCTGTGATTGTGGATCCTTTTTCAAGATAATCGATGAGCAACATTCCGTGTGCATCCCAAAATACAGTGGCCATAACCTTGCCAGCCGATTTCACTGTCTTCGCCTTCTTCGGAGCACTTCCACCAGCTTCCACCCATTGTTTCGATTGAGTTTTGGTTTCAGGTGTGTAGTGGTGGACCCACATTTCATCAACAGTTTTTAATCGACGCCAGGAATCAACGGGACTACGCTTTATCATGTCCAAACACCGCGGTGAAGTGGTCTGTCTAACTCGTTTTTGTTCGACACTGAGCAAACGCGGCACCCATCTTGCCGATAGCTTTTTCATATGCAAATGTTCATGCAAAATGTTGAACACACGTTCGTATGAAATGTTCATCATTTCAACAATCTCACGTAACTTGACTCGGCGATCATTCATAACGATATCGAGGATTTTCTTGATATTTTCTTCAGTAACCACCTCTTTTGGCCTTCCTGTTGATGGTATTGATGCAGTGCTTGTTCCGCCGCGTTTACATTCAGCAATCCAAGATTTTACCATGTAACCTGACGGAACAGACTCACCGTAATGTTTATCGAGCTTTTCTTTTGTCTCTTTCGCCGTTTTCCCTTTCAAATAATAGTGTTTGATTTACTGCACGAAATTCACTTTTTTCCATTTTTCAAGAAACACAAAAGTTGCTTCAAACTTCAAACGACTACAAAAAATAAACCAATCGACGAATTTGGGTGAAATTTTAACAGCTGACGTTTGATAGATCGCAATTTCTAAAAAAACATTTTTGTGTTTGGGCTGGCATCTAGCGCTTGGTAGCTTTAATATCAATCCGCCCTCGTATGTAACAAATTTATACTTTTAATATTCGATTTTCCTGTGAAAATGACCAAGAATTTGTAGAATTCCCTATTCCCAAACACTTCTAGTAAATATGTATACACTTCCTTTTACGTATCTCCATAATTTTTTATTTACTTTTTTTTAAGTTTTGAACATAAAATTATTTTTAGAAAAAGTTTTTTTCTTTCACCAGAGTCATTCATTTCATACTTATGAAAGAAAGTTTTCAAATTAGTCATCATCGATTGTTTGTATATTATTTTATTTTCCTACTCCTTTGTTGTCTTATCAAATTGATAAAGTTTTGTAATGGTTTTATTTATGTTTATACATTCACCAAATATACTTATAAAATAAGAAAGCGGAATTGTAAAGGAAAATTAAGTTCTGTTGGTGGTGCGGCGCGAAGAGAACCACTCGAACCACTCGAACCACTCCCTATTATGTTAATACACTTAAGTCATATACAACATGAACCAAACATCATGGAACTAATCATTCACTATTGTGCTCATCACCATCATCATCATTATTGCTTTCTAGCACCATCATCATTATCATTGATATCCGGATGTACACACATAATTTAATGACTTCTGTTCAGACTCAAGTGTCCTAATGGCCATAATGTCACAGTAATAAAATATAGTGAGTTTTTATTTTGTTTCTCAACCGAATATGCTGAACACATGCAAGGACACTCACATACAAATATAAAACCCTTTTAAGGCACACATACACACACACACACACACATACACATACATTAATATTTATTCCCAAAAGTACACACTTCAGCATGATGGCATTATTATTAGTATTTTTCTCTTGTTTATAGTTTTTTTAATCCTTTATTCCAGTCAGCAACCCGCTTCAAACTCGTACACATTTATTAGATAGACAAATACTCTATTAATTAATTAGCTTAAGTAATTGTTTTTATATTTAATATCATTGTATTTTGTTGTTCTATTAGTCGCCTAAATAGTTTTTCCCACTCCTCCTCCTCCTTCTCCTCGCCCGATTTTGTTGACTTCAAGCATCATCAAGTGTTTGCGAGTAAATATTAACATTAACGAAACAATTTAATTTGTTTAATAAATTGATTTTTAAAATTAGTATTTGCTTCTACAAATTGCCCTTTGTTGTCTTAACAATTATAACAACCGATTAATTAACTTTTATTTATTCGAAACATTCAATTGTAAGAATTGTATGTATTTTTTCTGAATCAATATTCAAGAGTATGAGGATTTGTTCGTTGATCTGTTTAAGAAGATTGTATTGTTAACGCTGTTATTTATTGCTTTAAAGGGGCTAAAAGATCTAATGACTTGACGAGCTGTGTTTGTGGTTGTGGCATCAAAATAAAAATGTTTCAGTAGCCAAGTTAATTAGAAGTATGAGACGACAAGTTGTTTACAAAGTTGTTTGCAAAGAAACGAATATTAATGAGCTTTTGAGAAGAAGAAAAATTAATAAGTGTAGTTAAAAAGTGGTATGATAAAAATAAAGTTCACGTCGTATTAACGATTCTAATCTTAAAATATTATTGAAAAGAAAGAAAGAAAACAACAATAGCATTTTGATATGTTGCCGCGGAAGATAGAAACACAATGTAGCGTATGCGGTAACGGATTCCGCAAAATATATAAAGAACTGCAAAAGCGAAATGAAATTTTTTTTTAATATCTCTCAATTTGTTTTCTTTATGAAAGAAAAGTAACAACTCCTGTACTTAATGCCTACCAATCACTTCATGTGTTATTAACTTTTGTGGGGAAAGCGATAGTGTAGAGTGCGACAGATGGCGAGAAGTGAGAAAACATAATTAAGTCTGCTATTGCGAGCCTTGTTTGGTGTCAAGTAGGCGTAGTAACTTTTTAAATGCTTCGGCGGTATTGCAGCAAAATTGCCCGCGAAGTAAAATAATTAATAAAAACAAAACTACAACAGGTTAAAACACATTTAATGCGCCTATTTGACATAGGGTTCTATAAGTCGACTTTCGACTAATCGACTAGTCGACTTTTTGTAGGCAAAAGTCGAAAAGTCGAAGGTTGACCCTTTAGGTGCAAAAAAGTCTAAAAGTCGACTTTTGCTTTCGACTAATCGACTTTTTTTTATATTTTTTGCTTTTGCTGGTTTTCCGTGAAACAAACAATACACTGTGGTCAACTTCGAGTTTTTCCGCAAAATACTTAGTTTGAAACGCTTTCTAGAAATTTTCCCACTAAATTTAAGTTTTCTTGTTTGTTTGCACAATTGGCAACATTGACATTAACTCGTCAAAAACAACTTGCAACACTGTGATTCAGGTTGCAGCAATCATATATTTTTCTTTGTTTCACATTATTGCAGTGTGATTGAAAAAATTGTTATTGATAACTTAATTAATAAATAATTTATAAATATAAAAAAAAATAATTGTAGTATTCATTTAGGTTAAACTTCCTCCATAATGGCTCCAAGTCCAGTATGGCAATAATTTGAAAAGTTAGATGAATCAAGAGTGAAGTGTACGAAATGCAATAAAATTTATAAATACAACAAAAGTACCACCACTCTGGCTCTGGATTTACAATCAAACCATAAAATTGAATTGAAAAAAGAAAAGGAAAATAATGAAGATGGAGCGGCGACTAAAGAATTCATCGGCCCTTTTGGACAAAAGTTTTAAATTAGTTTCTGCATATGCAGGTGAGTAAGTAAACAGCTGAAAAAAACAGTCGGTATAAGCCAGCCGATATATGTATTCCCTCATCTGGTCCCAACTTTTATTAATTAATTATTATTTTTTTAGTCGACGGCGCCAAACATAAAACAATGTTCGATACACTACTGTTTATGATTGTTAAAGATAATATGCCATTAAGAACACCACAAAAGGAAGGTTTCAGGACCTTTTGTAAGCAATTACAACCCTTATACAATCCGCCTAGTGTAATAACCCTGACTAATAATTTGAAATCCAAATATTAAGATCTTACAAGCAAGGTTACACTTGAGATGCAAGAAGCTGATATGGTCTGTCTAAAAACTGATTTGTGGACACACAAATACACAATGCAAGGTTATCTAGGAAGGATTAACAGCACATTATTTTAAAGGTAAGATGGGATTTCATCACTTTAAATATGTTTCTCATAATTTTTTTTTACAGAAACCAAAGTAAGAATTGTGGAACTTGGCGCTTATGCTTTGAATGAACGTAAAACTATTGAAAACTTGAGACATAAATTGCGTGATATATGTAATGAGTGGGGACTGTGTGATGAAAAAATATCTGCAATCCTTTATGACGGTGAAGCCAATATTAAAGGCGCTATTAAACACAAATTTTAACATTACAGTCGCTGCAACACTGATCTAAAAACTAACACAACGCGCAATATCAGAGTTATAAAAATTAAGCTCTCTCAGTTTCCCCATCTGTCCTCTCTCGCTCTCTCTCCCTCTATCCCTTTCCCCTACTAATTGCCTAAGTATTACTTCTCTTTAAAAAAGAAGTAACTCTCAAGGCAATTAATGCCCACCAATCAGTAGGTGGGTTGGTTACCTTCTTGGGAAAAGGGATGATGAGAGTGTTTTACAGCTTTTGGGCGATTTAAAATTTTTTAGAGTATTGTTACAGCGCCTCTGGTGTCAGTTAGGGGCATTAAATTCGTTTAGGCTGTGCCTCCAATTTTATTAATTATTTTACTTCACCGATGAGTCTGCTGTAGATCCGATAAAGGAGGGTGCTTCCTACGGTAGTATCAATTGACGACGGTACTGTTCAGTGACAACTGCTATATGGCTTCATCACTTAAACAGTCCAACAACAAAAAATACATTCGCACACTAATGCACATCGCAAAGATTCAGTTGCCTGAAACCTGGCACGAACCAACATTCTCAGTCATCATTTTGCTTTGCAGTCAACACGTTAACAACTTCAGTCAACAGCACTCTTAACTTGTCTTAAAAATCGCTATAAAGTTTCGATGAAAGTTTCGGGCTGGTTCAGACAAACGAAGAAGCACAAAAGAAGCCCTGTGGCAGAGCAAGAAAATTTCCTATCAACCGACTTGATTTTAATAATTCTTTGTCGCATTATTTTTTTTTATCATTAAATGAGTTCGAGGCATATTTCGAATAATAAATTTACTAAATTTAAATATGTAAAAAACAAACACAAGAACGCTGATAAAATTGTGCAGCGACCAGCGAAAACAGTGTCTGTCAGCTGCCGTTAGCGACAACTGGTTTTCCTGTAAAATAGTGAAAAGAAAAAAATTATAATGCGAATTACGAATTATTTACAATTAATATTTCCCGTCCGTGATTGTCTGAAAAACAAAGTTGTGAAAAATTTCTGAGTTTTTTTCAAACACTTCGTGCAGATTTCGATCAGACATGTCTGCGAAATTTTTTGTGGGACATGTCCGATGTAATGTAAACTGTACAACAAAAAAAATTAAAAAAGAAATAAAAGAAAAAGTTTCTAACGACTGATTCTGATAGAGGGGACCAAGAAAAAGTATACGTGTTTCGGCGTATTGAAAGTTTACATCTGAGTCTTATTTTTGGGGGGGAGTTAAAGTGTCCACTTTTCTTTAATATATTCTTGAGTTTAGTGCTTGTCAAACATCGAAGCTAAAATTAGCTTAAATGTTAATTACAAACTTCTGTCTGGTTGTGTTTCTTAAACGATTGAGAATAATGTTTGATATCAAATGATAAAACCATAATTTATCAAACCCTGGGCATTGTGTTTGTTGGGATGCTTTGCAAAAGTTCGCCAGAAAATTATAAATTTAAACAAAATAATCGCTTCAATAATAGAACTTATATATTTTCTTTTTCGCCAGCAATTTTTATATTTTAAAAATGAAACCTGATGACGTTTTCTTTTCTAAAAAAAAGTGCAAAAGTTGTTGCCATTTTTATAGAAAATTTGTAATATAATGATTTTTTTAAATAGTGATTTTATAAGAAATTATTGTATCATCACTTACGAAGCAAAATTTTTGTCTTAAGAAAACTTAGAATAGCAATTTTTTTATAAAAAGGTAAAGAAATGTTAAATTTTTTTGTAGAAAAGAAAATGCCATTAGTTTATTTATCATTATTATTATTATTTATTCTTTTTTGCTATTTATATGAATAATAATTTAATCCTGCAACTCCTACGCTTTCTCACAGCAACCGCTTTTAATAATTGGCATTAAAAAGGTTCTGTATTCTGTTTAATTTTTTCCTTCAAACTTGACATTATTTATACAAATTAAGTATTTTCTTTTTTCTGTCCTGCATTTAATTTAAACTTTTTTTTTTTTTTGTCAACTTAATGCGAAAACATTTCATTAAGTTTTTGTTTGTTATCCTGCAAAAAAAAAAACAACAAAAAAAAACTACAAAAAACCCCTTATCAACATTTTAATATTGTCATAAAAATATCAGCAGCAAAAAAAAAACAATCATTAACTCTAGTGATTGTCAGGTTATGGTTTAAAGAACAAAAAGAAAAAAAGGAAAAAATATAATAATTTATTTTATTCTGAAGGCTGATTATTCCACAGAGATATTTACGTATTTTCCGGTTTCCTTTTGCTCTCCTTTGAGCTTAAGCAAATTAACCCAAGAGTACATAAGTCCCTCCTTTACAATTTGTGTGGGTGCGCGCATGATGTTTGTTTTTTTTCATGTTGCTTTTTCTTTGTGGGTCTTTGAGAGCACAACGTTTTATTTTTATCCATTTTATATTTATTCCTCTTACACTTCTTTTTATATGGTTTCGAGTTTTATTTGTTTTTGCTGGCTTTTTTTCGCAATCGTGTATAGTTTTCAGGTCATTTTTAAATATTTTATGATTTGGATTTTAACACTTTCATTCATGTTAAAGTAAATCTTTTACATCGATGGACGATGTTAATTTACATTATTATTATTTTACTTAAAATAAAATAATTTTATATTTTTCGTATTTCGCTTTATTTTCATTTTATTCAACAAGGACATCCATCCATCACACATGTGACTTGAATGCTTTTTATAGCGAATGGTTTCTTTTTAGAGAGTGGCATTAATGGCATTTTAAAAAGGATTTGTGTTTCAAATTCAAGCCGTGAGATATTTTCAAGGATTATTTTTGGCTTAACTTCAAATATGAATTCACCCAATTTTTTTTTTTAATTTAAGAAAGTTCTTGATGAATTCATATTTTATTAACAAAATAATCTTTTAGCAGGTTAATTGACTTTCTTCTTTTCCAAAATGCAGTGTAAATTCGATAATCCGGACTCCACTAATGCGGAATATTCGGTAATCCGGACAGAATTTTACAGCTCATTGCGTATTCTATAATCCGGATTGAATAACACCCGTTTTTATTTATTTTTTTATTCAAATCACAGCATGCTTTGAAAAATATAGTTAGAATAGTGTGATATGAGTATGTTTCGGAACGTTGCACATGCGTTTTTAGTTTAGCATTGATGCAAGATGCCTTCATTGAAGAGAGCACACAAGACCTTTATCTATTTTAACTGAACTGTACAAATTAATATTTATGTTTTTATGTTTAATTTTGAATTATTATAATTATAATCCAGATAATTCGCTACTCCGGATTGGGGTATGTATTCAATTATCCAGATTATCGAATTTTTACTGTATATTTAAAATAAATGCGCTGTCTTCAAAATTTTTTATTTCATGCTCAATGTCTTGATATTTTTCTTTAGAGACCAGATTTGGAAAATCTTGTAATAAAGGAAGAATTTCGGAGTTTTTTTTTTTCAAAATCACAATGGTGTAATTAAATTTGAATTTTTTATAATTTTGTCATCGAAATAAAATCATTTTTTTTATTTTGTAACATAGTTCCACGTAATTATCAATAAATTCATTGAAAGTTTCAACATCAATTGTATATTGTCTTCACATTTCTTTTGCATACACACCAATATAAAATTCTTCCTTTTTTAACAAATTTTTACGGTTATGGAAGTCAATTTGATTTAGAGGCGTATTTTTTTATACAATCATCTACTAAAAAAATTATTAAAACATTTTAAAATTGTTTTGGTCATTTCATAGTGCATGTCATGAATTTGAATTCCTTCAATTTTGCTTAGATTATTAATCAAATATTAAAAAAAAAACAAAAGTTAAGCTCGTTAGTGTCATTAAAATTTTAAAATATTTCTTTAGCAGTATGAATATCATCGATATTGGCCGCAGAAGAAAACTATATTTTTAGAGCTTGACATTTAGCCATACGTAGAGGTTACATATCGACCCATGTGCGCGATATTATCGTATGTTACAAAAACTAAAATTTACAGGAGACCGTTTTTATTACTATTTGTATTGCTATTATATACTACAAAACTGTTACATACGATAAAATGTGCATTGTATTATCTCCATAACTATTATATTTATCGCTATAATATTTTTTCAACAGATTAATTAATAGATTTAGAACCGATTCGCATAAAAAAATCGATTTCATAAAAAGTGTAACATACGATAATTTCGCGCACAGGGGTCGATATGTTGAGCAAAAAGTAGCGAAGTCAAAAAATCGTCACAGTATAAGGGAGGATACCAACAAAAATCGTCAAAAGTCATTTTGTGTAATTCGCTATAAAAAATCGTCAAAATGACGTAAAATGGTCACGTTTGGCAGCCCTGGCTATGGGAGGGTTGTGAGTTCGATCCTCTCAAAAGGCAGACAAAAAGTTAAGCAAATTAGATTTAAGTTTAACAAAAATATAATAACGAAATTTTTTAAAAACTTTTTAAAGATATCGAGGCAATATTGATTAATAATTAAAAAAAATAGTTTTTAACACCTTTTATTACTTTTCTCTCATTAAAAAAAATAAAAATAAAATAAAATCTTCAACGAAATCAATATTTCAACAGTTACTCAGGTGACAAGCTTTAATGAAAACATTTAATCACAGACAACTAAACCAACAAATATTTGCATATACGTGCTTGTCTAGACCAAAGGAGCATGCAAGTAGAGCATAGAAAAAAGGTTTGTCCCCTAAGAATATTTGATTGATAGCCAAAGAGTTCAAATAAGAAAAGGATATATTTAACAAAATTAAAATGTCTTCCAGTTTTGTACAACTTATTATTTTATTTTGGCTTGCAAAAGGGAAAGAGTTAAAAGCACAAATCTAACAAGGAGTTTTAAAAAATTGATAAAACTGTTTAAAGTTTCTTATATCAACAAGGATTCTGCATCAAACTTTTCTGATATTTTGATCTAAAGCTAAGAACCTGCAATCGGTGCAAACAGCACAATCTGCGACAGTTTTTATTGTCCTACATCGGCACACATGTAAAAATATTGCGGCTTATTTATTTCATTTTATTTTATTTATTTTTGGGCGGTTCCATTATCGTCGCACACTGCAAAAATATGCATGAGTAACATCTTTTTATCGTGAGCAAGCACGAGCATGAGTGAAAAGTCACTCACGATCCCATTTTTAATTCAATTAAAAGTTTTAGACTCTGCTTCCTTAATGCGCCACTGTGCGGCGTAAAAGTTTTCCCCAGGAAAGTTAACAAGGAGCGTTATTTTTTTTTTCGAATTCTTTAGAAACCGTCTGCTGGGGGTGGCTGTGTATCACATTCAAACATTTCATTTTTACTGTACAAAGTTCCCATCACTCTATTTGTTTATTGTTGTAATTGATTACAATATTTGATTTAGTTATTTGAATGAAATTTATTATTTAAATGTCTTTTCATTAGTAATTTAGCTGAATGTTTTTTTTTTATTAGACTGGACGTAAAATCGTCACGTTTGGCAGCCCTGCTTACCAGCCGTAATAACTACCTACCTGCCTATTTATTTCATAAGCTAAAACTCAAAAGACTCACTGGATCATTAAAACATGATTTGCTTTACTTTAAAGAACAAATAGAATCATTCGAACTTTCTTTGGGACGTATTTTTCAAAAAGGAATGAATGGGTTAATTGACTTGTGCGTTTATTTAATAGTCTGAATTAATGAATCAATTATTAATGTGACAAAAAATAAGTATCAAGTCTCCTTTTTAAGCACATGATGGTGGCTCCTAATTTTTTTAAACACAACTGTAACCCATTAGGTTAACAAATGGCTGCCTCAAATTGTTTTAGTAAGCAAATGCGAAAAATAAAAGTCCTGCTTTTAATTGCCCAACATAATTTTCGTGATATTTGCAGAATTTCTAAACTTCATTTGGGATTTAGTGTACATATTTCTTAAATTCACTGAAATGCAATAAATATACCCGCATGCAAGTGCGTTAGAAACTTACCTTTTTTTCTTATTGTGCTTCTTGTTTAATTTGAATTAGAATATCTTAAGCCTGAATTGAATGCTTATTTGTACTTTGCTGCGGTGAATGGAAACTTTTGCATTTGGTTCGATAAGTTTGTGTGAGGTTTCTGAAAAAAAAACAAATATAAAAATATCTTTGAGATTTAAACAAAATAATCCTTGCAATAATTTAAGCAAAAACCGTTTTTACAATATACACCGTTTTAGAATATACAGAAAGCAACTTAACTGCCTGTTCGCCGATATCGAAAGAAAACTTTCTTTCGTATAATTACATTTAAAACAAAAACAAAATTTTAAAAGTTGTTTTTGTTTCAAATGTAATATTTGTAAAGAAAATTTTCTTTCGATATCAACAAACAGGAAGTTAATTTTTTTAAATATTTTTTTTTTATAAAAAAAAATTTCCTACTGTACACAAATATTTTCGTAAAATGTTATTTTCTATATATTAACTGCCTGTTTTTAGAAAATGAAAACAAAATTATAAATGGGAATTAATATTGAAAATAACAATAAAATACGAAATACGAAAATTTGTTTTTGTTTTCAATATACTCACAACGTTGTTTTCATTTTCCTCAAACAGGCAGTTAATACATAGAAAATAACATTTTACAAAAAAAAAAAATTTTTGTACAGTAGGACCTCGAAAATGTTGACCGAAATGTTGCAAGTTTAATTAACTTTTTCGAACTATTAAATTTTCTAAACGGTTTTCAAATTTTTAAAAATAGTACAATAAAAAACATAGATTTTTCATAAATAATACACTTAAATTTATTTCAATCACTACATAAAAGAAACTTATGGCATTTTCTTTTCTAAAAAAAAGCAAATTTTTTTATCCTTTTTATTGAAAATTTCCAAAATCGTTATTTTTTTTAAATAGTGAGTTTATTGCAAATTATTATAACGGGGTTTTCAACAAGAATTAAAAAAAATTGGATGAAGATGATTCAAATTTTTCTTATATTACGAAGAGAAAAGTTCGGCAATTATGAATGAAAAATTATGTCTGGCAAATATCCAACACGATCACACTGACAGATGTCGATTCATTCATCAAAGTTTTTAATCACTTTTTGGCAAAATGGCGCGTGTATTTTGTTAAGCACATTATGGATTTTGAGATTTAAGGCTGCAATCGATTCGATTGGCTCCGTATAGAGTCTGTCCTTCACATAGCTCCACAAAAAATAATCCAAAGGTATTAAATCACACGATCTGTCTGCCCACTTAACAACTGCTTTTTGTGAAAAATGCGATCGGGAAATTTGGTTTGGAATAAATTGATCGATGCATTTGCTGTGTGACATGTGGCACCGTCCTGTTGAAAACACATGTCAGTGATATCCACGTCATCAATAATAGGACAAAATTGAGTTGCTAACATCTCGCGATAGCGTGATCCATTGATCGTTACCCCATTTCCAGCCTCGTCTTCGCAAAAAACGGTCCAATCACGTCTCCAGACCACATAGCGCACCATACAGTGGCACGTTGAACATGCAAAGGCTTCTCAATAATCGCTCAAGGATTTTCAGAAGCACAAGTGCGGCAATTTTGCCAGCGGGTTGTTCCTGAATGAATTGAGCGAATGTACGGCGATGTGAATGGTCGGTCGGCCTCTAGTCCTGCACCAGTTGAACCTTGTGAGGCTGAAAGCCAAATCTTTACGCAAAATTCGCCAAGTGGAGGTTTTGAATAACCCCAATTGTTGAGAACGTCGAGGAATTGACAAATTTGAATATTCTTCAATACTGTGGCTCACGGCTGTGATGTTTTCAGTTGAATGACCCGGTCGAACACGCGTTGGTGTTGATACATTTTGTATCGACCCTGTCGAATTAATTTTAACGACCAAATTCTTAATAGCGATCTCAGAAGGATGATTATGTTGTCCGCAAATATCACGAATTTTACGAAATGTAACTTTAACAGAATCGCCATTTTCATAGTGGATTTCAATTATTTTAATGCGTTTTGCGAGCGAAATTGAATTCCTTGTAACAATTGCCAATGCCTCTTCTACGAATACGTCAAAAAACTAAATGTCAAAACTATCATGCAGTGCGATTTTGCTGGCCTCCTCCTGCAGCGTTTAAGTAATGAAGCCGTATATAAAGAATAGCACTTAGGTTGTGCTTGGGGAAGGTCTCCATGGCCCCAATGATTGTTACTACAATGGAACGTCCTCTAATGAAATCAGGGAATTCGTTTCCGATACCCGAACTCTTTCGCGTACCATACGTTTTTCATTGCGAGCTCATCCATATGTGGTCGATTGGCCACTGAATCGTACCATAAATTACAGAGAATTTTAGTTTTTTGGCCGCACAATTTGTATGAGGAATAATAAGAGTTCTTTCGCCATCACTTTCAGATTGGGAAGATTCAAATCGAATGTTGATAAACACTACTCCCTCTATCCTCTTTCCCATGATCTATTTTCCCAGTTCCAGCACAATGCATCACATTGCATATGTGGGGATCATCCCCTGAGTACTGATCCTAATCAAAAAAAATCCCTCTTCAAATTGATGATTTTTTTTTTGTGTTAAACGGCGAGACACATGAAAGTGAAAACAAAAGCATGGAAATAAAATTTCCAACTTAATTTGTACATCTATTTTTTTTCTATACAACATCAGAAGGGTTCCATAGACTTTTGAGAAATCTCTTCTGGGAAATGGTTTCTTTTAAATTGAAATAATATGAAATGTTTTAAAAACTCTCTGGGGACAAATTATTGTTCCAACTTGAAGCTCCACATTTGGTTGAATAAAAATAAATCTTCAGTGAATTTCCTACAATCATGCAAATAAACGTAACGTGATGCATATGTAAGCATGTTTGTGTGTCAAGGGAGGGGGTACGCTGTCGAGGCAGACCATAACTGTTCCATGTCCCTTTTCGATAGAGAGTGTAAGCAGTGTAAACTTAATGAATGACAATTGTTAAGCTTGTCATGATTTCATGATTCAATTCATTTCATTTCTTTTTTCTCTTCCGAACCTTTTGCCTTCCTGCTGATTCTTTTCCTATTCTTCTGCGTGTGGGTTTTCGTAAGAGTTGGTACGTGGATACGTTGGTGCGTTGGTAACTGAATCACATGGCAAATGATTGTGAAAATTTATGCATGAGTTTCACATGTATTGTAGTCACGCATACATGCATACATACACATGTATGTGCGTATTAGGTGCAGGAACATAATGTTCGCATACATTATAAGCTCTAAAGGGTGTTTTTTTAAGAACAATATTTATACGTATTGATTCTTATGGTTTCAAGGTGGACCAAAGGGCCACAACAAAGTTCTTCCATTATGATCTATCCTGTGCTACCAGCTTCACTTCGATCCAGGATTTTCCAATTGAGTTTGTTTCACTTTCGATTTGTCTACTTCGTGTGTTAGCGGGTCTGCCTGTTCTTCTACTGTTGTATGGGATTTCGTTCGATATCGAATGACATAATTTGCCGCCTGGTTACGTATTGGTGTTCCACCTGCTCTTTCCCACAGGTCTCCTCTTTGTGATAACATTTGGCCAAAAATATCTTGAGCGGTTTTCATAACGAGCGATTAATGAATACCAGCAAGGATTGCAAGTCGCTAGCTGTGGTCTTTCAGGATGCACTTTAGATGAAAAGAGCCGGAGTTTGGTTCTCATCACAGCTGGATTTGGGGCGATTGTCATACATTTTTTCGCAGTGCCCCAAATGCTTGATTCGCCTTTTTAATGCGCTTTTTAATATCCTCTCGCGAGTTGTCTGATGCTGATATGACACTATCCAGATATATAAACGATTGCACGTCTTCAAGACAAATCTTTATGACATCTTCTGCAGCAATGGCCTTTTATAGGATGGGTCTCGAGAGATCTGCTCTTGATCTGCTAGGATGGCTCTCGTCTGTCCTGAGTACAATGCCCAGCTTAGGGCTGCTAGGAATGCCTAGTGACAGCATAAACTGTGAACTGAGGTTCAACAGATAATTCAGTGTCACACATTCCACAAAGGTCAGTGTGGGACGTAAACGGTCCCGCTGTGGATTCTAGAAGCTTATGTTGGTAAACGAATGGATACGAAACGGAAGATGGAGTTGGTGCTGAAGTTGTTGGGTCCAACATAAAAATCTCTTTGCCCATGGGCAAATGGCCTAAAGTATTTCAGTCAGAAATATCGGGTGTTTTTTATAGAGTGACACAAGTTTAAATCACAATAAAATATAGTAATATATTTTTGATATCAATGAAACCATCTTTATTGGATAGAAAATTTTATGACATTAATGTTTAAATATGAATTCGGACATGTGGCCAATTTTCACAAACTTTTCGCAGCATTTGCGACCGTATCTCGCCGATAACTCTTCGAATGTTGATTTCCAGGTGTTCAATCGCTTGTGGTTTATCGACGTACACAAGTGACTTTACATAACCCCAAAGAAAATAATCGAATGGGGTTAAATCACACGATCTTGGGGGCCAATTAATTGGGCCATTTCGTGAAATTATTTTTTCGTCAAAAGTTTTCTTGAGTAAATCAATTGTAGCGCCCGCTGTGTGGCATGTGGCTCCGTCCTGTTGGAACCACATATCAGCAAGATTAATGCCACCTAATTGAGGTACGAAAAAACTTCGATCATGTTCCTATACCGTTCACCATTGACATTAACATTCTGACCATCATATGGGCCAATGACTCCGCCAGTCCATAAAGCGCACCAAACAGTAATTTTCTGTGGATGTAATGGTGTTTCGTCAAAATCACATTATCAGTAACAGTAAGTGTGGTCCGAAAACGATTTATTGTTCTTCGAATTAGCCACTCTGAAGGACGATTATGTGCGCCATAAAATGGAAAAAGTGCACGATAAGTTTAACGAACAGAACCATTATTTTGATTAAAAATTTACACAATTTGCACGCGTTGCTCTGGTGTAAGTCGATCCATAATGAAATGTCAAAGCAAACTAAACAAAAAACAACTATCAGCTGTTAAATGGGTGGTCAAATAAAGCAGTGATGCCAACTCAAAGTTGTATCACTCTATAAAAAAGACCCTTTACAGGCAATCACCGAATGTGTTGACATTAATTTAAATAGGGGCATTAGAGGCGCGAATATATTTTCCAATAGTCAGGCAGCTTTTAAGTCTCTCCCTTCATGAGAGTTCCGTGACAGGCTGGTGTTAGAGTGCTTTGACTCATTACGAAAACTCAAAAGAAAACACCCTTTTACATGTACTCTTACGAACATGTTAATCTTATATATTACGGTGTGGGTGGAGTACAGAAAACTGTTGCTATTTGATATTTTCTTACAATAGAAATAGAAAAGTAAAACTATTATCCACAAAAAAAATAATTTCAAAGTACGAGTAGAGATATCAGTTTTAAGCATTAAAATAAATAATTTAATCTTTGATGGAAAGTAAATATCAGATGGGATTTATAATATTGAACTCTCTTGATTGTATTGAACATGTGGTTACAAAGTCTAATGAAAGGATCTCTGAGTAAAAAAAAATGTTTTTACTTTAAATTTTGCCCTTTGAGAAGAATTTTCAAAAGCACGTGTTTGTGTGGGCGTTTGTTTGCACACCAAAACTGCTTTATTGAACGCTAACATGCTGCTGAATTAAATTTTACTTAAATTTTATTAAATTTATTTTCAGCTGCGTGTTTTGTTGTCGTTTGCATTGTGTGTCTGTCTGTGTGAGGAAAAGGCGGAAAATTATAGGTTCCTTCCTTTGGGTTTATAGAGCAGGAGGACATTTTCAAAAAAAAAAAATAACTACAAGTTATCAAATCTACATGTAACATACGAGGGCAGCTTGACAATTACGTGATATTTTATAACTTATTTTTGTTTTTATTAAATTTAAAAACTTCATTAAATTGCAAACATACTAATGTTCAATTTCAAAATGAATGATTTAAAATTTAAACTTCGGCGTTTTAATAAAAGTACTTTAAAACCTTTTAATAGCTTATAATTTAACAAAAAAAAATAGCTTGTGTTAGTGTGTCTCGCACAAGCAACTAAATATTTCAAACACGCAAAACAGAAGAAAAAACATGGTTGGTGTGACCATATTTCAGGGATATAATTTTGTGATTGTAATTAGTTAAACCATATTGCGAGGTTAGTGTGGTAATTCCGTGACTTTTTATAACTCCAAAGCACCAGCTTTAAATTCAATACTGGTCCGTCCCGTAATTGTAATCTTTTACTAGACTACTGTCGAATGAATATTGAGGAAGCTGCGTCTATTAGTTTGCTTTTGACAGCGATTGAAAGTACAAAAATTAACGAAAATTAAAAAAAGTGAATTTCGTAGGCAGACTAAACATTATTTATTTTTTAGGTGAAAAAAAAACTATCAGCGAAACCAAAGAAAGACTTGAGAAATACTATGGAGACTCAGAACAACAAATTTAAATGATTAAAAAGTGGTTTACTGAGTTTCGTTGTGGTCAGTTCTAAAAGGTCGTCACGCCATAAAAGGCCGATCAAATGTATTGAAATGATATTTTACGATGGGAGAATGAAAGTGCGTGAGATGGCTAAAGGCCGAATCAGTTTGTACGTTCTGTTCTGTTAGGGATCAGGTGTTTTGTTTCGCTTCAATTGGAAAACTGTATAAGTGATTTGTTGTTACTTTTTCATTCGGTGCTGTTACGCACAAATCTGTAGAAAATAGAATACAACGTTAAGTGACAGCCCAGAGTGTGTATTTATTAGTTTTTTTGTGATGTGAAATATCACACATTCTGTGTCAGAAAATTTTATTTTAATTCAAGATTTTCAAAGATTTATATATTTTTGTCAAATAGAAAACATTTTGCAAACATTTACAAAATTCATTCCGATAATTACATCGTCCACATCCGAAAGTCCAGACAGAAAAAATATTTTCTACAGAAAAGAACGGCGCAGAATGGCAATGAAAAGTAAAAAAAATGAGGCCTTAAGGCTTTAAGCATCTCAATTGAGCGAGTACATCACATGTTGCATGAATATTTGGGTATGAAAAAGTTATCCGTATAAATGCAACTCAGTTTTATATGGCAAAGCCCCATGAATCGGGCTACGAGTTGCTAAACCATCCAGCATACTCTTTGGATTTAACTCCTTGTGAATATTTCCTGTTTAAAGATTTTAAGAAATGGCTGTCTGGTAAGAGATTTGGGTCAAACGAAAAGTTTATCTTTAAAACAAACGTCTATTTTGGGTGTCTTGAAAAAATCTTATTATTTAGAGGGAATGAAAGGACTAGAAAGACACCTAACTAAATGTATCGAGCTTAAAGGAAGACTATATTGAGAAATAAAATGCTTTTCTACTAAAAAAAATTTTGTTTTATCCAGAAAGTCATGGAATTATCAAACTGCCCTCGTAACTACGAAAAAAACCCAAAATCGTTGTTTGTTGTGTGTATTTTATTTGTAGATTTCGAGCTTGTAGTTTTGTGTAAAATATGTTTGTTTTTATATTTTTTTTGCAAATGATGTCTGTGCACATTTAAAAATAAGTTGTCTTTTTGTCTTGCGAAAGAAAACCGCATATTAATTTTTATTTAAATCTTATTTTTTTAAATTACTTTTAGAGTGAAAAAAATTTTTATCCAATGTAACATTTTACGAGTTTTTGCGGAAATTCTCCTTTAGAAATTTGCATTCATTTCTACACGGAAAACTTATCATGTCGGTTTTGTGTAGAAAATTATTGTTGTATTCACACAAATATTATTTATTTAGGTAAAATATAACCAGCACAACAATTTATAATTAAAAAATTTAAAAAAAAATTTCGGCACTAAACAATTGAATGTGTATTAATTTTTGCTTCGGCTTACGGAAAAAAGTCTCCACTTATTGCTTTAACTCACCTGTAATCATGTTCTGTAATTTTGGCGAGAATTTCTCGCGTCGAAGGAATGTGAAATAAAATATTCCATTGTTTATCAATGACGTCGGCGGAAATACAACTGTCGTCGGCTGTACAAAATAATGTTTGGTGCGACTTTAATGTTTGTTATTTACAAAATATGTTTAAAAATTCGCATGTTTTTCTAAAATTATAAAATAATTTTAAAATGAATAAATCATTAAGAACATTTTCCGTATTATTTATTATTCATTACATTTTCCATTTTGAATATGTTATGCATTTTTAAAATTTTATCTCACCGCGTTTTTGTTTGCGAGTAAATTTGACAGTTGAAGGCGGCAGCTTTTTTCGCAAATATTTTACAGACATACTTTTTCTATAAATTAACGAATAATTTTCTTACGTGACAGCTACTACTCGCCAAAAAAATTACAGACACAGTTTAGTGAGAAAAACAGTTGTTTGTATCATTTTATGGCATTTTTGTTTCATTTCACACATTTCAATCGAAAAGTTTCTCGATGCGGGAGTTACAGAACATGGGTACTGTAATAGTCAATAGATGTTAAAAATTACGTGCCTTTAATTTTGAAACTCCGTACGAGCAAACGAAAATACTTTAAAGAAATTTACCATCCCGAATTTAAGTAGCTTTTTCTACACGCAATTTTTAAGGGAACCTGAATTTCCGCAAGAACTCAGTACCAGCCTTTAACTAAGAATTCACGACAAAGAACTTAAAAAATTTTGTTTTTTTTCTACTGAAAATTGCACTTGATTTTTTTTACTAAATATTTTGTACAGAAATCTATTATTCAATATTATTTTTTGACCTTTTTATTGATATTTTATTTAAAAAAATAAAGTTTTCATTTTGTTATTGTTGACCTTAAGCTTGGAATATTTTTTTTTTAATAAAAGAAATCTATTATTGTTATTTGTTTTACTTAATACTTTGAATATTTAATTGTATTTTTTTATATTTAAAAGGCTAGAAATTAGTGTTCACAGCTCTGCTCATGCAGTTACGAACTAAAATGTTGCATGTCCTTTTTCGCAAACACGAAATGAAAAAGGGCTTCAAATTACGCTTGTTACAAAACCCTTGGTAAATGAGACATAAACAAATTATAAAAAAAGAAAGTATGTCAATGAAAATAAAAAGACTGCTAACGAAGTGCAAATATTGATACAAAAACACAAATACACACACACACTCACACACGCTCAAACTCATTTTTATATTTCCATCAGGGCTGCCCCACGTTGGTCTGCTCAGGCTCAGGTTAGAAGTTTTTTTTTTGGTTATTTTTACAAGAATTGGTAGTTTGTTTTATTGTCGTAAAAGTATTGAGTACTTGACTACCGAGTACTCAATACCGTATCTACTATATTCCGGTACTCGATACCCAAAGCTAACTACTCAATATTTAATGTGATTATTTTTCGAACAATTTGTTGTTAGTGATTTTTTTAATCCAAAGGCTAAAGTTCGTAACATTTTTAGTCAGAAAGAATTGGACATGAGACAATATTCCAAAGCAACAAGGAAACATTTTAACACCAATTAATTTCAACTTACACGGCAGAACAGAAACAACGTTGTTTTTCGGGAGCCGCTACACTACCATCATCAGCGTTCATGTGTGCTTCCATGCATCCGCCAATTAAAAAAATTAAAAAAATCACTACTCAATACTTTCAAAGATGTATTTCCATATGTAAATGCGAAAATTTTACTTGAAAATGTTTTAAATTAATACAACCCGGTTTTGAGGAAAGTTAAGCGCCTTTGAAACAGTTGCAACAATTAATAAGCCTGGCCGTTTAGTTTGATATTTTTAATGGATTATTAAATACGTTAATCCATGAGTTATTATGAAATACGGTTTATAATAAAATCGAATTTTAACCTAATAAATATTTTTATTTTTAAATAAGAAAAAAACTTTATAAGCATTGAGTAGTCGGTTTTTACGACACTAGCTTGTTAGTTTTGTCACAATTCGTACAGTTTTTGTTAGAAGAAATGTTGGGTAAATTTTAAACTAAAATCTTCAATAATTTATCAGTAGAAAATTTCTTAATTAAGACCCGCGTTGGTATGAATGACAAAGTTCAGGCCTGTGCAGACAATGTGTATGTTACACGAAACCATTCGTGAACCTTGCAACATGAAAGTACTCCTTTTAGTTAAACTCATAGAAGACATTGGAGAATTGTAAAATTTCATGAGATGTAAAAGTGTAAAAACTGTTTACTTTAGTATCTATTCGTTGACTCACAGACTTACTCTGACAGATGACAGTTTTTACATTTAGTAAACAGCTGTTTGTTTGTTAAACAGCTGTCTGTTTGTAAATAGCTGTTTATTTTTTTTAAAGAGAAGTAACTCTCAGGCAATTAGTATGCCTACCAACCCGTAGGTGTGTTACCTTCTTTGGAATAGTGAGAGAGGACAGATGGTGAAAGTGAGAAAAGCTTAATGTTTACAACTCTGATATTGCTCGCTGTGTTAGTTTTTAGATCAGTGTTACAGCGCCTCTGATGTCAAGTAGGCGCATTAAAAATGTGTTTTAAGCTGTGTAGCCATTTTAATAATTATTTTACTTCGCCAGCGATTTTGCTACAATTTTGCTTCGGAGGTAGGGTAAATACACTTGGCTTGTCGACAACACCGGACGTAGCATTTAAGGTATATATCGCTAATATCATCGGTTTCCGTTTCCCGTCTTTGCTTAAAAATGATTGTATCGGGGTTTATTTTTTTTATACGATCATTCTTGGTCACTTATTGGTAGAGTATTTAACAAAAATAGGGAGTCTATAATAAAAACAAAAATATGCTGTGAATCTTGGAGGTTGTTTTAATGCGGACCGAACCCGCCTGTGCCCGACTATGAGCTAGTCACTGAAATCAATGGCTCCCGCCGTCCTCGTTCAAGCATCCTCTTGCTACTATCGGTTGATAGCAATAAATTCGTTCGTTATTCGTTTTCATAACAGTAAAATAATATATAATAAACTATTTATTTGTTAAACAGCTGTTTGTTTGTTAAACAGAGGTTTGTTTGTTAAACAGCTGTTTGTTTGTAAACAATATTTTTTTGGCATTCACATACATCGAGATCGAAATATTGCCAATATTGTTTGTAAACAATATTTTTTTTGGCATTCACATACATCGAGATTGAAGTATTGCGAATATATTTTTAAAATCTTTTGAAAGGAGCCCGCATGTGCAAAGCAGAAACAGGATATCTTTTCGCAAAGCGAATAAAAAAAAAAGTTCTCCAATAAATTACTCTATTTGATAAAAAGTTCATAATAATCGCATCCATAAAATGCTATTAGCAATTCAAACCATAATCCTTATTCTGCGCCACCCTCTAATAAATACATGCGACATGGTAAGCTCTGGTGGATTTTGGTAGAATTAAAGAAAAAACATTTTTGTTAGCACTAAAAATTTTCTTTGTGGCACCCCTGATTTCTATACCAATACGATGGCGCCCATTCACTCACACACCATTCGCATTCATGAATGTATTCACACGTACGCATACAATTACATTTTGAACAATAAAATTAAAAAGCTTCTACTGAACCTGGCATTACGAAACAATTCACATGTTAACAGAGAAATAGCAGAGAAAAAGTGATTGTGAAAAATACGTTTTTTTTAAAGGCCAAAACCAGCCACAACAAATTTCATATTGTTGTTGTATTACGGAGTATAAAAATAGAAAAAAATACGCATTAAGGGATGGGGAGTGGGGGAAATGAATAACGAATGAGAACCTTAGGTCACCATCGTCATCATAATTACATTGATTCGCAGGCAAAAATGAAAAAAATATTCAATATTCCGTACAAGCAAGAAATCAGGACACGCAGGAGCTTAAAAAAAAGAATGCAAATTGCAATTTTTTTATTAAGTTGCCCTAAAGCAATTTGAGTTTTTTTTTAAGTACTCGTAGTGTTTAAATAATTTCACCAGAAATGTTTTTTTTTTTCAAAATACTTTTAAGAAAAATTTTAACAGCGCAAAAATCATTTCAAAAGTATTGATTCATGGAGTTGTAATAAAAACAGTTCGAGTGTAATAATAAAAGTAAAAATTAAAGATGGGCGAAAATTACGAAAAAGTTCGTAGTGGAAAAAATAAATTGTACGTGTTTCATTAAATTGGAAGCGCCTTCGGTACTGACACATCTCTGGCCAAAATATTGGAAATATACATTTCTAAAAATTTTATAGATAAAAAACTAGAAATCTCCTAAGAGAAATTATTTTAACCGACTTAATAAGAAGAATAAAGAAGTTATCAATTCGTTCGTTAATGTGTGTTCCTTCAGCACTGCGCCATTAATAAATCGATTTCGAATTTTAAAGCGGGCTTTGAGCGCGGCGACCGAATCAAGAAATTCCGTAACGAAAATAAAACCTAACACTAAGTTTGTTTCTTAAGTCTTTTGTGTTTTTAAGTATTTGAATCGCCTAGCGTATGTTAACCCCCAAAGTATGCTATTGATTTCATTAACATACAGTATTGCCAGAACAGATTTTTACATGTAGGAAAACACAAAATGGCGTACTTACGAGCAATCGTGGTTGACAAAATATGATATACACAAACAAACAGACAATTCGTAGGTTTTTAAGCTATTGCATAGTTTTTATAGCGGGCTTTGAGAGCGGCGACCGAATCAAGAAATTCTCCGCGCTCAAAAAGTGTAACTTGAATTAATATCAAAGAAAAAAAAATACTGCATAAATAAAAAATAAATAAATAATTATAATTGCATACGAGTAAGTTGATAAAAAATGCTATGCAATAGCTTTGCCGCGGCAGTCCCCGAGTGTCACACGTCTTTTTTTTCTTAATTTTAAAGGATGTTCTTGCAGATTGGCCGCATTGCAAAGTGTGCAGCATAAGGACCATAAAAAGTCAATATATATTCGTTTTCAATTACATCTAATAAACTGATTGTTATGAAACTTTGGACACACTTTTGATTAGTGCGACAACATAACATTATGCCTAGGAAATTGGGCAGTACCACGCCCAGACGATATAAATATTCTTCTTCAACTACTTCTGTTTCACTGATTCTAATGAATTTTTTGCACATATTAAGTTACCAGCATTATTTGATATTATGATTATAAAAGTTTTCAACAACTCAACCGATTCTTAAGAAACTTTGCACATACATTTAGATATTGTGACAATATAGCATTATATTAAAAAACGTGGGCAGCACCACGCCCAATCGAAATGAATATTATTTTTAAATTACTTCTGCTGCACTGATTCTTGTGAAACATGCACATTCTTTTCGTTATCGTGATATAATACAACATTTTTGGTTAGAAAAAGACGGAAGTATCATGTCCAAACAAAATCTATATAATTGGTAGGCAAACACGTTTTTTTTAAATGCCTTTTATGCTCAGCCGATTTTGACAAAACTTATATCATTTTGAAGATATTTATGCAAAAATGTGCAAAATCTAAATTTTGTTAAAATCGCTTCAGTATTTTGGGAGCTATAAGGGTTTAAAGTTGTTACTAATCCAGGCACACTTATTATTACACATGCATGCATCAGCTTCAACTTGAAAAATAAGCAAAATGACCATTTGTGTTTTGCGCATTTGTTTTTGCATAGAAATGAGGGAGAACATTTTCAATACATATTTACTTTGCAAACAAAAGAGATCTAATAAATTTTAAGTTGTTTGCTTCTAATGTTTTTTAATTGGTGCTTTTTATGCGAATTGTAAAAATTTTAGTTTTTAAATTTTTTAAACGCACTTTTTCTCAAAATTAATATTTTACATATTTAGCAAAACTTTAACTGCCAGGCCCACGATGTCACACGTATTCGTTCTTTCGTACAAAATACAAAAACAATTCAAAAATTTCTTTGTTTTAAATGTAATTGTACGAAAAAAAAAGAATATGTACGTGTAACATTGTGGGCGTGGCAGTATTAGTTATATTAAAAAGAAATTAAAATTGATTGAGATCATCAGGAAACTTTACTTTTTTGTTGTTGTAGTTTATCGTATATATTTGTCTAAATTACTAGAATATGGTCAATTCCGTCCGGTCATAGAAAATACTTATTTTTAATCAAAAATCAAAAATTATCCGATTACGCAGTACAACACGAAAAAATATTACGGGGTTACGACCACTGATTCTGGTAGAGGAGACGAAAGAAAATAATCATGTGTCGGCGTTTTAAAAGATCACATCGGAATTTTATTTTAGATGTGGCTTAAGTTTCTCAGCTTTGGCCTGTTCTTGCAGCATATCGGTGTATAAAACTATGTTTTCTTTACATCTGTGTGTTCAGCAACTTTGTAGAAAATATTATGGAAAATATTTTTGTAGAACATATTAACCCTCCAACTCGCCCTTATAAGGACATTTTTGGCTTTATTTTTACAAAGCGTGGTCGTGAGGGCGGGGATGAAATGTTCCACAAAAATGTTAGTTATACATTTTTAATATTAATGTCGGAACACACCAAAATCCAAAACTTAACACAAACTCTAAGAAGCAGCAAAAAGAAAAGTTTGCGGTATTTGAGTGTCAAGCGTTCTCGTCAGAGATGGGATGACGTACTTATTTGAACAATAACTAACTCCACCCTTAATGAGAAATCTTGAGTTTGATTGTTTTTTTATATTTGTGTTAAGTTTCAGGTTTTGATGAGTTCTGACATTTATAGTAAAATTGTGTGGCCAACATTTTTGTTGTATGCAAAAGTACATTTTTGTATGGAAAGCAGGCCGAAATATTTCTGTCCATTTAAAATTTTTTTGAAATTAATGCACCCGTTTAGAAGTTTTTTAGTTACTTCCAGTTTTGTACCAAAAATTTCTTACATTTTTTTACACCAAACTCGCATTTGTATTCTATAATGACGCAGATGCAATAGAAATTTATTTTGTACGGCTGAGTGCGCAATTTTGTGTTCTTGATTCATGAATATGGGCGACGTTTATTTTCAACCGTCAGCACTACGCTCTTCACATCGCTCTTTTGCGTGAAAACCTTCCTGACCGTATGATTTCTAGAGCAGGCGATTACAATTGGCCACCAACATTTTGTGATTTAATAGCTTTAGAATTTTTTTTTAGTTGAGGCTACATGAAAGATAAGATCTATCCCAATAGCCCACCATTGACTCAAGACTTCAAAGATGGAACTTGTGAAGTTATCGAGGACACCCAGCCTCAAATGTGCGAATTGGTGATGGCAAAAACAAGGATATGGTCCCGCAAGCGTAGCCGTAGCGGCCACTTGGCAGATATTGTTTTCCATTTATAATAATACAATCAAACCACATTTTGAATTCGGTTCTACAATTTTATATACGTGCTGTGCAAAACAACAAATAGAAAGACTCCAAAAACTGCAAATCAAAGCAATGCGTTCGATCTTAAAATGCAATTTTTATTTAACACATTAAAATGGTTAAATATCCAGCAAAGACTTGAGTTAAATACGCTGATCTTTATCCAAAAAATGAAGTTGGGTAATGCACCGAATTAACTTGTAGGACAAGTCGGAGAAATTCAACTATACGGCCTAAGGAATGCACAGAATTTCAGGCCGCAGAGGGTAAATACTAGTGCAATGCAAAGATCACTTTTCTACAAAGGAATGCTTTTCTATAAATGAATGCTTCCAAATGATGTTAAAAATTAAAGAAACTTTAATGTATTTAAAAGAAATAGTGTATGGTTAGTTAAAAATAATGTAATAGCACAGAGCTTATACAAATTTTGTAAAATGAAAAATTACTGCCTGTTTTTATAAAATTAAAACGAAATTGTGAGTGAAAATGAATGTTGAAAACAACAATAAAATACGAAAAATTGCTTTTGTTTTCAATATAAATTCTCACTCACAATTTTGTTTTCATTTTATAAAAACTTGCAGTATATTGTACAAATGAAAGTATTTAAAATACTACTAAATAAAATAATAATAATAATAATTATAAAATATAATAATTATTGCTGGCATACCTTCCTTGCTTTTTACAAACAAATAAACATCCGACGACTTCGCTTTAAAATACTCTGAAAAATACAAGTTTGTACAACTTCACCCAAAGATATTTAGAAGGCTGCACTTCACTGGTAGCAAGCGACTTAATCGGTAATTATTTAATTCAAAATTTTATTTCAAATTCAATTTTGTAATAATATTATGGAAAATGCAAATCTAAAAGGACTTTTCTCTCATAAGCTCGTAACAACTTAAGTGGAAAGTAGACATAATAAAACACACACACAAAACAAAAAAATATAAAAAATATATTATTAGAATTTTGGCAAAAAGTAATTTGAGATTTACGTCACTTGTGTTTTCAAATTAAAAAATTTATATGTATGCATATAAAATTTAAATGCATACTACACACATACATACATACATGTATGCATTTGTAGCTCGTTTCATTTGAAAAACAAACTACAACCAGAAATTGGGAACGTAAAAATTGTCATAAAAGATAAAAATGAAAAGCAAACAAACAAACAAACAAACAGAAAGTTAATGCAATATTGCAGTGGGACTAAATGGAAGCTTTTGCAAATTACTACATGAGAAACATAAATCTCAACACATCTGAATGAATGTTGGCCGTCGTCGTAAACTAAAACACAATCTCATGCAAAAATGTAATAAAATTTTAGCTTTTTTTGCTTTATTTTTCCCCTCTAAATAAATAATTTTTTTTTTATTATCGTTTATGTTTTAGGATAGATTTTTTTATGACAAATAAAAAGGTTGTAAAATTAAAAAAAAATATGTTCACACAGCGATAAAGTACGCACACATACATACATACATACATACACACACACATGTACATATAAACTGTATTATATTTAAAATTAAAGCCTTTAAATTTGCCCAACGTAAACAGAGAGCCTTAAAAGGATTCGCATGAAGGGCTTATGATTCAATTGCTTGTCTTATCTATCCTCAACTTGATTGAGTTTTTGTTTTTAATAATTTAAACTGAACCAAATTACTAAAATTCTAGTTCGCTTAATATGAAAAGTTAACAAAATCAAAACCACAAACTTTTATTGTATTTGTTTAAATTACTCAAATTTTCCCAAATGATACGAATTTCAAATACACACTTAAGATGACGATAACAAAGGTTTTGTGCGACCATCCAACTGCCAGTGTGAAATTTATTTTGTTCGCGTATCTCAAAATAAATAATCATAGTTTACTTAATTCTTTATTGTTTTCATAATATGAAATTTCCTTGAGTTGAATTTGTTTAGTTTTTGTTTCGCGCAGTTTACTTTCACAATGGAACATTCCAATATAAAATAAGATACGAATAGATAAATAAGTACACAGTGGTTGTAAATTTAATTTGAGCATAACAAAAAGATTGATGCAAATATCTTAACCCTAGAACACTAAACATATTTGAAGTGGAATTTTTCTAAACAATGTGCTGGAACATACACAAATTTATTTATTTAAATCTAATATCAAACAACAATAATATCATGTACAGTATAGCCTCGTTAAGGCGGGCAGCCTTCTTTCGAATTACTAAATTTTTCGCACCGCAGTAAAAAAAAATGCAATACTCAAAATATATCGTCCCAAAGTTATCTTCACGTTTCTCCAAAAAATTTTTTCTTTCGGATATTGAGTGTAAAGTTTCAACATTATATACAAAAACAAATGATTAGATGATACGAATTTAAACCACTTCCGGGGCGCAAGTTTAGCAGAACTGAGCCAAATCGTTCGTTTCAGTGATTGCTCATTTTCGTTCAATTAGCAAAAACTAACCCTTTCGTTCAATCGTTCAATTTTCTAATTTTTTTAAGAATTTATTATTTTTTTAAGAAAATCGATTTTAAATATTTGAATAATGTAAACAAATTGAAGAATTTTGTAAAAAATGCATTTATTAATTAAAAAAAATCACATTTAAGCGCATTTTAGAAAGAACTTCTTCTTTTCACTAAAATATTATACATTTTGTTTTAACTATTATTTAATTATATAAATAGGCAAAGACAAATTTTTGGATCACCTTTTCTCTTTTGTTTGCCAACGTATTTTCTTCATTCTTTTACGAAATGGTAGACATTGTTGAGCCTTAGTGATCCGACTATATATTATTTCAAACGGTTCAGTATTAAAGGAATAAAAGGCTCTTAAAGTTGACACCACTGTAAATGCTAAAAATACACACGTACATTCATTTATATAAGTATTAGTTCAAATAAAAACATAAGCAAAGCAATATATGAGTAATAAGATTTTTTTCTCTTCAAATGAGTGAAGCTGAAAAAGAGATCTAAATTGAAAGAGATGAGAATCAAATATGGATGTACATTAGTGTGATCCAAAATTATTTTTTTTCGATTTTTGGAGGTACCCCAGCATTTTTTGAAAGTTTATACCATAAAGTATTTTTGTGATTTTTTTTTAGATTTTTCGGAAGAGGTTTTGAGGTCGCAAAAATCGAATCTAACCCAAAAACTGAGTTTTCTCGACTTTTTTTTGTTTAATTTTGCTCATTACTCGGCCCATTAGCACGATTTTCTTTGTTACTAACTCAATTTTTTTTAAAGAAAACTCTTCAAGCTTTACTTCTACGTAATTGTATTATAAGTCTCGGTTGTTTTTTTGCTCATTTGTGTACCCTTTATGACATTTTTTTTGTAAATTTAGCATAAATTTTAAAAATAATGCCTTGTAACTTTTGAAATTTCTATGGAAGTTAAAAAAAGCTAATGATTCAATTTAAAAGGTGGATAAATTCTGAGCCATATCGTCGACATATATTGTTTCGTCGTACATTTTAATGCATATCCACTTTAAATATTTAAAAAAATTTATATATTTTCAATCACATTTATGTATCTCACACCGATACAGCACACTCTTTGTAGTTTTCTAGGGTTAAGACATACGAAACATAATTATTTACGATTTGTAATATCTAACAAAAAGATAAGTATTCTATACTGATAATAGATAAAATAAATCGTTAATCAACCTTGTAACTGATTGATTCCATGTGTTATAACTGTGCCCACTGTGCAAGACTGAATTATATCTAACTGAAAGTCGTAGAAAAGTAGCAGAATAAAACGATTGATGTGTTGTCGCAATTATTTGATTTGTTTGCATTCACTTATATCCAGACATACACACGCAGTCAAGCACACACCAGCAGCAGCTGAAACCCTCCAACGCACCCCTTTAATTTCCGTCACATTCGTATCTCTAGAAAAATAATTTGTTTTGTTTTGTTTAGTTAGCTGATTTCTTTTTTTATAGCTTTTATCTTAAAACTGTTCGTGCCCTTTGCTTGGAAATAACTCGAACTCGAAAATGAAATTATTTATAAAAATTGCTGAAAGCGCAATTGTTTTTTATCTTTAAGAAATTTTTGGAAACAATTGTTATCTCAGCAGATACAATGTTCATTCTAAACTGTAGTCTACACTACACAACTTATAACTTTGTTAATAGAAAAATATTCTTTATTGAAAATAGTAGTGAACGACAGCACGCACATTTTCAGACCGAACCCGAATCCCCTTCCGATCTATGATAAATTTTTCAAAGCGAATCCGAACTCGAAATTAAACTTTTCTTTTCTTTGAACCAATGTTGCCATATTTTTTTTACAAAAACTGACAATTCCGAAAAAAAATCTGTTTTTTTCGAAAAAAATCTGCACCTTCAAAACCAAATTAAGGAAAATGTAATAAAACCATATTTGTATATGTTTAATTCATTTTATCGAAGAAAAAAAGAAAAACAAATATATAATTTTTATTTTTATTTTTTGATGTAAAAAATATATTTATGTATAAAATTAAAAGTAACAACATATCGTATAATATTTAATTTAATTCATCTCATTCAGAGATCATAGTTAATTATTTAAGTACACATATTTATGTATTAGTTGTGCATATTCTAATTAAATTTAGTTTCCATTTCTTTTGTTTGTGCAAAATTTGTACAATTGAAATTATTTTTTTTAAGTCTTTGGTTCGCAAAATATTTATTTAAATTAATTTGAGAAAATATCCTCTCAACGTTGGCTGTCCACACTAGTAGTGACAAAATTGCGTAAACTATTTTTTTTAATTTGCAAATGGCTCAGAACCATCGCAACATTTTGTGCTAGAGATTACCTGCCAAAAGCGTTCAATACTTTTTTCTTCTAACAAATTATAGTATTGAAAATCAAAGTGCAATAATTCGCGAATATCACGATTGCATAAAAAAGGAATGAGAAAAAAATAAACAACACGGTGTTGCTTTTAAAAGGAAGTACAAATTATATCAATGTTGTATTAGAATATATGTTCGTTAATAACAAGGCGAATTCAATACCAGGTGGCCTCAGTAGCCAATTGGCGATTGTTTTATTATTGTACTGTTGTAGGGAAATGGTTAATAATATTGTAATTGAATGCTTTGTTGTTTTATTCGAATAAAATTGAAAAAACTGCACTGATTTAAAAAAACAGTTTTTTTTTAGTAAAAATCTGGAAGCCTGTTTTGCACTTAGAAAAACTGCAAAAAACAGATAAATCTGCACATTTGGTAACGCTGCTTTGAACAGAAACATTTAAAAATTTTTTTGTTAAGTTTTTTAATTTAATAACAACAACTTTAACACACATAAAAAACCTTTTCTTTTGACATCGTTGTGCTTTTTGCAACTCTTAAAAGCCGACGATTGATGCTGAGCGGTTTATTCGTTCTGAGCCTGATTCATGGTTAATTTCTGATTCAAAGTTCCTACTTAGTCAACACTAAACTTCCACGTCCCTGTAAGACCTACTCGAAATTTTGAATTCTTGGCATTAAAATACTATCGTTCTGTAAATGCTAATTAGGATTCGTTTCATCGCGCATGTGTTAACTTCAATAAATGCTACCACATTATGGACTTATCTGAGAGGAATGACGTACTGAAGTGAAATCTTACTTTATATCTAAATTGTTGAACCAGTTATTTTTTTATATACAGCCCAATTCTAACTCATCTCCCTGGGCATTCATTTTTCCCGGGAATAAAATCCTCCTATTCCTCCCAATAGTCGGGGAGGAAAATAACCAGGGAGAGAGAAATTAAAATATTCGAAGTTAGCTGTTTTGCTTCAGCTGTTTTGTTTTGACTAAAAGTTTGCAAATATTTTTTTTATAAAAATAGCAAGAAATAAAACAAAAATAAACAGGAAACAAGCCCCTGTGATATTATTTTCAATATTTGTAAGCTGTACAATCGTTTAAATATACTAGAGCACGCCTAATGGTCTACATTCGACCGCCAATTTAAACGTATACCCATTATAGTTACATTCATGTAAAGAGAAAAAAACTACCTAATTACTTATTCCCTTCCTCACGAAAAAACAATAAAACAAATTGCATACAAACACCCACATTTATAAAAAATCTTATTACTCATATACATATGTATGTAGGTATCCTTAAACACTCTCCTCGCTTTGCTTGAACCAATACTTACATAAGTGAATGCGTGTAAGTGTGTATTTTTAGCATTTGCAGTGGTGTCAACTTTATCAGCCTTTCATTCCATTAATAGTGAATCGATTTAAAGAATTTATGGTCGGGTCACTAAAGGTCAACAATGTCTACAATTTCGTCAAAATATGAAGAAAATCGGTTGGCAAACAAAGAAGAAAAAGGGATCTAAAAATTTGTCTTTGCCTATTTATATATAGATTTTATGTGATAAATTACTAAATAATTACAACAAAAAAACCCCTGAAGATGTCAACAAATAATTGACGAAACGTTGGGAAAAGATGTAAAAAAAGTTTTTTATTTAAATAAATACAGGGTGTCCGCCGGGAAAGTATACTACTTTGTTTTGCGCCAATTTGGTAAACTTTAGTTTTGACGGTTTATATTTGGCAGTCGTGAAGTAGACAAGTGGCAAATTAATTATGGAAAAATATTCGATAAACCAACGAGTTTTAATCGTTAAAACATTTTATCAAAATCAATCATCGTTTACTGTGACGATGAGAAAGTTACGTGAAACAACGTAACAACAAAACGCACTATTTATCGTGTAGTGAATGATTTCGAAGAAAGAGGGTCTGTAGGTGAAAGGCCCAAGCATGGACCACAACGTCCTGTAAGATCGGCTGAACACATTACTGCTGCTCAAGAAAGTATTCAAAACAATCCATCAACCTCAATTCGACGACGTGCTTGGTCTTCACAGAACAACTTTGGCCACAATTATGCACAAGGATTTGCATATGTTTCTATTTAAGATTCAGTTGACACAAGAGCTTCTTCCACAAGACCATTTACGCCGCCGTATATATGCCAATAGGATGTTACAGCTCGTCCATGACAACCCCGATTTTCATGAAAAAATCATGAGTGACGAGGCACATTTCCATTTGAATGGAAATGTGAATAAACAGAATAGTCAGTCAGTTCTGGGCGATGTAAAACCCTCAAATTATTCATCAGTCGCATTTGCAGCCATTAAGAGTGACAGTCTGGTGTGCAATTTGGTCACTTCTTTAAAAACGAAAACGGCGTAACGGGAACTGTGAATGGGGAGCGATATCGTGATATGATTGAAAACTTTTTAATGCCACAACTGCATGCTTTGGGCTTGAATAACATGTGGTATCAACATGACGGTGTCACATCGCATACAGCCAGGATTACAATGGAATTACTGCGAGACCTCTTTCCACAACAAGTAATTTCAAGAAATGGTGATGCTGATTGGCCTCCACGGTCGCCTGATCTGACTGCTCTGGAATTCTTTTTGTGGGGATATCTGAAAAGCAAGATTTATGCAAACAAACCAGGAACGCTTGAGCAACTCAAACAAAATGTTCGTGATGAAATTAATGAAATACTGCGTGAAATGTGTGAGAATGTAATGAAAAATGTGCTCAAAAGGGTTCGCATTTGTGAGGCTAACAGAGGGGGACGGACATTTATCTGATATTGTATTCCATGCATAATTGCCGATATTAAATAAAACATTTATCAATATAAGATCCATTCTCTTTCATTTAAGCAAAAATTATAAACAATCAATGTAGTATACCTTCCCGGCGGACACCCTGTATATTAGGAGCAATTAGCTTACTGAAAATCCTTCTAGCTTACTGAAAATCCTTCAAAGTATTCGAAATAACTTGTCCAAATAATATACAAATCTTATGAAATACGAGTACTTTCAGGAGTTGTGCACCCTTGCAATTTTTTTGGCGGAATTATTCCCAAAATTTGTCATCAACTTCTCCCTTTAATTGATATTCATAATACCTATTTGTTTCCTCCGGGAAATAATTTCCCATTTTCGAAGTTCTTGTAGATTAAGGAAAGATGGAAAAGAGAAAATTTCCCCTGGAAGATTTTATTCAGAATAAGCGAACAGGGAATAGGGAAAAAGTTCCAAGCGAATTGTTATTCAGAATTGGAGTGAAATATATGAATATTTTGTTATTCATATTTAGGCAAAAAGAATGTAAAAATCTATTGACCTAATAGATAAATAAATAAAGAAAATTGAATTTTTAATTGTTAATTGCTTAAGATCACTAAGTTGGTGTGAGACGACGCATATTGAGAATTGATTTGTTGTTTCTTTTTAATTAAATACACTGCGATGGCAGCTGCCAATTCATTTTTTGTCACAAGACATTTTTATACTGTAATTTATAAAAAAAAACTCTACTGCAAGCTGTTCTCACATTATGTGAAAACACGTTTGCGATTTATTGCAGCAAGTTCGTCGTAATAACTTCTACAAACTACTTCTGGAAGCATACTTCCGCAAGTTTTCGTTTGAGTGGAAACACTTCAGCAAATACTTGCAGAAGTTTTTCCGCAAGTGACTTGCTAGTGGACACACGGCTTTAGAACATGTAGTTCGCTCTAAGAATTACCCACATAAAATTTAGTAAGCATCAGAACTATATTTGTGAGGATATGAATTGATGCATGAAAAAAAGGTTTTTGGTCCCATTGTGCGCTGTCTTAACTTTAATGACTTTTCAAAAAAATATCTTTGCTTTCAACCGCCATCATTAGTTAACTAAAGGCTGTGAATTTTAGCGTAAGTGCAATTAAAACCTCTAAATCTTGCCAAGAACTCTCTAAGCTGACTCCTACGCATTCATTAGGAAATTCTCTAAAAGAAAGTGTCGTTAAAAAAATTTTAAATACAGAACATTGACAACAAAAAGGTGAACCCGCAGCAATCGAATTAACTAGACGGCAGTTGGTCATTTAAATTATGCATTCGAAAAAGTTTGATTGATAGCGAATGCCTGCCTTTCAGTATTTCATCAAGATCAATTAAACAAATTTCATCATAATAAATTAATTTTTACATTCAAATTTTACCAGCCATTATCTAAACAAACACGAAAGCCGAAAAAACAATCTCATTAAATGCGTTCTATTTCGGTTTTGTGCGTAAGCAGAAATACACTAAACAAAAATTAACTCATGAAGAATATTTTCAAATAAAATGAAGAACAAAATTATGCTAATTCGCTAATGGATGCGATGCGCTTATAAATAAAATCCTAAAATGAAGAAAATTTAAAAACTCTGAATAAGTTGGGAATTAAACAAAAAATATATAAATCAGAAGAGATGTGCAAGAAAGAACTCACTGTTAATAATGATGCATTTCCTAACCACGTCATTTGATTTTTGAATGGAAAGTTGCCACAAATTACAGGACGCATAACACTATCGTCGTCAGTAAAATAAAAAAAAAAAAAACATAAAACAAAAAATATAAAATAAGTGTACATGAAATCATGTAATAAAATGTCTTGATTTATCGATGATCGACACATTCATTCAAGAGGAAGGTAGCGGTTTCGCACAAACGCAAACGGAAGTTCATAAAAGAAATTTTTGTTTGAAGCGCTCACTCGCTTTAATGTCAGAAATAAATCATTCTTATAAACAAATAATAACAAAAAAAATATATACTCGTATTAATATAAATTAAAAATTTGAATTAAAAAAAAATAAACCGATCGTGCAAAGAAAATGATTAATATTTCCTTGTAAATGTTTATTTCTTAAGTAAAGAGTTTTTCAACAAGAACTTTATTTTTCAATTGTGGCAAGAACAACAACAACATAGTTTTGACATTTAGTTTTTTGACGTATTCGTAGAAGAGGCATTGGCAATTGTTACAATGAATTCAATTTCGCTCGCAAAACGCATTAAAATAATTAAAATCCACTATGAAAATTGTGGTTCTGTTAAAGTTACATTTCGCAAAATTCGTGATTTTTTCGGACAACATAATCGTCCTTCTGAGATCGCTATTAAGAATTTGGTCGTTAAATTTAAGTCGACAGGGTCGATACAAAATGTGTCAACACCAACGCGTGTTCGACCGGGTCATTCAACTGAAAACATCACAGCCGTGAGCCACAGTATTGAAGAAAATTCAAATTTGTCAATTCCTCGACGTTCTCAACAATTGGGGTTATTCAAAACCTCCACTTGGCGAATTTTGCGTAAAGATTTGGCTTTGCAGCCTCACAAGGTTCAACTGGTGCAGGACTAGAAGCCGACGGACCATTCACATCGCCGTAGATTCGCTCAATTCATTCAGGAACAACCTGCTGGTTTTTCGCCAACAAGTAAAATTGCCGCATTTGTGCTTCTGAAAATCCTTGAGCGATTATTGAGAAGCCTTTGCATGTTCAACGTACCACTGTATGAAGCGCTATGTGGTCTGGAGACGTGATTGGGCCGTTTTTTTTCGAAGACGAGGCTGGAAATGCGGTAACGATCAATGGATCACGCTATCGCGAGATGTTAGCAACTCAATTTTGTCCTATTATTGATGACGTGGATATCACTGACATGTGGTTTCAACAGGACGGTGCCACATGTCACTCAGCCAATGAAACGATCAATTTATTCCAAACCAAATTTCTCGATCGCATAATTTTACAAAAAACAGTTGTTAAGTGGTCAGATAGATCGTGTGATTTAATACCACTGGATTATTTTTTGTGGAGCTCTGTTAAGGAGAGACTCTATATGAAGCCAATCGAATCGATTGCAGCCTTAAAACTCAATGTTCGTTAAGTGATTAACGAAATACAGGCGCCATTTTGTCCAAAAAAATATTAAAAACTTTGATGAATGAATCGACATCTGTCAGCGTGATCGTGTTGGACATTTGCCATACATAATTTTTCATTCATAATTGCCAAACTTTCTTCTCTTCGTAGTATAAGAAAAATTTGAATCATCTTCATCTAAATTTTTTGTTTTATTTTGTTTTAGAAAACAAAGTTCTTGTTGAAAACCCCCTTTTATTTCATTAAGTATGAAATAAAGTTTTTTCATTGAATGGAAGACGTTTTCAGATTTTGGGGATTCGATTGCGAGCTCAAATAAAAATATTTATTGAATTTGAGGAAAAGTTTTTGATGTGTTGTATAATAGAGAAAAAAAGGGGGTTTCAACAATTTTCGATAGAGAAAGTGTTTCGCTCAGAAATCTTCGGCTAAGAAGCATTTTCTCTCTGCGATTTCCTTATAATGAAATGATTAAAAAAAATTTTTAATTCGAATCCTCAACTTTCCCTCTAGAATATTTTTTCTTCTAATTAAATGACTTAAAAAAAATTTATTGGTATATAAAAAGCTGAGGACTCCAGCTTTTTATATACAAGCGACTTCCTTGAAGAATGATTTTTGGGGAATTAGAGACTCTTGATGTTCTTCGCATGAAAATTAAATATGATGTTCGAAGTCCAAAAAATTTGTTGATCGGAGTCGTCAGCCTTCCCTGAAGACTGTTTCTTCCTATAATTAAATAATGAAAAAAAAAATTTGTTGATTGAAGTCCTCAACCTTCCCCGATGACTGTTTTTTCTTTTAATTAAATAATTAAAAAAAAATTTTATTGATCAGAGTTTCCAGCCTTCTGTTTTTTGTTATAATTAAATAATTAAAAAGTGTTTACCGATCGGAGTCCTCAGTTTTTTTTTATTTAAAAACGCCTTTCCTGAAGACTGATCTTTGGGGAATCAGAGACTCTTGATGTTTTTGGCATGAAAATTAAATGTGATGTTCGATGGACTGATCGTATTTTTCAAGTCTTCAAGTACCTTGATTTTCTAAGGCGGTATAAGAAATACTTTACGCCATCGGATCTCCTATAACCGACCGAAACTGGAATAAAACTCTCATGTATGGTCCGATGCTTCAAAGTCTATTTTGAAGTTAATCGATCGCGTACAAGAGAAGGCGACGAAGCGCATCAGTGACAGTAGTGTAGCCCAACTCTATTGACTAAATGGAGCGTCGAAGTAATGTGGGATGTGTTTCACTGATTAACGTTACAACAATGGAATGTTCTCTAAGGAAATCAGGGAACTTGTTCCCGAAACCCGTTCATTTTTGCGAACCACACGTTCTTTGTTAAAAGCGCTCTATTTGTGGTTGATATGCCAATGGTACGCACTACACATTACAGAGTAAATTCGTTTAACCGAACAGTTCCTTGCAGATGCCTTTCCGGTTGCTTTCAATTTGGGAAGGTTCTTTATCCCTTTATCCTCTTTCCCATAACCAATTTTCTTAGTTCCAGCAAAATGAATTGAATATGTAGGAGTCATGCCCTGAGTGCTGGTCCAAGTTAAAAAAAACTTTTTTCCGAAAAGCACAAAGTTCTCTTTGAGAAAGCTTTTTCCCCAAGAAATACAAGTGTGTAAAGCCTGTTTGGACTTGAACAATTCCTCTTTTATTACAAAGAAATCTTCCAAAATTACTGTCAACTTGTTTTTAAAGTTTCACTTCAAAAAAAAAAAATTAAATCATCTCTTAAATTATTCTGAAACATAATTGAACAGTTTGCGTTTTACAAGCACAACATCAGCAATTTTTATTTATTTTTTTTTATTTTTTTTGATTCAACTTTAATTTATTCACAACAAAACAAAATGTAAAAAAATTCAAATGCAAATCTGGAACACAATTTCAACAGACAGACATTTCAACGAACGTATAGAAGAATATGAACAATTTTCATGTAGTTTTTATAAATTTGTATTAAAAATCATCATCCGTCTCATCATCAATATCATTCAGATTTTCTATTAATTCTGACGTCAGTCATTGTTGTTGATGTCTTCGTTTCTTTCTTTTTTTCTGTCATCATCTATGGGAAATTATGAATGGATTTCCAGCTGTTACTTTTGTTGTTTTGGATTTGTGTCTAGCAAATTCTTCTATATTCTCGCCAGGCTTTTATACAAAATATATGAATTTTATTATTTTCATTTTTGAATTTTAACGAGGGGTTAACGAAAAACTATTGCCAAATTTTTATTCGATTTGATTTTGTTCGTTTCATCATTTCGTAAGCAGAATTTTATGGGTTCTTTTTCTGTATTTTTTTGTTTGTTTTTTTTTCTTCTCCTTCTTTTTTTTTTTGTTTGCTTAACAAATCATTTATGAAAATCATGTGGCTGCGTGTGTGTGTGTTTTTTGATTTTTCACTATTAAAAGAATATATTTTTAGAAAATTTAAAAACCAAACACGAACAATAATACTAAAATACGTTTTATAAATAAAAAAAAGAATAAAAAAATTAAATCGTAAATATTGTAAGGTCATGGATTTCCAGGTGTGAAAAAGTTTCTTTCAGCGAACAATAAAACAGCAAAATTTATTTAAAGAAATTAATATGTTTTGGGGAGCAGTAAAAATTAATGGCTGTTTAAGGAAAAAAAAAAAAACAAAAAATGTCTGGAAAATAAACTAGAAAATCTGTTCATATGGCTAAAACGTTAATAAATATTTAGTTTTTTTATGAGCTTTTCAAAATGACTTTATGTCTAGCGATAAAAATATTATATCTGCCAATTAGCTTTATTGTAAGAAAAATTGCAAAACGTATTTCAATGAAAAGTTTTGAGCAAAAAAATTAAAAAAAAAAATTCAAGAAGGGAAGTGTGCGGGAGGTGCATCCACATTCATATTCGCAATCTATTCTGTATAACTATTCGTATTGGGGACAGAATTTTTCAATTAAAGATTCCCAAAGTGCTCGCTATTGCAGCTTTCTAGGTATCCGATAATTAGTACAGGGTGTCCGCCGGGAAGGTATACTACTTTGTTTGTTTATAATTTTTTATTAAATGAAAGAGAATGGATCTTATATTGATAAATGTTTTATTTAATGTCGGCAATTATGCATGGAATACAATATCAGATAAATGTCCGTCCGCCTCTGTTAGCTTCACAAATGCGAGCCCTTTTGAGCACATTTTTCATTACATTCTCACACATTTCACACAGTATTTCATTGATTTCATCACGAATATTTTGTTTGAGTTGCTCAAGCGTTCCTGGCTTGTTTGCGAAAACCTTGATTTTCAGATATCCCCACAAAAAGAATTCCAGAGGAGTCAAATCAGGCGACCGTGGAGGCCAGTCAACATCACCATTTCTTGAAATGACTTGTTGTGGAAAGAGGTCTCGCAGTAATTCCATTGTAATCCTGGCTGTATGCGATGTGACACCGTCTTGTTGATACCACATGTTATTCAAGCCCAAAGCATGCAGTTGTGGCATTAAAAGGTTTTCAATCATATCACGATATCGCTCCCCATTCACAGTTACCGTTACGCCGTTTTCATTTTTAAAGAAGTAAAGTCTAATAATTCCTCCTGACCAAATTGCACACCAGACTGTCACTTTTAATGGATGCAAAGGTGACTGATGGAAAATTAGAAGGTTTTCCATTGCCCAGAACCGACTATTCTGTTTATTCACATTTGTATCCATTCAAATGAAAATGTACCTCGCGTCACTCATCATGATTATTTCATGAAAATCGGGGTTGTCATGGGTGAGCGAGCTGTAACATCCTATTGGCGGCGTAAATGGTCTTGTGGAAGAAGCTCTTGTGTCAACTGAATCTTAAATGGAAACAAATGCAAATCCTCGTGCAAAACTGTGGCCAAATTTGTTCTTTGAAGACCAAGCTCCTGAGCACGGCGTCGAATTGAGGTTGATGGATTGTTTTGAACACTTTCTTGAGCAGCAGTAATGTTTTCAGCCGATCTTGCAGTACGTTGTGGTCCAAGCTTGGACCTATCACCTACAGACCCTCTTTCTTCGAAATCATTCACTACACGATAAATAGTGCGTCTTGTTGTTACGTTGTTTCTCCCAAAAATTTCACGTAACTTTCTCATCGTCACAGTAATCGATGATTGATTTTGATAAAATGTTTTAACGATTAAAACACGTTGGTTTATCGAATATTTTTCCATAATAAATTTGCCACTTGTCTACTTCACGACTGCCAAATATGAACTGTGAATACTAATGTTTGCTAAAATGGTGGCAAAACAAAGTAGTATACTTTCCCGGCGGACACCCTGTATATTCATTTATTATTTTCAGAATAATACACACAATTTATTTAACGCTCAAAATAAAATTGATTGTCTCGTCTAAGGGCACTAAAGAATTTAAATCAAACTTTGCTTTCACAAAATGATCAGGGTATTAATTTTTTTTCAATTTTAATTCACTTGAAAAATATAATTATTTGTTGCATATCCGTTCAATATTTATATGCAACAATTGTATTTAACGAATTTTCGTGTTCATGTTGTAGGAATGTTTGTAGTTGCAATAAATATTTTCACAACAAGAGAAAACAAATTTAATTGTTTAAGAATGCAGGATATAAATAAATAAATTAAAAGCAATTAATTATTACAGAATATATGTAAATAGTTTTGATATTTCAATTTGTTTTTAAAAATGTTTTAGATGATGTTATTTTCTGTTGTTGTTGTTCATATTTCTGCAATAATTATTTAATTCAAGCAATCAAGTGTTTTTGAAAAAAAAATGTTCGTAAAATTTTCCCTTCTTTAAACAATTTATAAATTAAATACGAGTATTTAATTATGTTAAAATACGATTTTCTAAGTATTTGGTGAGTTTTGCAATCTATACTTATGAAACTAATTTGCGTGTTCGTTCTCCTTGTAGTTGCAAGAAACCAGTTCATGTGCTGTGTTGTGTTCCATTCTGCTTGCAACATGACAGCACATGTTCGGTTTTGATATTTTTGCTTTAATACCCCAGCAGAATTTTGTATTTATTTAAAAACAATGCATCCTTAATTACATAAAACCACACACTGGCACAGACAAACACACACACACACACACATATATAAGCACACAGGCAAAATTACACATACAAATGCATGTGCTAAAAATATTTATTACGCAAAAAGTAACTGCACACAAACCAAAATGCATTAAGATGGGAAGAAAATCTGTTTCAAAATAAACAAACACATTAAGGATGCAAATACGATAAAATTTTCTACAGTTGTTGTGGATGCTTTTTTTCTAAACAGGGTATTCTTATTCCAACAACAAAGATATGAGCAATGTATCATTACAAGAGCAAAAGTGTCGGTCTTTTTTATTGTTATGTATTTTTTTTCTACCCCCTCATTCACAAATGGGCCATAGAGTACATACTTCCAAAAAGTTATACAATGTATTCGAGGAAAATCAAAGGACTTTTGATTTTTATTTTGCAAAGTAAAAATTTACAAAATATTTTGCAAAACTACCTGCCGGCTTAAAGACACCACAAGTCACAAAAGAATATTTTTACTTAAACTTTAAGGAGTTGTAATTTGTATGCTTTTGTATTTGCATTAAAAACAGTAAGAAACATGAATGAGTATGTTGGAAATGAGAAACATGCAAAAACTTGTTCACAAGGAAATAATAACAAAATTCACAACAAAAGCTTAAAGAGCAACAAGAACTTTTGACACACAGAATGCGTATGAACCTTCTAGCAAGTTGCTAAACAAACTTGAACAACGACAATGCAGACAGTTTTTCAATTTTATATACGAGTATGTGCATATTTTTTTTATATTTTAACTCAATGTACGAACTGATTGTGTTTTTAAGAAACAATTTTTGTTAAGTCAAAGCAACAGTACATGCTGTATCGTTTACAATAGAACATTCGGAACCTTATGTGCATGCAAATATGCCTTATCATGAGGGTAAAACTGGATATTTTAGAAATTGGCATCCTAATGGCACGTGACACTTACAACATATTAAGGATAATAGATAGAAAGGGTTACTCCATTTGTGGCGACACTATTACGGCGACTCTTTTACGCAAACACAAAGTTTTACCACGCATGCAGAGTATTGATTATTTTATTTTATTTCTAAAGTTATTATAAAAATATTGGAAAAGGACTTCATTTTAGAAACGATGTAAATGTTTGAAATTTCTATTGAAAATTTTTAAATTTTTAAAAAAAAATTAGTTTTTTGTATATTTCAAACTAATTTGAATCGCTTCGAGTCCCATTTAAAAAAATGAGGCCATATATTTATGTATTAAAAAATTATACTATTCACATAGTTTTAGAATTTTTTAAGGTAACGCGAAAAGAAATTATTGTATGAAATTATTCGAATAAAATTATTCGATTAATCATTCGAATAAAAATTTTCAAATTAAAATTATTTGAACAAAACTGTTTTAATAAATATCAATTTAAATAATATTATTCGTAAAATATATATGTACTTGTATAAAGTTATTCGAAATAAAATCCAGCAATAATATTATTCGAAAAAACTAATAAAAAAAATATTCAATTAAAATTTTTCAAACAAAACTGTTTTATCAATTTGTTAATAAAATGATCTTTATTGTACTAAAAAATGAAGTAAGTGAGACAAAAATGTAATACAAGAACAAATTGGCGGGTTATTCAATTTAGTTGCATTTAAAAGTAACAAAAGATATTGACTGTATTGACACTTTAATATCTAACATAAATACAACTTCAACACAATCTGCATAAATTTGTAAAAAAATATGTTAATGCAAAATAAAATTTATTCGAATAAAATCAAGCCAATATGAATTTGCATAATATGATAAAAAAATTATATTAATGTTAAACAATTCTAATGAGATGGTGTAGCGACCTCGAAATCAGTACTGATCCGTTCTGCTTGTCTGATGAATAATAAATAATTCCAAAAAATAGTATTCTCTTAATAAAATAACGAGTTTGTGCAATAAATTTATTAAATTAACAGAAGTTGGTAAACCAAACAATTCTTTTCATTATAAAATTAATAGAGAAAAACTATTCGTATAAAAATATTCAAATGTTTCAGCAAAATATATTCTCAAATAATTAATGTTAAACATTTTCTAATACTATTTAATCATATAAAATTTTATCGTATAAAATTAGAAAAAAAAGAAATTCAGCGAATAAAATCATTCGATTAAGAGTTATTAAGACAAAATAAGTGTACATATAAACTATTTGCGAATTATATTACTAGACCACTAATAAAAATATTCGAATAAAGTTCATCTACATAAAATTATCCCACAACATTTATCGGAATCGAATAAAATTTATTCAAATAAAATGATTCAAATGGAAGTATTCCAATAAAAATTTTCAAACAAAATTATTCGAAAATAAAGCGTGCGAATAAAATTATTAGAATAATATTGTTCGAATAAAATTCTTCGAATGAAATTATTCGAATAAAATTTTTCGAATAAAATCGTTCCAGCAGATAAAACTATAAAATACTTTCAATATATATATCTACTATAAAATTATTTGATAAAAAAATAATCGAATAAAGTTATTTGAGTAAAAAATAGAACAATAAAAACATATTCAATTTCAATGAGTTTGTAATAAAACAATTAATATTTTATTGAATATGCAAAATATTAATTTCAGGAAAGTGCAATTATAAATTTTAAATGCGAAATTTTAGTGATAAAAATAAAAAGCAGCAATAAAAAAACATTTACACATACATATAGTTTGGTTAATAGTTTATAGGAGGTTATCGACGAGCGATTAAAATTTACAAGAGCTATACTGACCTTGTATAGCAAAATTATGTATGAGTTAGCAAGGACATCGATATGTATGAAATATTTACGATTTAAAGCAAATTTTTCAAGTAAATAAAGGTTGTTTACGAGTTATTGAGATTTTCCATTTACTATTGTATTTTAATAAAAATCATTCAAATAAGCCTGTTTTTTTACTCCGTCCAATGGATGCCATTCCAAATTTGAATAATATTTCTGAGAAAAAATCATATCACTGGAAATCCTTTTCAAGCGCAGACAATTGGAAAAATATAACTAATTTAACACCTGCTGCTTACAAGGATCCAGTCAAGAGTAAAATAAAATGAATGCTTGCTTTAAAGAGCGACATTTTTAATATTTTAAGGACCGCTTTTCTTACAAAGTTTTTTTTTCAAATATTTAAAATTTCATGTATAAATTAAGCAATTTGACAGGTTTATTTGTTTTACACATTTGTCTTGAATTCTTTTACATTTGTGTTGTTCAACAAGCATTTACGAAATATCAAGAAAGTTCACAAAATCTGTTCGTACATTTTCTTACGTTCTTCGTGAGGCGTATGATTAATATTAATTAAAATAATCATACGCAACTGTGTACACTGACAGTGGAGGTAGATAAATTAACCTAAAACATAATTGAAATATCCAAACGAGATGGGGTCAGCTTTAAAACCATAATTTAAAAATTATTTCAGTTTTTGTCATTTATGAGCCTTCAGCAACCTGCCAAGGAAAGTAATCTGCAATATTGAACAGCAATACACCCACCAAATATTGACTTATTATTATATACTGAGCACTTCATTGTGTTTTTACTTTTATTAGGAAAACAATAGATATTTCTTAACCGAATGATTATAAAACAATTTAAGTACGAAATAAAAATGTTTATATTGTCGCTTAAAAATTTATTTTTATATTGTTATTCGCTTGTAAAATATTATGAAAACATAAAAAAAATAATCAATGATATACATTTCTTTAATATTGATTGAAATTTTGTACAAAACAAAAAAGCTTTTAACGCACAACAATAAAATGAACTGCTTTTACAACCTCTTCCCCCTCTCCCTCCCACCCAAACAAAATGTAACAATCATAAAGTTTGCGATTAAAACCAAGTGATGAATAAAAACGAATAAACAATATCAAAAATATATTAAAAGTCCATCAAAATAAAGTTGTCTATTAAAGTGAAAAATGTGTAACGTTCTTATCATGAAGCAAATAAAAAAACTTTGTAAAGTCTTGAAGCAATTTTACGTTTTACGTCAATGCAATTATTGAGGCAAAAAGCAACATTAAGAAAATAACGATTGTAATAAACTGAAAAAAAAGTTCGTTCAAAAATGTTAAAGTAACCCATCGGAAAGGTACTTTAGCAAAAAAGTACTTTAAGAAAAAATATAAGTAGACTTAAAAAAATACCATGTTTTAAAAAATTCCTTTTGCAAAAAGAAATTTTTTGGAAAAAGGGACTGTTATCACTGAAAAAAGTCCCGTCGGACCATTAAAAAAAGAAACAACTTGCTGGTACTTATTAAAAAAGTTTTCTTTTCTGGCCAAAGTACCTTTTTCGCGATTTAAGCTGGTTTTTTATATGTATGGAAGCTTTCAAAGTTTGCTTTGACGATAAGTCACCTGCAATTGACTTTTGTTTATGTGTGTGTGTGTGATTTTATTTTTGTAGCAATCAATAAAATTATTTGTATTTTCATGGATCATTAAATGCAGACATTAATAATGAGTAAAATGTGTAGGTTTTTATTATAAATAAATGTAACAAATTTTATTGAGTATTTTGAAAAGATTTTCATTTAATTTTATTACAACTTGCATCAAATTGTTAATATTTTTCAAGCGCAAATTTTAGTAGTTCTGTCACTATAAAAAAATGTTCACATTCAAGCTGGATTCACCTATAAAATTTTTCGCCGCACAATTTTTTTTTCGTATGTAGTTTGGAGTCTCTTTTCTTGAGAGAGAGAGAGAGAAATGATTTTGTTTGGACAACTCTCAACTTGAATTGATTTAATTTAATTTTTTGTCCCGACAAAGTTGGTATGAGTTGACACATTATCGTGTTTCAAAAGCGGTTCTACAGCAATTCTTCTATTTTTAGGTTTTTTTTGTCGATAAATTTGTACAAGTATCTTTTTGAGAAAAGAACATTTTGGAATAATAAATTTAAAAAAAGAACATTCAAAGGAAGCACTCTTAAAAAAAGTAATTTTGCGAAAATTATGTTTGTAAAGAAAATGTATTTAAAACAAAAAACAAACTCAGCCAAGTGTGAGCCGGACTCGAATGTGTAGAGTTCTGTACTTATTTAAGTAGGGCCCCTCTCACACGCGCATTATAGTGGTAAAATGCTGGTTTAAATTTTGGATTTTTTTCTTAACATTCAAGGTCAACAGTCAAAGTTATTTATAGAAAAAAATAAAAATATTTAAATAAAAAAAGATGGTTAAAAAAACATAAAATATACCACCTTTTCCAAATGAATGTTATAATTTTAATAAAATGTAAATTATCTATATTATTAACAGGCAAAAATACGTTTTTAAGTCACTTTTACTGCACCGATTTTGAAAAGTTTTATATGTTTTTAAATAGGTTTTTACATAGATATTCACAATCTTAATTTTACTTAAATCGGTTCGATATTTAGGAAGGTATAAGCGTTTACAGTTGCTACTAACACATGCACACACTTATCGCACATGCATGATGTATCAGCTTTAACTTGAAAAATAAACAAAGTGTGCATGTGTGTGTTTGTCCAATTTGCTTTTACATAGAAATGAGACAGAGTTTTAATTTGTTTATTTAGATTTTTTTCTGTTTTTGTATTTTATCGTATTTATGTAAATGTTTAATATCAATTTCTAGAATTCGGGCGGTTGAGTCGAGTTGTTGTGAGAGTTCCCAATGCCTGCACGTTCACTGGCTGTGTGGTGATGTTCGTTTTAAACTATTATAAGCGAATCTCAAATTAACCCACAGATTTGAATAAAATATATATTCGGCACGTAAGCTTGTCAACAACCATCAAATAAAGAAAGAAAGAAGTAAATCGGTTACCAAAAAAATTAGAAAAGGTTTCTGAACACTTTTACCTTGGCCTATTTACGAGTATATACAACTAGAGTTCGCCTAGTAGTCGAAAATCGACTGCCAGCTTAAACCTATATCTATTTTAGTTACATTTTTTTATACCCCTTCCCTTCCCCATGAAAAAAAAACATTAAACAAAATAAAATTTCACCCAAACAGGCAAATTTATTTTGTTAAGTTTTTGCCTGAGAAGCCAACACATCCATACGTAATGATCACGTACATCCATATTTGATTCTCATCTCTTTCGATTCTGATCTCTTTTTCTTTTCCGACTTCACGCTGTTAAAGAGGAATAATTTTATTACTCATACATATATGTAGATACTCTTAAACACTCTCATTGCTTTTCTTATGTGCGTTGGCCTAGGCTGTCAGATATATCCAATACTACCGACATTGCGAGCAAAGGTAGGATGGGTCCAATTACAATGGGGATTCGGAGAGCATTAAGATGTGCCTGAATGCAATTAGTCTTTAGTAGCAGACATTATATTAATATTAGATGGGCCCAATTAGGATCGATCATATGATGGTTTTGAACAATCAAATATTTAAATAAACACGAAATCCAATTGCATTTTTCTTCAGATAGTTTTATTAGTATTATTATATTTATTTATCACATTAATTGGTAAAATAATATAATTATAGATGGGTCAAATTAGGATCGATCATAGGATGGGTTTGAAATAAAAAAGAAATCCAATTGCGTTATTCTTCAGATGGTTTTATTATTATTATTATTATTATTATTAATTGGTAAAATAATATAATAAATTAGTTTTTTCCAGTTTTTTTCTATAGAAGAGCTGGCAAAAGTGCCTGGCTTTTATGAATTTCGAAACAATTGCTAATTTTTTAATTTAAATTTAAATTTTGACATTTTACTTTGGAAGAATAAAAGCAAGGCAGATCAACAAGGCCTTGAATTAAAAAGAACGAATTGGAAAAAAAAGACAGCAAAAAACAAACGAAATTCATAATTGAAACTAAAATAATAATATGATACAATACGGACCCATCCAAATCAGATGCTAGTGCGAAGGCTAAATTTTATTTTATTCCTTTTTTTATTCTTTTCTTCTAGTGTACATCTAATTTTACAATTCGAATCTGAATCGGATACAAGTTTTATACTTTTCACTATTTCATTTAAAATAATATACAATCGAGTGTATTTCAATTTATACCAACTTGCAGACTGCTGGGTGTTTACTCGAACCAATACTTACATAAGTGAATGTACGTGTGTATTTTTGTGCATTTATAGTGGTGTCAATTTTAGAAGCCTTTTATTCCTTTAATACTGAACCGATTGAAATAATATATAGTCGGATCACCAAGGCCTAATAATGTCTACCATTTGGTAAAATAATGAAGCAAAGGAGAAAAAGGGATCTAAAAATTTGTCTTTGCCTATTTATGTTATAGATTATTTAGTTTTCCTTTTCGTTATTATTTTTTCAATTATAAAAAATTGTTATGTAAAAACGAATTTGTGAAAACAGCCATTAAAATGTGAACAAAATTTGTCAAATCAGGCGAACTTTGCTAATCAGCTGCCGAGCTGAGTGTATTTGAATAAATTTACTTTGGGGAAAAAAACTATTAACAAAAAAACTTCTCGATAAAATAATACAAATAAAGTAGTGCAAGTTTGTATCATTTCCAATGATGTTGGCATGGGGGTTTCTTTTGTTTCGATTCCTATTCACCGAAATGGAAACAGTATATAGAGACAGCATGTTGAGAAAATAATTATTTTCCATATTTGCTGTATTTGCCTTTGCGAATGTGTGCGCACATGTGTCCGGGTATATAAAAGCGACATTTAAGACGCAACTTAAATCTTTTTATGTGAACGTAAATGGAAAACTGTGTTTTTATGTAAATTAAAATAAATAAAATAAATAAAGTTATATTTTGTTTTTAGTTATTACAATAAAAATCATAACATTTCTTCGAAAAATATCGATTTTTTAATAGAATTTTTTTTTTGCCACAACTAGAATTCGATTTAAAAAGTTTTGTAAAAGTAAAATACATTTTTACTTCCAATTTACTTCACTGGAATAATTATAAGATGATATTTACATACGAGTACGTACGAATAGATGATACTCGTATTAAATTTCAAAACATGTTAAGAGCAAAAATAACTATCCCCATGAGTATATTTGTTTAGCTGTTCGCTTTTATGGTTTATGTGGTTTAATTTATTGTAGTTTATTTGCTTCCTACTCAAGAGTATTTTTAGATAGAAAGCAAACATTTCATCATAATTATTGTTTATTTCTATAACTATTGTTGTTTTTTTAGTTTATTTAGATGTGTGTGTGTGTGTGTTTTTGTATCTGTATGTGTGGGCTTAAGTTACAAGTCTAATAAAGAACAATTCAATTATAAAGTTAACAGAAATAATTCTCGAAATAATATATTTACAAGAATAACCCTGCGGTTTAATTGTTCAACCATACACTGGAGTGCAAAAATAATTATGGTTTATTTGGCTTGAGGTCTTTGCAAAAAATAACTAAAATATAAATAAATAAATGGATTTTATTGCTCATCAAATGTTAAACGTAAATAACTTCAATATAATATTGATAATTTTAATAATTTCTAAAGTCATTGTAGAGACTGACGTTGGCAGGGAATTCGCAAATATGCAATTGCTTGTTTTTTTCTAGTGCAACCTGTGCGGGCAGGGATAAAATATTTATTCGTTTTCAAAGTTTTATGAATTTCGCTGCCAATTTTTAGTGCATATTTTTGCATATTTTTGCATATTTTGCATATTTTATCCTTTAGAGAGAGCATTTTTGCATATTACAGTCTGAATATCAAACTTGTAGTATTTTTTTTTTTTGATTTTATGGAGCTTAACTATATTATGGACATGATCATCCAAATTCCTAAAGCAGCGAATGTAAAAGCTCTTCACTAATTTCACTATATCGACGGCATTGATGCAAAATGGCTTATCTGCAAAGTCCTCATTGTTCAGAAGAAGGAAAAAATCTGTTTAACTCTCTAACTAGTGAGTATTTAAAAAATCAATCTTCTACAATATGATTGAAAAAAATATAAATTATAAAAGAATGACGAATGACGGGTTTATTCGTATTTTTATGGTAGATAATCCATTTTGTCCTAGAACATTTTGGATGTATGTAAATATTAAAATGAGTAGATAAACCATTTTGTCTGAAAAAAATTTTAAATAGCATGAAGTAAAATTTTAAGTTTAAATAAAAGTAGTTTTTCTGTTTTAAATAATTTTAGAATTAAGAAAAATAGAAGCAGACACTTACTGCAGGTCCACATAATTATCTGTATGGTTAACGTTAGGATTTTTATTATTATTTATTAAATAAATTACATTTATTTCGTATGAAGATTATCATAGAAAGAATGATTTGCAGGTAAGGAATCCTTATTTTTGCCATCTTTTTCATTTTTTCTTTAAAATCTAAATTTTTTATTTAATAAAAGCGTTAGGATTTTTTTTTTCGCACAACCGATTTATATTTAAAATATTCACAAATGAAATTGGAAGACAAAAACGTTGCACACTATGTTAGATTATAATATTTTTGGCTAAAGTAGTAAGCTGTCATCCTAAGTATCAAACTTTTTCGTTTTAAAATAATTACGTTCTTGCAGATTTTTAATATACGACTGCTATGAAAATCTCGCAAATACAGATAAATAGATAAACCATTTTGCCTTCAAACAAAAAAAAAATCGTGTATGTGAATAAATCGGAAATAAACCAACATTTTGATCAGAAATTCATATCATAGGAAAAGTGCATCACAGGGAATAGTTTGGCATCTATCATCATCATTTTTTTGCTAAATCTGCAGATAAACCATTTTGGATAAACGCCGTCGATATATGACTTATATGACTGTATATGAATATGTATAATATTTTTTATTACGATTTTATTTTTTTACTATGGATTATATTTCTCGGTTTTTTTGTTCTTCAATTTAATTTAGAAAATGTTTTACTTAATTTGAATAAAGTTGCGTTTAGTTTGAAAAAGGTTTCGTTTAATTCGCAAAAGATTTCGTTTAATTTGAAAAGGGTTTCGTTTATTGTGAAAAAGGTTTAATTTAAACTGATAATGTCATATATTTATTTTGTATTCAATGCAAATTTTATTGAATTGTTAAATAAAAAAAATATATATATTTTATCTACAAACAAGAAATTTTTGTTTCTTTTCAAGAGAATACATATTTAAAAAAAAATTATTCCTGCATATTTAATGCACATTAGACACCATTTTAAAGCATATTTCTGGTTGCCCTGATCACTAGTAAATTCTTTAATGAACTTTATTTCAAGTTGCTATTTTAGTACAGAAAAAATGTATTTTAAAATCCTAAAAGATTATTCAGTTTAATTAATAAGCATTTTAAATTCGAAATAATAATTCACTTTACTTCAGTGTAACTAACTCAAGATTAATTGATATTCAAATATATTTTCCTGTGTTTTTACTATAATTATTTAGTTTTTATTAAAAAATTTTATTTACCTTTTCTCAAATATGCAAATAGACGACTTTCTTATTGCTTATCAATTTGGTTACAGTTCTTTCTTCATACATTTGGTTTCATTTTGCCAACTGTTATTTTTTTCATATTTTCGGCGGACGATTTTTATTTTTTTTTTTTACAAAAAAATCATAGTTTTGATAGGGATATCTGCAAAGAAAAAGTTAAATGAATTTTACTTTTTATATCAATATTTTTTACGTTAAAGAGAAATAAATTTAAAGCTTTTAAATCAGACTCTTAACCCCAATAACACCATCATACAACCATCATCTAAGCACGATTTCTGCACAAAGATGTGCATTTTTCAGATGATAAATCTTAAATTACAATTTCTTTACGAATTTATGAAAAATATTTAAAAATAAACAAAAAATAATTAATTTTTAAATTATTAAATTAATTATTCGAGACAGTTCTCGATATCTTTTTGCAAAGAATTTCCAAAAATTTTCGTTTGTTGTGGAGTTTTTTACATGCATTTCATTGATGCTCATGCCAAATCATCAGTAGGTAGGCCTTAAACGATATTTTTGAAAAGTTTCAAACAACAATTTTTAAATAAAAAATTTTTAAGAATTAAATCAGTCAGTCGAAGTTGGTCCACTTTGTACAGGCTGTCCGCCGGGAAGGTATACTACTTTGTATTGCCGCCATTTTGGTAAACATTAGCCTTGACCGTTCATATTTGGCAGTCGTGAAGTAGACACGTGGCAAATTTTTCTATGGAAAAGTATTCGATAAACCAACGTGTTTTAATCATTAAAACATTTTATCAAAATCAATCATCGATTACTGTGACGAAGAGAAAGTAACGTGAAAATTTTGGGAGAAACGACGTGTCAACAAAACGCACTATTTATCGTGTAGTGAAAGATTTCGAAGAAAGAGGGTCTGTAGGTGATGGGCTCAAGCATGGACCACAACGTACTGTAAGATCGGCTGAAAACATTACTGCTGCTCAAGAAAGTGTTCAAAACAATCCATCAGCCTCAATTCGACGCCGTGCTCAGGAGTTTGGTCTTCAAAGAACAACTTTGGCCACAGTTTTGCACGAGGATTTGCATTTGTTTCCATTTAAGATTCAGTTGACACAAGAGCTTCTTCCACAAGACCATTTACGCCGCCAATAGGATGTTACAGCTCGCCCATGACAACCCCGATTTTCATGAAATAATCATGATGAGTGACGCGAGGTACATTTTTATTTGAATGGATACAAATGTGAATAAACAGAATAGTCGGTTCTGGGCAATGGAAAACCTTCTAATTTTCCATCAGTCACCTTTGCATCCATTAAAAGTGACAGTCTGGTGTGCAATTTGGTCAGGAGGAATCATTGGACTTAACTTCTTTGAAAATTAACACGGCGTAACGGTAACTGTGAATGGGGAGCGATATCGTGATATGATTGAAAACCTTTTAATGCCACAACTGCATGCTTTGGGCTTGAATAACATGTGGTATCAACAAGACGGTGTGACATCGCATACAGCCAGGATTACAATGGAATTACTGCGAGACCTCTTTCCACAACAAGTCATTTCAAGAAATGGTGATGTTGACTGGCCTCCACGGTCGCCTGATTTGACTCCTCTGGAATTCTTTTTGTGGGGATATCTGAAAATCAAGGTTTTCGCAAACAAGCCAGGAACGCTTTAGCAACTCAAACAAAATATTAGTGATGAAATTAATGAAATACCGCGTGAAATGTGTGAGAATTTAATGAAAAATGTGCTCAAAAGGGCTCGCATTTGTGAGTCTAACAGAGACGGACATTTATCTGATATTGTATTCCATACATAATTGCCGACATTAAATAAAACATTTATGAAGATCCTTTCTCTTTCATTTAATAAAAAATTATAAACAAAAAAAGTAGTATACCTTTCCGGCGGACATGCTGTATAAGTAAAAAAGTAGAGGTATACAAACTATGATTATTCTTCTTTTGTTTTGCTTGAATTGTCTAAATTAAATGCAAGAAAATTTAAGGTTTATTTATTATATTTTTGGCTTATGATCACATGAGTGGAAAAAAAGTAGTCACAATCACAACAACTCACGCTCATGAAATACTTGAGAAAAAAATATATACAATAAAATTTATTCTGATTTATTTGACGTTTTTATTAAAATTTATTAAATAATTATTAAATTTATATTAATCGAGATTGCCTCGATATCTTTTTTCAAAGATTTAAAAAACTGTTAAAAAAACCCTCAACAAACAATAGTTTTTTATTAAATAATTTATTTTATCCGATATCCCTGAAGAAGATTTCTATTTAGATAGCGAAATATCGGATTTATATTTATATTTTGGACTTAAAGCTGGAATAAATTATTTAATAAAAAATATAAAATATAAAATAATTAAAAAAAATACAAAATTAAATGGAAAAAAATACTATAATATGGCTGGCATTTCCACCAGACCAAAATCTAGTACTTACAAGATTTCTAGCAAAATCTTGTTGATTTTGACTAGATTTTCCATACAAAACAAAATCTATTTCGTCACTAGATTTTGAGAAAACCTATTCGAAATTTCGGTTTGGTTTTTCCTAAAATATACTGAAAAGAACTACGCTGTTCAATAACATGACTTTCAAGGGCGTGCTCACCAGGTGTTTATCATTTGAATGATAAAGTTTGTATGGAGTTTGACATTTCATTATGAAAATTTTAATTATCTGTTTTTGCATGAATTCTTTTAAGGGTGTCATCGATCGCAAGCTGTTTCGCATTTGAATGATAATTTTTCGTATGAAGTTTGACATTTGAAAATTAAAATTCCAATCAACTGTTTTTGTCATGAATACGAAATCTTGAAAAATGTCACGAATAACCCGGTGTAAACGGTAAAGATTTTGATAGAGAAATCTACTAGATTTCGGATTGGTGTAAATGCCATATAAAGCAAAAAAAAAACGAAACAATCAAAGCCAAATCAAATCTGTTTATACACGCTTTCTTACGCTAATTTTTTTATATTTGCTTTTTTCACGCTCATGTGATTGCAACAAAAAACGAACTACGATCATACGTGATCACGAGAGCGGTGCCCATCTCTAATTTAAAGTCAAACATTAAATAAGCATTTTCCAACAACACCATAATTCAAGCACAACGTCACTCACTCACTCACTCACTCAATTTTTTGTTTTTTTTTGTCAACATTTTTATTTTTATTTTTAATATTTATTCTTGTTTTCCTTTGCAACTTTCCAGTTGACATTTTCCTGCTACAATTATTTGAAGCGCATCAAAGAAAATAATTTCGTTGAGTTGCTATACTTCTGCTTACAATGCCACTTGTGTTTAAATTCTTATCTGCCTGAATAAATAAAACAGAAAACCAAACGAAGAAGAATAAAAAATAAATATATAAATACCAAAAGTTAATGAATAAAAAATTAGATGGAGAATATAAATTAAATATTTATAAATTGTTTAAAGAAAAGAAAAAAAAACCAAGAACTGTCTCGATATAAATCTTAAAAAAGAAATGAATTTCTTTGAAATTATCTTTTTAGTTCTTCGTGGAGATAAGTTTAGAAGAAGATACAACCAATCAGATGGATGGGCTGCAAAAGCCTAAATATTTTATTTATAATTGTACGAGTATGTTACTTACTCGCTTGTAGAGGAAAAGATAAACACTAAAGATAAGAGGAATATGAAATAGAAATGATTGTAAGCAGATAAATTGAATGATGTGTAGAACTAAGTAATCAATGGAATTGTAGACATGTCCAATCTACTGACACATTTCAACTTTTCCCAGATACTTTAATACTCGTTCGAACATTTGTGTGCGTGTGTGTGTGCGTGTGCATGTGTGTGCGATTGTCTGTTCAGCTGATGCTGTTGTAAACATGAATGTAAAACATGCGTAACTATGCTTGTTGTGTGTGTGTGTGTGGGATATTGATGTGTGTTGGCATAAAATTTTATTGCTTTATCCTGACAGGATGACATCTTAGTGAGGCCCACAAAACTAGCACTGTTTTTAATATCTGTATTGAAACTGGGAAAGAGTTTGACTAAACAACACATTTCACAAGCTGCCAGTCGCTTTTAGGAGTTGCATTTCATTTGCTATCGGATTTTCATATGTGCTACAAACAATTAAGGAACTGGAATGATGCTTTTGTAATCTGAGTCTAATTACCGCTTTCGATATCGAGCTAAAAAGATCGAAAATTTTTGTTTTGAAATTATGGCATTCGATAACGAAAAAATAAATAAAACTTGAGATGATGGCTTTCGATAGCGTGTCGTCGCTCGAGTGTTATGCCAGGGCATTTTTTCTTCACTGTGTTCACCAATTTCAGTGTCATCGTCATCTTCGTTGCTTTCGTCTTAAAAGTGCATAATTTTAGAACTTAGAATTTTTTCTATTGGGATGGTCACCTGAATGAACCTCTCCCCTTGACCGAAACTGTACACCTTTTCCAGGTACCCACATTATAAGGGTATTATAACAACTTTTGAACACTGTGTTCGGCGTAAATTTTGCACCACTGAAATCTGTTTCATCAAAATAATGAAAATATGCTGTTTTGAACTCCTCAGTATACAAGTCTTTTCGAAACGATTTTGACTATTTTTCGGACGATATGACCACAAACATAACAAAAATCATCCAATTTTGGGCACTTGTTATTTCCCATATTAAAATATTAAATGTTCTTCTGGTTTTAAAATATAATTATCTATCTTCTATATTATTAATATGCAAACATGTTTTTTTACATCTCTTTTGCGGCCGTAATACTGAAGCGATTTTGGAAAGATTTATATTTTTTTAAGGTCTTTCTACGCAGATGTGCACAATCTGAATTTTATTTAAATCGGTTCAATATTTAGGGAGCTTTAAGCGTTTAAAGTTGCTATTAACACATGCACACACTTATTGCACATGCATGAGGTATCAGCTTCAACTTGAAAAATAAAAAAAGTGTGTGCATGTGTGTGTTTGTCCAATTTGATTTTGCATAGAAATGAGACAGAGTTTGAAGTTGCTTATTTAGAATAGTTGTTTTTGTATTTTTGTGTAAATGTTTAATATTAATTTCTGGAATGCGGTCGCTTGAGTCAACTGCTGGATACACAAGTTAACTATTAATGCAGCCAAGTCGATAAAACGAATGATGCTGAAGTTCTTATTATTGAGACTACTTTCACGTGCAATCTCTTAGAATTGAGTCGCAAATCAATGCGATGCAAATCAATACATTCATACTTTCAACACTTGACACGAACTTCCCAGTGTTTAAAATAGGACCCCTAAAACATTTTTCTGATGATGATCTGATGAATAACAATAGCTGTGTTCATTTACTAAAAATGTGTGCAAATTAGTAACAATTGTTACTAGAAAGCGTTCGTTAACCCAAAAAATTTGCAACGAGAGAACGTCGAAAGAGCGTAAAAAACTGAGAGAGAGAAAAATTCTTGCAAGTTTTTACAAGTAAAAATTTTACTTGCAATAATTATTCAAACAGCTGTTTTGCGTTTGTGTTTACAAACTAATATTTCTAAATTAAGTTGAAAATAAAAATATTTTGGAAAACTTAAAAAATTTTAAGTAAATGTAAACTTTTAAAACGATAAAAAGTATTGAAAAGATAACAAATTTATTTTTGTGTAACTTAGGAACAACCGAAGCAAAATAAGGTGTCTAATGGAAGTGAATTAAGCAACACAGTATCTGGTACATCAGGGGCAAAAGATGTTCCGGCAGACATAGAGACCAGCTGTTATTTTTAGTGTTGTAAATATTATGAGTACCTGGCTACTCGGTAATTTACACTAAGCAGGCAAATAATTCAATTAGTTCAGATATATATTTGCAAATAAATATCAATTAACCCATAATTTCTTAAATTACTTTTTACTGCTTTTGGGGCTTAATGCTGGCAGCAACATGATATTTTATTTCGGATAAAGCTTTTTTATTACAATGAGAATGAAAATTGCTTAAATTTGTTATCTTTAAAAAATATATTTAACCCGTTTTTCGCCGACTGTTTACTATTTTATTTATTAAATCAATTATTAGGAGGCCTATACTTATTGAATATTCGCTTTAAATACTTAAGTAGCAGATTGCCATAAATAAAACACGCATTAAAACAACCTTTTATGAAAATCGTTTGGAAAATAAAACACAAAGTTGGAAATCAACATTTCTGCGACCTCATTCTGTCGTTATTTCCGATGTTTGAAATAAAAATGCTAAGTGTATGCAGGCTGTCATAACGTATACTCTTTAAAATAAATATATTTATAAAAATATATATTTTATTCATTCATTTTATTCAAAAGTAGCTAATCACCTTTATCGTGTTTAGCGTATTTCGACTACGCCTATTGCTAGATTAAATAAAATTGCAAAACTTTTCATTATTCTATTACAAGCCGTACTCGAAAAACGCCAGTTACGACAATGCTGAATATAAATGACCATAATCACATTATTTTTATAACAATATATGTATAATTTGTTCAAAAAATTGAGGGGTAGTTATTGAGTACTCATATATGCCTATACATTACAGCACTACCTTAATAATTTCTTGTTATTCTCTTGTTGCTAATTTTTACTAAAAACATTTAATTTTTTTTTGATTATTACTTTTTTAAGCATTTTCTGACACGCTCGTCCTTTAATCTTGGAATGTTTAATAATTACTTGAAGAGTACGAAAACAACCATGTTACACTTTCTTTAACTACAAAAATTTCAAACGATTCCCTCTACGATTAATATAATCGTCTTTCGCTGTGTTATTAAATAATCTCTCAGAAGAATCAGTTCGTGTAACAGTTCTTCTCGTGCAAGGAATCTTCTAGGAATAAAAAAATGCGCTCGTCGACGATCAAAACCGTTCTACATGAGATTCCCAGTAGCGCTCTTTCACGATTGAAAATGCTATATGGTAGTGCTGGCAAAGTATTGAGTAGTGAGTGGGTACCGAGTATCGGGTATTTGTTTTGGTTACTCAATACTCAAAAGTAGTTACTCGATACTTTCACAGTTGTATTTTTAAGCAAGTTGAGTGGCTAAAATAGTGCATAAAAATACATCACAGTATAAAAAGACAACTTTGTGTAAAATTCTTTAATCAAATCAAAACTAAAGAAATTTTTTTAAAACAATTAAATTATTTCTTAAGTTGTTAATAACATTAAATTAAATGTTAGCTTTACATTTATTTTTTATTTAACAATAAAAGACATACAAAACCAATAATAGTTGAAGATCTTTTTTAATTTTTGAAGAAACTACTTCAATTTGCAGATAAAAACTATGCGTGACAAATTCATAAAATCCGTTAAAAGTATCGAGTAGTATTGAGTACTCAAATGAAAAGTATTGAATATTATTGAGTAATGAAAAGTAGTAGAATTTGCCAGCACTAGTATATGGGTTGCTTTTAAAATTCTCTTTCCACCGAGAGTTTCAATTTACAGTCTAGGAAATATTTTTCGGTTTGTTTTTTACAAATATTCTGCCGCAATTTAAAACTACTAATTAAAATCAAATAGTCTAATATGTTTGTGAATAGAAGTAATAAGTGTAATCATGTTGTGCGATGTATAGAGCAACAACTTGAAGCTGTTTTCTTGACAATGACATTTAGAAAAATTAAATTGCTTGAAAATTGCATGCTGTCTACGTCACAGATATCAATTTAAATGAATTTTGTTAAGCAATATGTGTAAAAAACTTGAACGTGTAGCTGCAGGGTTACTTGTATTTTGGTTTGTTTGGATGTGTTCCAAACGGTAGCAAAGTGCTCTGGTGTGTAAATTTTTGACACTGCTACAGTGAATAAAATTTCACTAGACCTGGGGGCTTGTAGATTTTTTGATAGAAGTTGTAAATTTTCGACAAGCAGCAAATTGGAAGCTTGGTTTCACAAAACAAAGTAAGTCAACGCCGTCGTTTTTGAAAATTCGAGCCGTCGCCCAATGCATTGAATTTGTACGGCTCTTAAATGTAGTTAGACTTCAAAATTAATTGTTTATTAATATTTGCGGTTATAATTGTACATCACACTATACAATTTTTCGCTACAGCAGATCATTTTATTTAATGTGTATAAAAAAATTCTTTTAAAAATTTATTGGAAGCCGACGGACGGCCTGTAGTCAAATGTTTTGCCTCGTTGCCGCAGCAATTTTTTCATCAGCTTGTTTTCACACACGTCAGAATTTTATGTTGTCAAAAAATATATCATTTGGCAACAGCCGAAACATGAATTTTTCCCCAAAAGCAAATATTTTTTTTCAGTACTTTGCTACCGATTGACAAACACCCTTCTTTATATTTCATATGTTGTCAGACTGTTACAAATTAAATAAAATCTTTTACAATTTGTATGAAAACTTGATTCGATAGCGATCGAATGCGATCATGAGCCAACACAGTCGGTATCGAGTTTTATTTTTGCTCGATATATTCATGCACTATTGAAAGTGGTAATAAGACGCTTGACTTCTAAACTTCTAATGCCAAGAACATCAGTATAACATGTACAAATATACATACATATTATGCTGAACTATAGCTGAAGCAGCACGATTAGTCTTACGGGTATTAAAATCTGGGAAAAGTAAAAACCATTTCAAGGATGAAAATAGGCAGGCGTACACGTGACGCTAATAGGATTTTTAACAAAAGCCCATATTAGATGACAGAACGAATACTGACGTAGTGTTTAGTGACAGATAAGAAAATACGTTTCAATGTGCTAGATTTTTTGGTTTGCTCTCTGTACTTTCCACATCTGTACCAATTGTACAAGTACAAGTACTATTGCCGTTGTTAGTGCTTTGGTTTTCCCTCTGTTTATTTTCAACAATGTCTGCAATGCATAAATGTAGTTCAGCACGGAGTATGACAAGTTCAACAAGTGTTTTCTGTCATTACCATGAAAATCGCACACACACAGGCACACACAAGCCAACACACACTCACACACACACCACACCACACAACCCAGCACATACACTCCCACAAAACAACAATAAACGAACAGTAAAACAAATGAAGCAATACAAACAACAATAACAATAGAACGAACGTATGCATAAAATATTCACATGCAAACACACAAACACACACACACAGACACAGACACACTCACACACAAACATTAATAAAATTGGAAAAACACTAGAATAATAAAAATAATAATGCAAAATGTGAGGAGCACAAAACAATAGAGTCAAATTGAACAATTTATTTATTTTTATTTTTATTTTTTTTTAAGATTTTTCCTAAATAGAAGCAAATAACACAAAACTATTGTTTAGCAAATTCAACGTACACGGAATATGTATGTATGTAAATATATGAAAAATAATGTGTCGTCAATTATTTCAAATTATAATTTACAATCAATTTTGCTTTGACAGGCTAAAACATGTTTTTTTTTTGTTTGTTTTGTTTCGGAGATCAAATGAACAACATCAATTAAAGGAATATTTTGAAATAGTTGTGGTCAATTGGCATAAAAAAATATATAAAAATAATAATAATTAATCAGAGCAAAAAGATTTTAATTATTTAATGCAAACATATCGCTACTTTATTGCAACGTAGTAAGATTTGGAACAAAACGGAATTTTTCCCATTCCGGGAACGGGGAATTTAGAAATTAAGTTCTCATGAATTCCGCGAATTATGAATTTTCTAAATTAAGATTAAATTTATCAACTGAAGTTAACAAAAAACCATAATTTTTTTTTATTTATTTTTATTGTTTTCAATAAACATTATTTTTAAATGAAAATGAATATGTACATTATAGAAATTTCTTCCATCTGCTTATTCATAAAACTAATTCTATTTATTGTATTTCCCTGAAGAAGCTACAAAATTTGTTTGCAAAATTTCGGATTTAAATAAAGTTTTTCAATGCAAAATTTTGTAAATTGAAGATCTAAAGTTTAATTAATAAAATTAATGACAAAAAATTATTTTAACTATTATTTCCTATGCCCGACGCAATTGAACATATTCTAGTAATTACATATTAAGCATTTACATAAATATATACTATAAAATACAAAAACAAAAAACATTTTATTTATAGTGATTATTTTTCGAACAAATTGGTTGTTAGTAATTTTTAATCCAAACTGATTATTATTTTTTGGCTAATGTTCGTAACGTTTTTAGTCAGAAAGAATTGGACATGAGACAATATTCCAAAGGAACAAGGAAAAATGTTAACACTAATTAATTTCAACTTACACGGCAGAACATTTTAAATAAACAACTTAAATATTTATTGGCTCTCTTTTGCTTACAAAGCGCATATAGAAAATGATCTGTCTCATTTCTTTGCAAAAGCACACACATTTTGTTTATGTTTTAACCTGAAGTTTATGCATGCATGTGCAATAAGCGTGCATGCATTAGTAGCAACTTTAAACCCTTATAGCTCCCAAAGTACTGAACCGATTTTAACCAAATATAAATTGTGTACATTTGTGGAATAATATCTTCAAAATGATATATAAGTTAACGAAACAGACTTGTTGAATATATTTTTTACTAAATGCCTGTTCGTCGATATCGAAAGTAAATTTTCTTTCGTATAATTACATTTAAAACAAAAACAAAATTTTAAAAGTTGTTTTTGTTTCAAATGTAATAATTCGAAAGAAAATTTTTTTCGACATCGACAAACAGGCAGTAAGTGTATGGAATTTATATTCAATTTGTTACTTGTTACTAAGTCGATTTTCTTTTACAAAAAACAACATTAAAGAAATGCTCCTTAGAGTAAGAACTGGGATTTGCACTCTTGTGGTTATTCTTTTTTTTAATTAATATTTTTCATAGCAATTGCTTAAAAATTTGGAAAATAACTGTTAAGAAATGCTTTTTAGAGTAAAAGCTCATATTAACTCTTTTGTTGTTTTTTTTTTATTCATTCATTGACTAATTTGTAAGATTAACTCATTCATAAAAAAGAAATACGATGTCATTTATAAGTTTGATCTTGGATAACACAAATTTTCCGAAATTATTTTTATAAAAATTTATAGAAAATTTAAATATTGTATTCTGAAAGGATCAAAAACAAAAAAGGATTTTTGTAAATTAAATTAAAAAATTAAAAAGGATTTTGTGTGAAAAATTAATAATGAAATAAAGAAGTTTTACAAAAAAAATCAGAACAGTTTTTATAAAACTTTACAAAAAAATTAAATTTTGTATCCTGAATGGATGAAAAATTAAAAAGGATTTTGTGTGAAAAATTAATAATGAAATAAAGAAGTTTTACAAAAAAAATCAAAACAGTTTTTATAAAACTTTACAAAAAAAATTTAATTTTGAATCCTAAATGGAATTAAAAAATTAAAAAGGATTTTGTGTGAAAAATTAATAATAAAACAAACAAGTTTTACAAAAAAAATCAGAACAGTTTTTATAAAACTTTACAAAAAAATTAAATTTTGTATCCTGAATGGATGAAAAGTTAAAAAGAATTTCAGCAAATTAAGTTAAAAAATTAAAAAGGATTTTTGTAAAGTAAATTCAAATAAAACAAAAAGGATTTTGTGTGAAAAACTAAAATTAAAACAAAGAAGTTCTACAAAAAAGTCTAAACAGTTTTTATAAAAATTTACCAATCAAAGGATTTTGTAAATTAAATTCGAATTGAAATCGAATTTTGTTTAAGTATCGAACCTTGTCCCTTGAAACTTCTATATAGTAGAAAATTAAAAGTCAAATTTTTAAACAAATAAAATAAAACTTATTATTTGGTGAAAAAATAAATTAAATAAAATAAATATACAAAAATAAAGTAAAAAGACTTGGAAAACGAATTCTAAATTAATTTGTATAAGCTTTGTCAAAATCGGTTGTATGATCTGAGCGTAAAAGGAATCTAAAAAAATGTGCTTGTCTATTAAATATATAGATAACAATTAAAATGTTTTGCAGGCTGATAGAAGTGTTAGAACTCTTTACCACGTTCTTCAAGGGTATTTCATTTTAATCGTAATTTATTCAAGATCAAGTTTGTTGAATATTTTTGGTTGCAGGTAAACTGATCTAATTTAAGATCAAATCAGTTTAATAAACGAGCAAAAAAGGTTTTTTATATTTAAAATTTTTTTTTTTAATTTTAAAATTTTATTAATAATCTTTTTTATTATAATTATTTTTAATTTAATTTCCTATGAATTGTTATTAGTAGTTTATCGTTCGATATCGTGGAACAGGCAGTTAGTAATTTAAAAAATAATATGTGTTCAGGCAAATATTAAATATCAAGTTATTAAAATTATTTGTCATTCTGTTTCTTACTTTTGTTGCCCAGTGCTTCATGATGACCCAAGAACTCTTTAGTTTTGCCAACTGAGACCGCGAAATTTTTACCATTTTGAAAGTTTAAGCGTATATCGTTCCATTTTAATTAACGGCGCAGTTTTTGCTTGTCATCTGTCAAGTAATTACAGGCTGAGTTATCACAACTTTCAAAATAGCGGGCTATTGAAAATTGAACGTCTTATTGGAACATCCTGTATCATTTTTCTTCTACAATTAAATCCAGTATACTCATAACTTAAATAAATATTAAACATTAAATTGATTTTCTTAAATTTCATATAAAGCAAAATCAATTTCAAATCAGTCTATTATATACATTGTTTTAACTCCCTGTAGTGTCTGCTGAAAATTTTTTTAAGATCATATTAAAAAGAATAATACAAAAAAGTCCACATATTTATAAAATAAAAAAATTTTAAATTTGTCTTTCGAATTTAATCGCTGTGATTTTTATCAAAAGCTGCAACAAAGAAGAATGTATGCTCATTTTGACTTCATTAAACGTATAATGGCATCATGAAGAAGATCGCATTAACTAATAGCTTTGAATTTTAGAAGGAATCCGTATTTGATTAAATAAAAGTATCACATCTTGTGCGAATATTACAGATTTTTATTGCTTTTGCTTAAAGGCGATAAATATACTTTAATCTCAAGTGCGATTTGCCACAAAAGTATTCATTCATGTGTGAATGTGCAACATTCAACTCAAAGCAACTTAATAAATAAACAACTGACGTATGATAAATTTTTTAATTGCATATTAATCATACGCTCAAGTGTTTTGTTTAGAATTTTCCAAGCAATTACTTCTGTGTACTCACAAACTAAAGAGCTGCATGAATTGATTAACATCCAGTATAACCGTGAATATACAGTGAATATTGAAGGTTCTTTAGAATGCGTCAACGTTTTATTTAACCATAATAATTGTATATACACATAAAGGGTGTCTTATTTTAAAATAAAAGTATGTATTTTTTTGAGATAGTTGTGATATTTTTATTGGATTATAAAGGAGACATGTTTCGACATGTTTGTTCATGTATGGAACAAAATACCCGTCATATGGTCGCCCTGCTCTGATGACAGGCCATAACTTTTTTCATGAATTTTCCACAGAGATGTGGCTGTATCTCAACGATGATATGTTGAGTCGCCGATTTGACCTGAGGAATTGTTTCTGGTTTACCACCGTTAGCAATAAAAATATTAACTTGAAGTTAACACTAAACTCGAAATTTGATCTTTATTTAGTAAAAATTCATTAAGAGAAAGCGCTGTTCAGTTGTAACTTTTATTTACAATTAACTGAAATATTTTTAGAGTTTGATTTCTTAACTGGGAAAAAATTATGACAATTAGAAATTGTCATCTCAAGATAGATTGTCAGTTCACATGATTGCAGAATATTTGTCTGGAAAGATTACAAAATCTTTGTTAGAAGTTAACTTTGTGTCACCTTGTTGTCGTCAAACGAAAAATTGCTAATTCACGCAGTTGTCAGATAACTAACCAATTTCAATTGTCAGATCTGTTGTCAGACATTCTCAGACTACATTGCCCCTTATCACATTCATTGGTGTTTTCATTCACGTTCACGGTGCTGATACCGTATTTAGCAACGTTTGACTGTTGCATAGAACAACAAAAGAAGATTTATGAATAGTTATTAATAAGATTCATGCATTTTAATACTTTCAAAAATATGAGTGTGCTTGCAATAATGGCAATATCAAGAAGAAATGAGCAATTGTGTTTTTTAATGTGATTCATGCGATTCATGCAGGTCTCTAATGAGTAAAATGAAGAATGTATGCACAATTTAACGTTTTAATGTGATTCATGCAGATCTCTTATAAGTAAAATGCCCTTAACGAATTTCATATGCTGCTTCAACATTTTTATTTTAATCGTATTGCTCTTCTTCAAATATACTACAGAGCTTTGAAAGAATCTAATGAAGCTATGTGATTACCAAGAAATATACATGCACCACAATATGTGAAGTTATTTCAGGGTATCCCTTGAACATCTGCGCTCACTGATATGACAAAAACAGTAGCTACGCATTTTCTAACAAATATTTGCTTCGTCTGATGTCAGCTTTAAAAACCAACTTTCCATTTTTATCTCATTATATATATTTTTTTGATTTAGAAACAGTGTCTTCTTTTCATTTGCCTCAAAGCAAAAAGGATTATAATCTTTACACATACGTGTATAAATAATTTGTTTTTTTTTTCAGTTTAATTTTTTATCATATTAAAGGACATGTAAAATTTAGCAACCCCTTATACTCGTATCATGTAATCTCACTTCACTTGTAATAAATAAATTTATGACTGCCTTTCCTTCTTACACAATCAAATGAAGTCTGTTTGTTTTCCCTTCTCAAGCGCGCAGACAGAACGTTTATTTGGAAATTTATGCTTTTCATTTTACCCTCTTTTCTTTTGTAAAAATATCATTATAAAACAATTACATAATAATCATATCAAAAAAAAATATTTTTATTACAAACCTTAAATAAACATAAATATTTGCTGAGCGTGTCAGGCTTAAAAAAGGGAGTGAAGTTGAAGTGTAAGCGCACAAGTTTATGGGATTTATGAAAATTTATTGTTTTTATATTTCATTGTTATCGGTGTTTCAATAAACGCAATTCTTTTTATTATTTGATAACAGAGAAATAAAAGTTTTCGGTGGAGAAACTCACGTTTCAAACGCTAAGGTACGAGTATCTTTCCAAAAAAGAAAAAAAAATATCTCGTCAAAATATTCAATCACCCACATACGAGTTTTTTTTTGTGTGTTTTGTTGCAAAAAAATTATGTTGAAACCTCCTTCACTGGAGGGCAATTAGAATGAGCTTGTTGTCTTCTCTATCATAATTACCCGGTAGATCGGATAAGTTCAGTATTTAGCATCCATCGATATCGAATAAAATGATTTGCCCCCTGTTTTATAAATTTAGCCGATTTTAAAACGAGCACTTTTTCTAAATCGAATAATTTTTAATTTGGTATTCCGTACGAATCGTACGAATTATTGCAGCAGAAATGGAATACAAATAAAATCTAAAAAGCTTCAAAAATACTTAAAAAGCACGTGAAAGCAAATAATTTGTAGATGGAGAAGAAAAATAATAAACAAATATAAATTAACAATAAAATTTGCAGTCTTTCATCCAATTTATTATTGAGCATGTTTGCGGAAAATATTAATAATTTTGGCAGACTTTTTGAAATATTTTTGTAATTAAAAAAAATTAAAATACTTTTTGAACACAAATTTTCAACTTTTATTGTTTAGCAAGAGTTTCTTGGAAAGAAGTCCGAACGAATAAAATTGTGCGGAACCGTGTTAAAATTAACAATTTTCTCAGATTCAGTTTACCAAACCCTGGGGGCGGAAGTGAAGGTATGGAAAAGTAATTAAATAAATATTTTCGAATTATTTCATAAATTGCTGCTGCGTATTCTATAAGAAATTGCATATTTAAGTGAATAATTGCTTTTAAAGCCAATAAAATCAATCATACTTATTTCAGTTGTCAACCTTGACGTCACGTCAACAGAGTACCAAAATATTGGGGCTTGTGTACCCGCTCACCAGAACAAATTTGTGCTACTGACAGTCAATTTCTGTTCTCAAAGGTCTATAAAAAGGATGAGCCTGTCAATAGTATTCAGTTGTTTCCGACAACATGTAGGCAAGCCCCAATTTTCTGGTATTGTATGGCCGTGACGTCGATGTTGACAACTGAAATAAGAGTGAATTTTGCGTTGCGTAAATTTCCAAACGACGCTATAAAATTTGCGAAAACATCTGCAGGGCAGTCACATTTAGAAATTCGTTCAAGTATACGGATACATTTAATTATCAAGTTAAGCGCTTTTAGGATGCTTAAATAGTTTTTGACATAATCAATAATAACTTAAACAACTACGTCACAATATTAAATAAACATTTTATTGCTGTCGATAAAGAGGCACTTAAATTGTAGATTGTGATAAACTGTGCGCAGTTTATTAAATTTTCGCTGATGGTTGGTATAAAATACTAATGTTTATATACACAAACATCACTTAGATAGTGGCAAGCACAAAAACGCTGATGAGGAGGTGTAGCGGCCTGCGAAAACAGTTTGCTTATTTCGTTTTCATGTATTAATTATCGCAATAACATTTGACTAAATTAAAAATTAAATTAACTGGTGAATATTAGTAATAAATAAAACGGAAATCGTTTAGTCTTAAAACTAAAAAAAAATACAATAAGTTTTGCCTTAAACTTTGAGTTTAAATAATAACTTTTACAACGAATGATTAGTGCCACCTCGTCAGCTTGTAAAATAGCGGAATGTTTCTTTCCATATGCTGTTTCAAGTGAGTGGGTTACTACACGTTTTTTATCCTTTTGGACAATATTTACATTGTGCAGTGAGTGGCATTGTCCTTACACAGAAAGAAAAGCGCTGCACTAAATTCAAGAATTTTCTACTTACTTTGAGTACGAGTTGTACTCAAAATTTTGAGTACAAATGACAATAAAATTTACTTTAATCAAGTCGAAAAAGGGGTTTCCTTTAGATAACCAATCCTGAAGATTCTTAGAAATGAGTACAAAATTCTTTAATCACGGAAAAATCTTAAATCAACCAAAAAATTCTTAAATTAAATTGACCATTTAAATCCGTCTGTACTTAAATCAATCTTTCTGTACTTGATTTTAGTAAATCTGGGATTAACGTAATTTTAACATCGCTTGGGATTGATTTAAGTACGAAATGGATTGATTTTTCTTTTGAGTGTATTTATTACAAAATACTTTCGCCAACAACTTTTAGGAGTTTTACTAGTGGAAGACATTTTTATGGTTAACGAAAATAATTTTGACACTTTAAAACTTCAAAAATGAAGAGAAAAAACAAAAAATATTACAACTTATTATACAGGGTGTCCGCCAGGAAGGTATACTACTTTGTTTTGCCACCATTTTGGTAAACATTAGTCTTGACCGTTCATATTTGGCAGTCGTGAATGGACACGTGGCAAATTTATTATGGAAAAATATTCGATAAACCAACGAGTTTTAATCGTTAAAATATTTTATCAAAATCAATCATCGATTACTGTGACGATGAGAAAGTTAAGTGAAATTTTTGGGAGAAACAACGTGCCAACAAAACGTGAATGATTTCGAAAAAAAGAGGGTCTGTAGGTGATGGGCTGAAGCATGGACCACAACCTACTGCAAGATCGGCTGAAAACATTACTGCTGCTCAAGAAAGTGTTTAAAACAATCCATCAACCTCAATTCGACGACGTGCTCAGGAGCTTGGTCTTCAAAGGACAACTTTGATCACAATTTTGCACAAGGATTTGCATTTGCTTCCATTTAAGATTCAGTTGACATAAGAGCTTCTTCCACAAGATCATTTACGCCGCCGTACATATGACAATAGGATGTTACAGCCCCGATTTTCATGAAAAAATCATAATGATTGACGAGGCACATTTTCATTGGAATGGAAATGTGAATAAACAGAATAGTCAGTCGGTTCTGCGCAATAGAAAACACTCAAGTTATTCATCAGTCACCTTTGCATCCATTAAAAGTGACGACAGTCTGGTGTGCAATTTGGTCAGGAGGAATCAGTGGACTTTACTTCATTGAAAATGAAAACAGCGTAACGGTAACTGTGAATGGGAGCGATATCGTGATATGATTGAAAACTTTTTAACGCTACAACTGCATGCTTTGGGCTTGATTAACATGTGTTATAAACAAGACGGTGCCACATCGCATACAGCCAGGATTACAATGGAATTACTGCGAGACCTCTTATATTAGTACGTAGAGATGGCGCTGATTTTTCTTATCGACTTTTTCAGTAAACTTACTCACCCATTTTTGGATCCATCGCACAGATGGCACTATTTACAAAAATCTATTCAAATTGTTTAATTCTTATAATCGATTTATTAAAAATCGGTGTGAATACAAAACACCTGGTGTTATTTAATTTCACCCTTGTAGATGACCAAAAGGGACAGTAAGCAAGATTGGAGCCGATCTACAAAGGGGAATTTAATTACAGACACCCGTTCTCGGATGAATGTAAATAGGGTTTAGGTAAGAGGGAAAGAAATAATTAAAACTGGTGTTGGTTGTTTGTATGCGGCTGATACGGAACAATGCTTACCTTTAGAGGACTGCCAGTAGTGAAAATAAATTTATACATTTAATTTTTGGCAAAAAAACTCACTTTCAATTTATTAAATTTAAGTTAGCGTGTGCTTAAGTTATTTAATGTTAAATTCTAGTTATTTTGGTAAGTATAATACTTTTTGTAGTAGTTCAGGGGTCTAATCGTCGCTTCAAATATCGAGCTGATTCGATCGAGTTTTCTTAGTTTTAGATTATGACATTCGATATCGAATAATGTGTTTATATTGTTCGATAGCGAATGCCACAATCTCAAACTAAGAAAATTCAATCGATTCAGCTCAATATCGAAAGCGATGAGTAAGTCCAAGGTTTCAAAGCTTAAGGCAAAAATTAATTTAAATCTTAAATTTTAAGGTGTTGATGATGATCTCATCGGATCGGATCGGATGATCGGTAAAAAATAATTGAGTAATTAAATAAAATTTCTTATCGTATCCCTCATAATTCGATAAAAGAAAAAGGGATTTAACGGAATGGAAGTCTTAAGCAATTTTAAGTACTGCCAAATTAGCAGCATGTACACTTAAAGAAATGACTAATAATATAAAATACAAGAAATTCATTTTATAAATTAATGTTCACAAGGAGTTTGAATACAATGTTTACCATTAATAAAATCGATTACAAAAAAGTCTACAATGAAAAAACAAAACATAATCAATTAAAATAAAAATCAAATATTTATTCACTTCCCCAGAGATTAGTACATTTTAATAACTCTAGTCTAGACTTTTGCAATTTTCATCAGGCAATAATCTTAGTTGAAACACGTGCATAAGCTTTATTATTGTAAAGAAAGATTTTACTTGCTTTAATTTTTATTCTTTTGCTTAATGTTTTTTGTAGCCAGAAGTATTTGTTATAAACAAAACAATTGAGATAATGGAAGAATTAAGAAAATAATGCCTTCGCAGCTGTAAAATTAACTCTCCACCCCAACAAAGGCAACGAAAAAAAAGTGTGGACACTTCATTGACAATGTCACCAAAAAGTCAGCAAATTAGTGGGCAGAAGTGGTGACTTGGAGACATTTGACCGCAGACTTGCTAGAGGGTATGCATGTATTAGGCATACGTTTTTCCGTTTTTTTTGGCAGAATCAGTGTTGCCACATTATGTGCAATTACACATATTATGTGTAATTTAAAATTTTATCGCACAAGTTTTTTTATTGTGATGACGACAAATAAAAATTGGCTGTGATATGTATTTTTATTTATTTATGAACCAGTTTTGCATTTTTTCTATTTTAAATTTATTAAGTTTTTGTTTGTTATTGTCCTTTTTAAACAAAACAAAACTGTGATATTTTTAAGCAGAATGATGTAATATTTGTCTGAAGGAGATTATATATCTACAAAAAACTCCCTGAAAAAGTTGGAAAATACCAATGAAACGAAAATGATCTTTTATTAAATGACCTTGAAAGCCTAAATATTGCTAAAATATTCATCATCAAACAAATTTTGAGATTACACCAAAAAGGTATAATGTTTAATTTTATCTAATGTGATTATTTTTCTAACAAATTGGTTGTTAGTGGTTTTTAATCTAAAGTGATTAATGTTTTAGCTAAAGTGCTTAACATTTTTTGTCAGAAAAAAATTGGACTTGAAACAATATTCCAAAGGAACAAGAGAAAATTTAACATTAATTAATTTCAACTTACATCTAAACGTTTAACCTAAACAAAACAAAACACGTTATTTTGCAAAAAAAAAAAGAAAGCATGTGTAATTCCTACTTTCAAGAGTAATTTTGGCACGATGCATGTGTAATTTAACATTTCGGTAGTGGCAACACCGGGCAGAATATAAAAGAAACTAAAACACACACATACTCCCACGCATGAAATAAAAACAAATGTTTGCTGTTACATTATTTTTATTGTTGGGTTTCTCAGCAATAAACACCCTCTCTTTACGAAATCTACATTAATTCATACACATGTATTGACTTGTAAATTCATAAGTATGCATGTACGAGCATGTATATTATTATTTAATTAATAAATAATTAAAAAAAATAAATCCAGCATTAATTTTGCAGCAGCAAAAATTATGTGCAAGAAAAGAAAATTTTGATATTTTTTTCATAATACAGTCCGTCACTATTGTAATTGTTTTTGCAATTTCTATGTTGATTTTGTTTTAAATCACCATATTGTTGGGTTCGTTTGTGTGGGTGTAGGTAGTCATATGTATGTTTATGTGCGGGAGAGTAGGGGGGTAAGAATGAGTGCTTTTTATCTACTTATGCCTGCGGCTGCTTCATGTTTTCTTATTTTTTAAATATGTATTTTGTGTCTTTTTTTTTGTTGTTGCTACTTTAGATATTTTTCTATTTAAATGATAATTTGTTGACCTTTTTATTTTTATCTTTACAAGTTGAATATTGCAACAAACAAATTAGAAATTTTAAATGTACATACGTTGATTTCTTATCTTTCGCAATTTTGTGTTCTGCTTTTTTTGTTGTTTTTCTCCCTGCTGTTCTGCTCTTCAGTAACGCAAGTGGTTGGTTGCAGTGTTTATTTATTATTGTTTTTATTTAAATTAGACAATCTTGCGCAAAAATTTCTTTATCTGTATAAACTTTTTTCCTTTCATTTTGTTGCAAATGAATAAGTAATTCAGCACTATTGATTGTACTTACTCTTTAAGTTAAGGTCAGAAGTCAAAAATATTTGACAACACAAAAGCAAAACCACAAAGTGTGTTATACTCGTTCATAGTTTCTTTATATTAAAATAAATGTTGAGTAAATTTTGAAATTATTTATAAAAAATTATAAATAAAAATAAAAATTAATCATACATTTGCACCACCTGGCAAAGCATGAAATTTCCTTGTATGACACGTTTAAGACACTTTTGTTCAGGGTTTTAATGTGTATTTAAAGAATATCAAAAGTTTGGCTTTTTCATAAGAAAATTATCGATAATGTTTCTTTTCTACATACAGAAATGTGGCCCAACACTCAAAAGAAAAATCAATCCATCCGTAATTAAATTAGAAGCGGTGTTAAAAGTACGGTAATCCCAAATTTGCTTAAATCAAGTACAGAAACATTGATTTAAGTACGGACGGATTTAATAATTTTTTAGCTGATGCAAGATTTTTCACATGATTAAAGAATTTTTTACTAATTTTGAAAAACTCTAGGATTGGGTATCAAAAGAAATCCTTTCCTTTCAGCTTGATTAATGTAAATTTTATTGTTATTTGTACTCAAAACTTTCAGAACGACCCGAAGAAAATACTTGAATCTAGTACGGCGTTTTTCTTTCTGTATATGTGCCTTATAGGAACTACAGAATATAATATATACATACAGAAATATTACCCAACACTTTAATTTTCTATACACTAATTATCGATAACCTTTCTTTTACATAGAAAGCCTATCGATAACTTTTTTTTTATTGAAAAGTTATTTGTTATTTTATTGTCTATAGAGAAGTTATCGACAATTTGTTACAGAAACGTACATTAATAGGTAGTTTTTTTATTTATAGAAAAGTTGTCAATAGCTTTATTTTTCTATAATGTTATCGATAACTTTGTTTTGTTAAACAATATATATTGATAACAGTACTTTTTATAAGAAAAGTTACATAATTTTTTAGAAGAAAAGTTACATCACTTTTCTATAGAAAAGTTATCGATGGTATTAATCTTTTGTAGCATAGTTATCGGTAATACACACTTCTATAGAAAAGATATTTTTAAACTCAAATTTCTTTAGAGAAGTTATCGATAATTAATTGAATACTTGAAAATATACCATTTGCGCCACTGTCAGCGTTTTAACTTTTAATCCAGGGGGCAACACACGGAATTCGATATCGAGCAAAATTTCCATACAAATTCAAAAAATTGTGTATGGGATTTTACTCGATATCGAATGCCATGATTTGCCGCAGATTATAGAAATATTTTGTTTTTAAAAAAACAGGGGGCAAATTGTGGCATTCGATCTCGATCGAAATTTCCGTACAAATTCAAAAAACGTTTTATGGGATTTAGATTGATATCGAATGCCGTAATTTGTCCCCTGATTTTGTAGTCTAAAAAATAAATACATTTGGTATACTTCATTCTGTTTGATTGGCGAAATAAAATTAATCAAAAAATATAATACAGAAAACTGCAGCCAAAAAAAAACATGCGACAAATAGTGGCAAAAGGGTCCAAAGCTTTTAAACAGTCGTAAATTGAAATTGGTGGAGCCAAAACAGAGTTTGTGGGCCATAGGCAAATGGCGAAATTTATTTTCTCTGACGGTATAAAATATCATTCACCACTTGTTGCACTGCTGCATTTTCCAAGCGCCGATTTTGCAGTGCTAGACATGAGAGCAGATTATACCCCGCAGTCTGCCGTAAATCGGCTTGATGGACCATAAATTTATAATACAAACAATAGCAAGTTGCGCCTGTCATCTTCGTTTGGTGGGGTCAAAGCAGAAATTGTGGACCATCGACAGCAGCCACACACTTCCGCGCTATTTTTCTATCCTAAGTTGTGACATCCACTGAAACTTAAAAATATTTCAGGCATTCTATCTCTCCACAGTGCCTACAAGGCTTAACAGTAGTATGTCACAAAAACACCAACGAAGGTAGCACCAGGCCAGAAAATGAATTTATTTCTGGTAGTTTCTTAAGAATTATGTAAGTTTTTCTGTATTTCTTATAATTATTACTCACTAATTAAACAAACTCTTTGCATAATATCAATTTAATTATAAGTAAATAGTTCCACTTACTATTCAAATAAGATATATAACTTTCTTAGATTAATTATATTTGAAGCACAGTGTAATTATTGTTATTTATTCGATTTACTCACTTTGTTTATGTTCTCTTTGTTATGGTCGTTGAAATTATGTTGTTGTTGTTGTTTGCCTTAGTATTAACAATTTATGAAATTTTAGTATTAACAATTTATTATTAAATTTGTAATTTAAGACACTCACAAAAATAAATTTATTTTTTAAAAATAATTTTCCTTGTCTTTAAATTTGTCACAAAAACACACAACTTTTCATTTTATTTTTCTTTAAGAGAATCTATGTATGACAGATATCAGAAGATATTAACGAGATAATTTTTGTTTTCAATTATTTAATTATTTGATTTAGTGTTTAAAAAATGTTTAGGCTAAAAAGCTTTGCCCATAAATAATTTAATAACTTAATAAAAATTTATTAGTTTTTTCTTGCATTCAATTTGTTGATAATTAAAATTATTTTAATTTATGTATGTATATTTTTCAGCAATAATGTTTAGCAAAAACAAAATTAATTAAGCTACATATTGGCGAAACATAAATTTTATTATTATTATTATTATTTTTTTTTCGTGCAGCTTAATATTGAAACACCCACACTTAATAACACTTAGAGACACTTAATGATTTTCAAACCAGTAAAAGCAAGAAAATCAACAAAGAAAATGTTGATGCTATCAGAGTTTTTTTTTATTATAAATTGTGTTCAAAAAATATTTATTTATTTTAATTTATTTTTAATTTTCATTGTGAAACATTAGTTAAAGATTATTAAACAAAACTATTATTTTAAGCAAATAAATTTTGGAACTTTTTTTGCATTTAAATAAATCCAATCTAACATATTGTTTTTGTAGATTTTGTATATACATATGTATATTTTTTTATGCATAAAATGTTTTATTTTTTATTCTCAATTTACATTTTTTTTCAACATTCATACAAAAATATTTATTTGTTTTATTTATTTAATATTCATTTAAAATTTTATTATTATTATTATTGCTTTTTATCTAGTGTTTTTCTTTAACAGTTATTAATTGTTATATTTTGCCTATTCCACTCTGCTTCGAACTGTTTTATATATTTTTTTTATCGTGTTATAACGCCGGCTGCTCCACAAAAACTGAAATGTTTCCATCATTCACACATGCTTTTATAAATTCTTACAAAACTAACGGTACTCTTACAATTCAATAAATAAACAAAAAAAAACTCTTCACATATTAAAGAGAGTTCTCCATTTTAAATAACACAAGAGTGAAATCATTTTTCTCTGTGATGAAGAGATATGATTACAACAATAACAAGAGTTTGTTTTGACAACGGTAAATATTTACATGTAATAACAGCAAATGTTAAAGAGAAATGTAAAACACGTGCGTGCGACAAATGTTGCTGTTGGAACAGATATTTTTGTAAAAAATAAGTAAATTTTTTTAAATTATTTAATTGATAAAAGAAAAGTAATTTAAAAAAATACGAATACTACTAAAAATTAACTAAACTTGATTTCTTGTGAAAATTTTTGCAAAAATATTTAAGGTTTAAGAATAAATTCCACGTTTTACAGAATTTTAGATGTTTCGTGTATTTTAGATTTTTTGTTTTTTGTGAGTTGAAATCAAATTTTTATTTTCTAAACTTTATTTATTTAGATGAATTTTCGATTTTTGGTAAATTTACAATTTGTCGGAAAACTCTTGAGGTGTTTCCAAGGATGGAAACGAAGACTGTAATTAATACCGATACTGAATAAATGCTGTTAAAATTGAATGTCATCAATCAATGCCGATACCGTATTTCGTATCGGTTGCAAAATACGAGTTTTCAAATGTCGTTTCCTTCAATACCGTTATCATAATTGCAGCTCGTAATACAGCAAGAACGAAGTATATGCTTCAAATTATATGTTCGAAGCAGTTTGCTTTGTTGAGATGCTGGCGATTACTAAGAACTGTTTGATGAGAATGGGAGTTGACATTGGCGATAGCGACGCCGTGTGCCAACGGTCAGTACGAAAGATTAAATCGAACACTAATTCCCATATTATCAACTTTATGACGAAAACCAAATGGTATTATTTTTTGTATTTATTTATTTAAGTCTATGGATTAATAAAATCCTTACAGGCAACATATTTAAAAGAAAGAAAAATTACATGAAATCATATAGAACTAAACTAGTTGTTTAAGTATACAATTAAATTATGTTTAATCACATTTATATGAAAAGACATATCGATGGCATTGTACAATTCGTTAAAGTTATAGCAAATTCTACGGAATGGATCAGCATTAGGATAGTTTTGACGAAAATATTGCAGTGCCAGAGGATGAAATTGACGTAGTGGACGTTGCGGTACATTAAATGTCAGCTCATTTACCAGAAACTCGGAACAGATGTCACCATTTATAAGTTTAATAACAAATATTGCATTTAAAATTTTTCTCCGGCTGTTCAGTGCAGGCAAATTAATTTGTCGTAATCTGAATTCGTATGATGGCAAATTTGACACACGGTTCGGGTATGAATTACGCAATTTAAAAAGTAGAAACTGCTTCTGTACCGACTCTAAACGATCACTATGGATGTTATAAGGGTCCCAGATGACGGAACAATATTACAGAATAGGACTGACCAAGGAAGTATAAAGTTGCCTCGTTACTGCTGAATCATTAAATTCTTTGGCCCTCCGTTTAATTAATGCAAATACACCACGCCCCTTAATTATGCACATATTTATATGGTTAATAAACCGGAGCTTTCAATCAAACAGAACTTCAAGATCAAGAAACTCACTCACGCACTCCAATATGCACCCTCCTAAAGTGAAACACCCACTAGAGTTAGCTCTTCTGGAAAAATAAATGTGTTTGCATTTTTTGAGATTTAAAGCCAATAGGTTCTCTTTACACCAAATAAAAAATTAATCCAAATCTCGCTGTAGATATGATTGACTAAGTCGATCATGCGAATTCAAAAATATCTTGACGTCATTAGCATAGATTAGTATATTAGAAAATTGTACTGATGATGGTAAATCGTTGATATAAAGCAAGAAAAAAATGGGTCCAAGATGACTTCTCTGTGGAACGCCAGATTTAACATACATTTTTCTAGAAAGAGCGTTAACGAAGCGAACACGTTGATGTCTATTTTCCAGATACGATTTTATCCAATTCAAAGTTCTGTTAGAGAACTCCATTAAATACAATTTATGCAACAAGAGGTCTTGCTTTACTCTATCAAAAGCCTTACTGAAGTCAGTATAAATAACATCTGATATCAACACATTGGCCACGTACAGTGGAGTGTCAATAACACAATACATCACGTTTTAAAATCAACACCGTTTAAAATACTTTTAACCATGAACCTAGGGGGGACTTAATACATCATCAACAATGATTGAAGGACAGGTCGAAGGCAGGACTTTCGGGGAAGCCGATTATTATCTGACCCAGATGATGACAGGACACGTTTTTTTTTCAGAAAATATCTGTACAATATAGGCAAGTGTATTGCACCATACAGCCTATTTAAAAGAGAAAATAGAATAGATGATGCCGAGCACACGGTTTTTAAATATAGTAGTAAGTGACCCGAAAAGGGACTAGAACTGAAAGAATTAACTGGCGAACTAAGTCACGATGATATTTTTCTTTCTGAAAGTATTAGTTTGTGGTTGTACGGGGAGAAAAGATTAAAAAGGGGTACTCTTTCATGTACTTTGAAATTCTCTTGTGTTTTGTTATTCGTAACTATCAAACTGAAAATGACTGCAGCTTTATTTTTGATTTTCTTTTACTTTTCTTTTCTTTCATTGTGGTGAGAGCAAAAATTTGTGTACAAAAAAAAAGAATGTGAAGATAAACATGCAAAAATCTTGAATTTCATTACAAAAATATTCAATGTGTAGACATTAATGAATGTTCAAAAGAGAATTAGAGAAAATTGCAGAAAAAAACTTTCATGGTCTGAACCGGGACTAAATCTTGGAAACATCATCACTCACATAACTGGAAATGAGAGCAGATGGCGAGCAGTAAGAAAGTACGGCAAATATATTCGTAAGACAAAAAGATCTAACTTAGACACTGCGGATTAAACAGGGAATGTAAGGCAGTATCCGAACAAACAACAAGACCTAGATGCTGCATAGAGCGCTAGGAAAATAGACCTCATAAAAGATGTTTTTAGAATAAAAAAGGTGATCTACCTCGAAGTAATGCGAAAGCGTTTCCGAGGTGGTAAACACGCCCCGAATGCGATGAATGGGTTTTGGTCGGTAGGGCCACTAGGGAGAGCCTAAGATATCAGGATGGATGACGGTCCATGCTGAATGCGTAATGCATTGCCCTCAAAAAATAACTATTTTGTTATTTTGCGCTAAATATTTGCAATATCTATTATTAAACTAGCGTATCCAGCGGTCGACTCAATCGACCGCATTCTAGAAATAAATATTAAACATTTAAATAAATATATACGATAAAATACAAAAAACATTATAAATAAACAACTTAAAACTCTGTCTCATTTCTATGCAAAAGCAAATTGGACAACACGAATTAAATTTTTCGCCAAGTTTGGGTGATCCGCCATAGATTGTGCCAGGAGTTCCTTTTGCTTGCCATTTATTTTGTTTATATTTGTCCTAAGCAAATATACACATAATAACTGTCTTTATATCAATATCATAAAATAATAAATAAATATACTTACATTTGTTACAATTTATTACAAATTGCTTCTGTTTTTCACAATGCTAAAATATTTTTATTAATAAAACATATGCGTTTGTTTACGATAGCTTTTAATCTATCGAATGACTTTTCGAGAGAACACACGCGATTGCAAACTCGTTATAGAATGCCATGATCACAAATTTCTATTCAAGTTATTCGTTATCAAGTGCCACGATCTCAAAAAGTAAGATTTCGATCGAGTTCATTCGATCACGAGTCTGACGATTTCGCCCCTGGTTTTCAGTATCCCCCTCCCTTAAAGTTCAGCTGTCTCTTAGCATAGTTGGAGCGATGTGTCAGAAGCAGGGGCTTATAGAGCATAATAGTGTCATGTCATACCATCGCTTAGACGGGGTTCACACAATTCACAAATTTTTGCTGCGGAACTTTTAAGTCAGCCAATAGAAAGACAAAGAAAAACGGTGTTGAATTTCAAGTTGTGCAACAAAAATTGCGCCATGTGAGCCCCGTCTTACAGCACACACCGCGAGGTCAGCCTAATAGTTTCTTGATTACAATAAAATATTTACGTTTTAGCTTTAAAAAATGTTATGCTAAGAATAAGTTAAGCTAAGAAAATCCTTCGCCAAGGTACATTTACTTTATTTACTTGGTGGTCTTGAAAGCAAATATGACTTCTTTAATTTTAAGTTCGGACTGTCGAAATTTCTTTACATTTTACAAATACAAAAACTGTCGTTAACAAATTTCTACCTGTTTACCTGTTTAAGTCAGCAAACAAATGTGAAAATAATTGTTTTCCCCTAATTTGTTTTATTTCCCTCTGTTGTTGTTTGACATTAGCGACAAAGAAACAACAATGTAACAAGTCATTTTGTGTTTGTCAGATTGTATTTATTGTAGAATTGCCCCCAGTTCGTAAGTAAATGTAACTTGTTCGTAGCTGACCAAAATTATGCCCTTTTCTGCTTCCTATAAAATTATATTAAAATATTTATTTAGTAAACGTATTATTTGAGCTTATCTCCCAATTTAATTACAAAAAGTTTCCATTTGTTGTGCCATATAAAGCAACTCAATCCACAACAAGTGAACACTTACATAAATTAATAAATTTATTAAAAATAACTTTGTTTTTTTTAATACCATTTGAAACAATTTAACACAAACTCAAATTTGGCTCTAAAATTATATATTCAAAAAACTTTCACAAGAATATAAAAAATATATTGAAGTGCAGATTAATTTAACTGTTGAAATAATTTTACTGGCGTCATTTTTGTTGCGTTTCAAACATTAACTTCTTAAATAATTCCCTCGTAGTTTCATATAATAAAAAAGCAAATATTAAATGCTCAGCACGCCATATTATCATAAAGTTGAAAGGAAGTACAGCAGCAAAAAATATTTATATATTAAACCATTAAAAGCATAAAAATAGTTTATGCTTAAAATCATCAATTCCATCATATACGCTGCACAGTGGGGTAAATAAAAAACAAAAATATTTATCTGGAATTTGCTAAGCTGCTTAACTGATTTACCCAGGAGGTTCCTGTGAGTTTTCCTTTTAATTAGGAGCATCGCACACCTCTCATGTGAGCAATTGTGGAGTCCAAAATTAGGGGCTCTTAAAATCGTAAGCGATTTTTTGTAAATAAGCTGTGAGATTTTGAAAAGTTTGTATTTTAACCGCTTTCAGTAGATTCAACATCAAAGACTTGAGTACTCGTATTATTTAGTTGAATTATTTTTTCGCCAAATTCACGGTGCAGACTTTTAAACAAATTCATGTGCGTTTTTGTGTGTAAAACTATGTTAATAGATTTCAGTACATATTTACATCCACACATTTACATATATCCTTATTACATGCAACCCAGTCAGAATTTGAGTTTCGGCAGACTGGTGGACTTGTAGCGTGTGATAATCTATCAGACTTGAGGATGTAAGTTCAATTACCACCTGTCTCATTATTCTCATTAATATTAAGTTAAAATAGAACTTGTAATTATAATCATTAAATGTTACAAATATACATTCAAAAAATTAATAATAAAAATAAAGTAAATGAAATAAATAAAAAATAAAAACAAACTAAATATAAATAAATTGAATAATATAGATAGAATAATTAAAATAAATAAAATTATTAGATAAACAAATAAAATAATTAATTTAAATTAACATAAAAGAAATAAAATAAGTAAAATAAATAAAATAAACAAAATTAATAAAATAATTAATAAATAAATAAAATGAGTAAATTAAATAAAACAATCAAATAAAATAACTAAAAGAATCAAAATAAATTAAATAAATTAAAACTAAATTAAAATAAAATATATAAAGCAATTGAAAATTTAATTAACGAAATAAACAAAACAAATAAAATAAATTAAGTAATGAAACTAAATATAATAATTATGTTAAAAGAAATAAACAAATAAAATAATTAAAATAAATGAAATAAATAAATAAAGTAACAAGTATAAACGAAATATATAAAATAAACTTAAACTAAAATAAATTAAATCACGTAAAATAAACATCTAAATAAAATACATTAATTGAATCAAATAAACAAAGTATATAAAATAAATAAAATTAATAAAATAAATAAACTAAATAAAATAAGTAAAATAAATAAAAAATAAAATAAGTAACTTAAATAAAAAAAATCAAATAATAAATAAAATGCATAAAAGAAAAAAAAATAAAATATAAAAACAAAATAAAGTAACAAGTATAAACATAATATATAAAATAAACCTAAACTGAATTTAAATAAATCACATAAGATAAACAATTAAATAAAATAAATTAAATACATAAAATAAGCAAAATATATAAAACAAATAAAATAAAATTAATAAATTAAATTAAAGATCTAAAATAATTAAATAAAATAACTAAATAAAATAATCAAAATAAATAAAATAAGTTAAAACTAAAATAAAACACATAAAGTATTCAAATATTTAAATAATGAAATAACCAAAACAAATAAAATAAATAAAACTAATGAAATAAACAAAATAATTGAAATAAATAAAATAATTAAGTTAAATGGAAAAACAAATAAAATAATTAAAATAAAATTAAGAAATAAAGTAACTAAAATAAACAAAACAAATAAAATAAACTTAAACTAATTTGAAATAAATTACATAAAATAAATAAATAAAATAAAATAAAATAAATAAATAAAATAAGTTAAATAAAAATATTAATTAAAGAAATAAAATACATAAAAGATATAAAATAAGCAAAACATACAATCAGAGTTGTCACAAAAATAAATGTAGCCGGAATTGAATTTGAAAAGACGACAAAAAATACTTTTGTGTGACGAATTAATGTAAGTAAAATAAATAAAAAAATAACATAAAAAATTAAATAAAAGAAAAAACGAATAAAAGAAATAAAATAAATAAATAAAATAAACAACGTAAATAAAATAGTTAAATTAAATAAAAAAAAAAAAACAAAATAATTAAAAATTTAAATCTAAATCTAAAATAATTTAATTAAATAAAAAATAACGTAAATAAAATAAATAATATAATTAAGTTAATTAAATAAAATAAACAAAATAAATAAAAAAACAAATGGAGTAATATAAATAAAACGTATAAATAAAATAAATAACATAAATAAAATAAAAATAATACATAGTATAAATAAAACTGTTAAATATTCATACATCAATAATTTATTTATATTTTTTGTAAGCCAAATTGTTAGAAATACGACTGAAAAATTAGTGGAAAAATATTCGCAAGTGATTGAAAATACGACTAAAATGTTAGTCGAAAAAGTCTTCCTGATGACAATAAATTCTAAAGGAAAATGACTCGACAAAAACGATTGTTCAGAAATAGTCGTACGAAGATTCCTCCCGACAAACGTGTAATTTATGATCAGAAATTGAGCTCATTTAAGACTGTTTTTAATTTCATGAAATGTTTACTGGATATTTTTGCTATGATTTTTTTTGTAGTCAAAGTATACAGTGGAACACATCTTGAGTGTGTTGCAAACAATCAGGCAATCAATCAACTAAAATAATGGCGTCGAATAAATGGCGACGAACATGGACACACACACACACACATGCAGTAGGAACATATACAGACACACACGCACTAAGGAGCACATAAATACATTCTAGTATAAATTATTTCAGTCGAACTAAATACTTGCTATTAATCGATTTCTTTTACAGAGAAATGATTCGAAAAAGGAATATAAGCTTTTTCAAAATCACACTTTTTATACAAAATAAGCCTCAAAAACCCAGCAGATTGAAAAAGATAATTGCTTGAATTAAAAATATTAAAAGAATTTTATTTTAAATAAAATGAGTTTCTTATTAAATGTAAAAAAAAGAAAATAAGTGGCATAGTAGAATATAATTCCTTGATATTCAAAATTTTGTTGAATTCAAGTGCGGTGCAAGTTGTATAGTATTTCATGCTATATATTAATAAAATTGAGTTAAATTACAGGAAAGAAATAACTTTTGCACAGTATATATTTTTTTAAGAGAAGTAACACTCAGGCAATTAGTATGCCTAACAACCTGTAGGTGTGTTACCTTCTTTGGGAAAGGGATAGTGAGAGTGGACAGATGGGAAAAGTGAGAAAGTTTACTTTTTACAATTCTGATATTGCTCGTTGTATTAGTTTTTAGATCAGTGTTGAAGAGACTCTGATGTCAAGTAGGCGCATTAAATGTGTTTTAAGCTGTTGTAGCCATTTTTATTAATTATTTTACTTCGCCGGCGATTTTGCTACAATACCGACGAAGGAGGGCGCTGTGATGTCCACTAGCATACACCAGTATCAATTGCTGCCAGTACTGTTTAGTGACCAGTGATATGCCTTCGTCACTTAAACAGTCCAACAACAACAAACATAATGGCATACTAATGCACATCTGAAAAAATGCTGGATGTTATAACTTGCCCACGTTCTTAGACTACTACTAACTGCTTCATCCAACAGCACCCGCACACAGTATTACCAAATTAGTGATGTAAAGAATCTAACTAGTGCTCATCGCTCAAGAACAACTGAGATTATTGCTGTTGTGGCCAGTGTTGGTATCTCCAGGAAGAACAAAAGCATCGTAAGGGTAAAAAGTGCAAAAAATTTTTTTAAAAAAAAGGTATAAAAGCACCATAAAAAAATTTTTAAAATTTCAGTTATGCATAGAAATATTAAGCAATTTATAAAAAAGTTAAAGAAAATACCTAAAATATAATTTGAAGTTTTTGCTTTAAAATAAAAAAAGAGACTTGAGATCAAATAGCAGAATTTATTAACATATCAATTAAATAAAATCACAATCCATTTAATAAAAATAAAACATAAATGTAACAAAACAAAAACAGAAGTATAAAGGTACGATCACATCTGACAAACATTTGCCGAAAAAAACGTAACCAGCAGACAAGCTAAATTTGCATTTTCTTTAATTCTAATATTTTTTTAAATGTGGATTCGCATTTATTAAAAACAATATAAAAATAGCATTTTGTGGCATAATTGACTTCATTTTGTGATATAAAAACCAAGTTAAATAACACTAATCCTAAGCAAAAGTAGTGGTTACAATTTTTTTTTGGCAAATGTTTGCCAAGTGTGACCGTACCTTAAGAATATACATGCTAAATATATAAAAATAAAATAGTTTATTTAGACAAAACTTAAAAGTATATGTACGAGTATATATCGCTCCTTTATTGCACCGTATTAATTTTTCACAAGTGAAATACTAAAAATGTTAGCAGGTATGTACATACAAGTATGTGGCCTGTATTGGCTTTTTAGTGGATATACATTTGATTTGGATTAAGCATAAATATGCTACTGAAAACCTTTTGACATACATATAAAGAAATACCTTCGACATCATTTCTTTTCTAAGTAACTTAAAAGATTTGGGTTTTTAAAATGCGATTGTGTTGCATTAAAGGAGCGACGTAAATTCTAAAAAACATGGAATCGATTTAAAAAAAGGGAATTCAAAGTCGAATGAAATTCATGATAGAATTACAACCGATTAATCGTTTCATTTTCGTTTATTTTGCTATCAAAAATACCCACTTCGTCTTCGCAATCAGGTCACAAAACAGTTGTAATAAAATTATGAGATTTTTTGTATGAGTCGTTCGAATTTATTTTGCTACAAACATTTAAAGGCAGTTGAAAATTGCTAAAAAATGCATTTTCAAATTTTAAACCATATTCAGTGTACATAATTTGCAATAACGCATTTTAAGGATAACCGGTGTCTAATTTTTGTTTTAAACAAATTCATTAAACTGAATGTTTTTTCAACCTCAGCGGCAAAAAGTTATGGTTGCAAAAAAATAAATATTTGCTTTATATATAGAGCGATTAAAAATTTAAAAACAAAAATTTTAGCAATTTCCATAAAAAGCATCAATAAATATTTGCGCTTAAAAAAAGTAGCCAATTTTTGTAACTAAAAACATTTCCCAGTTTTACAAAAAAGCGCAAAAGGCGCATTGAGAAATTGAGAAAAGCACTGTAAATACCCGCTTTTTAAAAACGGGTATTAAACAAAAATTTCGCGCGTATAAAGAGCCAAAAAGCACAAAAAAATATCCGAAAAGCACCAAAATGCCATCACTGGTTGTTGCCCGTAGTGTTGAGTAAACAACAAATTGGGGTGTCCAATTCTCATCGATCTTCGGAAATTCCACAAACGATATTGGAATTATTTTGCATAAAGAATTCGATTTAAGTTTTAAGACTCACGCCTACCGGCCATCAACAACGTCGTGTCTTTGCTGGAGCAAAAGTTATGATGAATGGATACGCGCTATCGCAAGATGATTAGTGACTTTGTGTGCCTGGGATTGCAACATATTGATATGGACGACGTTTATTTTGAACCAGACGCCGCTATGTGACAAACAAGTAGTGATACCATCGCTCTTTAGAGTGATTTCTTGAACAGACGATTACAATTGACCACCAAAATCTTTTGATTTAACACCTTCAGACCTTTTCTCTGGGCCGATGGGCCACAATCGAAACCTTATCTTAAAAATGAATTTCGTGAGGGCATCGGGGACATACAGCCGCACATGTGCGAATTGGTGATGTAAAGTTTCATGAAAATAATATGGACCTGCAAACTTGCCGTGGCGGCAATTTGGCTGATATTGTTTTCCATTATGATGATATTGATATTGATATTGATGACTTAGCCCCCTCCTTCTTCCAATTAAATAAACTTCTGATGATTTTGCTTAAAACTAATCACTTTTATTACATATCGAACTTAAACCTCTTATTTATAGTTTCCTTATAACTGGAATATATCGTACAAAACTGAAATTAGCTTCATTAATTTATTTCATAAGTGCAATAAATTTTACAACAGTTTTTGAACTCTATTTATTATTAATTTTCATAGGTTTGTATTTTACCAATTTTATGTCTCCCCATCCCAAAAAAAAAACTCCAAACAAATTACCAAAATCAAAAGCTACTTAAATAAAACATTAATATTTAAATTAACTTCAACTTTAAATCTTAAAATCTAAAAATAAACACAAGCTTATTTTAGAAAACTTTTTTGTGCTCATAAATCAAAAAAAAGAAAAAAAGAAAAAAAACAAAAACCAAAAAACAAAATTAATAAACAAAACAAATTTTTACATTAGAATTAAGTTTAGATTTTCAGACACCCACCGTCAGACAATTTGTAAAGTAAACAAAAAAAACACATAAAGCAAACTAATCAAACTCAAATTGTGACAGATTCCAACAAACAGAAATTTCTGGTTCACCGAAGAAGAAGTCCAGCTACAAACACTCACTCGCTACCACACCTTGTGCAAGGAAAAACTTTTTTAATAAAACTTTTTTTTTTAAGTCTTTTATTTTGTTCAGCTATGATAAGAATTAAAAACTAAACTTTATGGGAAGTAAAATATTGGTTTCCTAAAAAATAAAAGAAAATAATCAAAATAATAATACATAATAATATACTCATGCTGATGCAGACAGAAGCTGGAGGAGTGAAAACCACAAATGTGACCACAATCGAAATATAAGTATGTGTTTAAAGTTGCAATTAAATTAAATCTGTGTTGAAGAAGAAACTTTATTTTACACTTGGAAGCTGCTCGCAAACGGAAACGGATATTGTCTGACAGATCAAGAAAATGAAAAATGTTACAAATGTCTGAAAACTTTGATTTATTTTGGGAGAAGGCAGAGTGTAAATATTTATGGCTTGAGACTTTATATTCGTTGTGCTGAAAAATTACAAAGAGCTCTCTAGAGTATGAAGTAAAAGATGCTTAAGAGAAGCATTTAATCGTCGTTTCTTAAAGCAATATTTCTGCTGTTTTTAAGTTTGAATATTTTTAAATATTTTTTATATTTACTTTTCTTTGCAAAAGTTTGGAATATTAATGAATTTTATGCTAAATTTTAGAATTTTGTTTTTACATCATGGCCATAGTTTTCCCTTATGACTTGAACTTTTTCACATGCTTCAGAGACCATGTTTACAGTTTAAAAAATTTTTCAATGAATTTTGAAAGCTTTTTTCCGGTTTAGTAACGTTTGCCCAATTTTTGGGACAAAGTGATTATCAGTGGATTTTAAATTAATTTTTTTAAATTAATTAATTAAAATTTAAAACATTTTTTTTACCCTTTTTTGCTTTGATAAGATTTTTTGGAGTTTGAATACTTATTCAAAGATTTAGTAATTTGAAATCAAATTCTAAGCTTTAAGCCCCCCGATTTAAATAAACCTATCCCGGTTTCTGTCATTTTAATCCGCATAACAAAAGTTTCGGGGGTTAGGTTTTTTCGGAGTTTTAGTTCTGTGCTACAGATTGAGTGAACTTTAATCACTTTTGAAACATTTTCCCGAATTTGATTTTTTTTATTAATTTTTAATGAATTTTGAAGGCTTTTTCCGATTTAGTAATGTTTTCGGAGATTTGCCCGTTTTTGCGACAAAGTAATTAATTTTTAGTCAATTTGAAAAACTTTCTTCAATTAAAAATTTTTTTTTTCGAATTTTCATCGTTTTTGCTTTGATTAGATTTTTCGGAGCTTAAATACTTATTTTAAGATTTTGTAATTCGAAATCAAATTGTAAACTTTTTTCCCCGATTTAAATAAGTCTATCCGCGATTCTGTAATTTTTTCCCCAAAATATAATTTTCGGTGTTTGTTTTTTTCGGAGTTTGAGTTCTGTTTATCCTTTTTCGAATTAAATTTTTTTTATTTTCTTAGAGCAATTTCTTTTGGCACTTATTTAAAGTCTCAGTGTTGTGTAATAAAACTATAAAACTTTTCCGGATTTTATCACTTTTTCTAAATTTCTAATACATTTTTCGGAGTTTAGGCGCTTGCAGATTTAGCATCCTTTAAACGAAATACAAAATTTTTCCCAATGAAAATTATGTTTTCAAAATTTACTTTTATGGCTTTTGAAATCGAATAATGATTAATATTATTGAAATATCCCCGAAGAAGCTTTCCGTAGGGAAAGCGAAGTTGAATTGAATAAATACAGTTTTTATGTTGTTATATGTTGACTTTCAGCTTGAAAACGTTTTTTAATAAAATATATTTTTATTTTTCTCTTGATTTGAATGTGAATTTTCCTACTTTTGTTATTTTTCGGAGTTTTGACCGTTTATTGTCACTTTAGTAGCCTTTAACAATATTTGATTTTTTTACAGATTTCAGCAGTATGCTTCTTGTAAAGAAATTTTTAAAAAATTTTTCTTAATTTTTTTCGGAGTTTGTGTCTTTATTTATACTGGAAATTTTTAACCGAGATTAAATGTTTTATGAAAGGATCTACTGTTTTCCGATCATGTTTATACTTTAAGTTATTTTTTCAAGTTTTTGTCTTTATTTTTTTCAGAGATTTTATCTGTTTTAGAAATTGTTTTGATTAATTTCCAAACTTTTCTTATTGTTAGCAACTTCCTGTGAGTTTTTTTTAATGCTTTGACTAATTTTCCCAGCTTTTCCCCCAATTACATTTCACTGATTTTTCCATAAATTTAATATATAAAAATATTATGCGAATTTGACTCATTTTTACACTAAAATAATTTTTTCGGAGTTTTATAGATTTACAAAATATTTGGGTTTTTTGCGAATATGACGGTTTCATTTTCGCATTGAAGTATTTTTCTGGTTTTTAAACTCATTGAAATTTTTAAAGATCTTAGATCCGATCTTAAAATGTTTTTCCAATTTTTAATTCTTCTTACTCAAGCTGATGAATTTTTGTTTTTGCAGTTTGGTCACTGTGAGTGCACCGGTAGTGTAATGAACGCTGTACTAGACTATTCGTCTGGGGGTCCCAGGTTCGATACGTGCCTATTCCTAAGATATTTCTGCAGATGAGGCTAAAAGCCTTCGTGGTTGGTGTTTGTTATAAAAAACAAAAAATATATTATGGAAATTGGTACATTTTTAAAGTTGTATGTAGAGATTTTAGCAAATTTTCCGCACTTTTTTAGTTTTTTCCTCTTATGTGATTTTTCCAGTTTTGGTCTTTTTCGCAGTTTTTACCAGTTTTTAGTTTAGTGATTTTTATAAAATATTTTAAGGTCTTCCGATTGATGCAATTTTTGTCCGAATTTCGCAAAATCCATTACATGTACCCTTCAAGTTCTTTTTCTTTGTTTTTATGTTCGAAAAACTACCAAATCTATTTTGAAAAACAACTTGTTGCTAAAACTTTTTCGAAGATACGATTTTAATGATCATAAACTTTTATAGCTGATTTTTGTACTCCCCACATTCGGTTGACAGACTTATCAAGTTCTTCAAACAAAAACATCAGTTTAACTTATTTTTCTTTTCTTTTTCTTTTACTTTTAGATTTATTAACTTTGTGTTCACAAGAAGCATCAAAAAGTTTTTTTCCCCACCGTCTTGTCGCTATTACAAGCTTTTATTACTTACACGAGCCTGCAAACAGACTACTCGTACGCACAGATGATTTTGATTTGGGGTTTGCATTTAAAAGAGTTGATTTTCTTTTTTTAAATTCCATAAAAGGAAAATCTTATATGCCCATAAAAACCCCTCCCAAAAAAAAACCAATCAATACTTCTGTTGATTTCAAAGTAGGAAAATATACATAAAATAAAATGAAAATATGTTTAACAACTCAGGCTCTTTTGAACATAGAAATACATACAGACATACTCACAGATATATACGACTACACACATGTTAATCGTTTATTTGTATCATCAAACGATTACGATATTTTCGAATCAAAGTAAGTGAAAGTGCTTACGAGAAGGAGAGGTGTTGGCTCAAGAACAACAAAGAAGTTGTTTTCCCTTTTATTCATTTTTTAGTTTGTATTTATAGAAAATATGCCAATGATTCTCAAACATAAAAGAAAAAGCTATTAAAGAAAATATATTAAATTTTTTTTTTTTTTGGTTTCAAATAGATCGTTATCAAGATTTACAAAACAAAATATTAATATATTTAAATAATAATTTTTTTAAATAAATTTTTTTTAAATTAAAAAAATTTTGTGCTGAAAATGATCAATTTTACTTACAGGCTGCGCTACTATTGGGAATGCCTGCCAGTCCCAAAATTTTAATCCTGAAAATCTTACGATTTTTCGGAATTAATAAGTCTCGGATTTTTTTTTTAAATCCCAGAGTATCCCGAAATTTGTATACTATTCTTATTAAACAAATCATTTAGTTTGTGGCATAATTAACACTCCGGAAATATATTGTTACCTTTCGAACTTTTCAATAACGTTTACTTGTTTGAGTTCTTTTGACTAGTCAAAAATAAAATAAAAACACAACGGAATTTGATTTTGAACTTAATGATGTTTTACTTCCATTAATACCATTGTTTAATGTGACACACAAAGCTAACACTTCAAAAGCTTTTTAACAACTGATCTATGCACGAAGTTCATCATGCCGTAGCTTAGACAAGACTGACTTCTCTGTGCCTGGTAGTATCGGCTTTTATTCTATTTGACTGTTTATGGTTCTCGAACGTAATAAAAAAATTCTCACCATGACAATAAGTCTGCTTGTGTAAGCCTTTGTTGTTATTCAACTATGTTATGGTTGCGGCATGTAGATGGCAGTAGTAAATTTATAATGTGGATTTCGAATCAACAAACCAATTTGATGTAAATTTTAGCAATAATCCAATCGAGGGCGTTAGTCTTTGTTTGCAATTACATAATATAAAGATTTTTCATACAAATTTCTTGAACAATCTAGTAGATTCTCGTTGCTGTTTCTAGAACTTTCTTGAATGTTCATTTTCGGTTAATTTGAATTTAAGTGCTACCAAATTTGCATACACACGGTTGATTAAACTGTGCTTAATCACCGCTGTATTTTTATGTTCGTTAAATTTTAATCTACATTTAAATTTTGTAACAATATTTATAGTTTTCATATGATTTTTTTTTTCAGCGAAGCAATTAAAAATTTTACTGCTAATAACAAAAAATTAATATCTTGAAAAGTTTAAAGCTAAAAACGACAACAAATTGTCTATTTGGTTTAATATTTGCAATAATTCTTCAGATGCTCCAAAATTTTCTGTGTAATTTTTGACTAATTATGCGTTTCTAGTACTAGAACTACGCGCAAATTCAGCAGCAGCAAGAGACTCCTAAATCCCCAAAATGTATTCCTACAAAAATTTTGTACTGTCGGGGAAACGTGATCTCCATCAAAGATGATATGAAATATCAAGGTATCACTTTAGATAAAAAACTTAAATTCAAACAACATGTTGATTACATCTGCGATAAAGCTATAAAATGTGGACGTTCTCTAATTAATCGGAGGTTTAAGTTCGCTCAACCTCAAAAATAAGATATTGTTGTATAATACTCGTATGTGCATCCCACCGACACTGACTTACACTGACTCAGACTGGTTTCACAAAACTGCTAAGACACAAACAGGCCAATTATGAATTCCAAATTCGCCGGAAAATTTCTCCCTTTTCCCAAAAAGGGGCTGTTCACATACGAAGGCAGATTGATATTGAAGCTACGTAAGTAGGAAAAAAAACGATTTTTTTTTAAACCACTTATTTCTCAACATTGTCTCCTTTTAGCTCAATACACTTAGTAAAACGATATTCCAACATTTTTATACCATCTGAATAATACGATTTTGGGAACCCCTCAAAATACGCGTTAGTTTCGGTAATCACTTCTTCGTTTGAGATGAATATTTTTCCTGCAAGCCATTTTTTCAAGGGAAAAGTCACTAGGAGCTAAATCTATAGTCCAGATTAGAGGTGGATGATTAATCAATTCGAAGTGTATTTCACGTAATTTTAGCATCGTATCTCTAATGCTGTGTGAACCGGTGCGTTGTCTTAAAGAAAGAGCACCTTTTTCTTCTTTAAATGTGGTAGTTTTTTCTTGATTGCATCAATCAATTGATCCAATAATGCACGTTAATACTTTCCTGTGATTGTGAATCCTTTTTCAAGATAATCGATGAGCAATATTCCGTTTGCATCCCAAAATACAGTGGCCATAATCTTGCCAGCCGATTTCACTGTCTTCGTTTTTTTCGGAGCACTTCCACCAGCTTCCACCCATTGTTTCGATTGATTTTTGTTTTCAGGTGTGTAGTGGTGGACCCATGTTTCATCATCAGTTACATATTAATTGTTCGCATATTACATGTGAACAGCCACCAGGCGCGTTTAAGAAAATCTTGTTACTCAAGACTATAGAAAAGAATCTATAAATAATATGCAGCGAAGAATATTAAATGTTAAAAAGAAGGTATTTTTAAACATTATGGGGCGCCCCGTAGTCTAGTAGATGGCGTACTAGACTATTAGTCGAGGGGTCGCAGGTTCGATTCTTGCCTACCCCTGGGTGTTTCTGCAGACAAGCCGAAATGGCTTCGCGGTTTGTGTTTGTTCTTAAAAAAATGTCCTGAAATTAGTGATCTAATAAAGCCACAAATTTTGGTCATTCCAATGAATTTGTTTTATTTAAAAAAAAATGTTTACACATAAAAAACATCCGATACAATCGAAACTATATTGTTTACTTTTTCAAAAGTCATGATTTTGTTTCATTGTGTTATATGGCATATAGTCAAAAACATGATATTTATTATTTCAAAAAATTTTAAATTATTTGATTCAAGTTTTTATTTTATTTCCTTAAACAAACAGTACACAATGGGCCTTATTACGGTTGTCATATTTTCGCCTTCGACTTCGACAGCGTGTACTAGATTAAAGAATCATTTTGTGTGCTTCTTTAATCTATTACAACTTGTCGAAGTCGGAGGCGAATATACGACAACCGTAATAAGGCCCAATAACTGTCAATTATAACAGCTGTTACTTTTCTCGTCGTAATTGGGCTTCATACGACGAATTTACACAGCGAATTCTCAGCGACAAATTCGTGGCGTTGGGTGAAATTCGTCGTTCGTCTCATTTATGTTCTTAGCATTATTTAATTTTTTTAGATACCCTTTTCTTTAGGAATTCCTTAATTTCGAGCTGATTCCTTTGGCGTTATTTATTTTACCTTTCTGTTTATCATAAAACAAACTCAAACTAAATCAACTTTAAAAATTTCTTAACTTCTCTTATGTTTAAGTTGCACATTTTCTAGCTGCTGTCCCACTGTCAACCGTTTGTAAGAATGATTTTACAATAATGCAAATGCCTAGACAACCACCGTATAATGAAGAAAAAAAATCTACGCAATTGTCTTTAATCTCTAATACCAACAGCTCGTTCAAGCTTTTGTTTCAAACATGTTCTCTCTCTTTTTTTTTTTTAATGAAGTTCCTTATTTTTTTTATATATTTTATATTATTTTTGGTTTCTTTAAATGCGGTTGTTTCACAAGGAAGTCAAATTAAAGTGGTTATTATTCCTTTTGCTCTGTATCTGTATTATATTCATGTTTATTACAATTTTTTTTGTGGCCAACTGTGTGTGCGTGTGAGTCTCTAGAAGAAATTTTGTTATTCATTACTTGTACTACTAGCAGGCATAAATTACAACAGTAACTGCCAAAAAATTTTAATTTGAAAGGAAAAAATGGGATGAGAATATTGTGAAAATAACAATAGGGAATTCAAATAAAATGGGCAAATGGAGGGAAAAAGCTGTTTAATCGTACGTCTGATGTAACATAGTAAAGCATTTTGGGTATCTCAGGATTGAGCATGAATAAGCATGCATAAATATGTTGAAAAATAAAAATATACTGACAACATTTACTCACTTTATTTTATAATAATCTGCAACACTAATTTTTTTGGGGGAGGGGGAGATGATGGTGGTTTAATAGTGGATAATTCCCCGCAGAATTGAAAGTATACATTGTTTGTTGTTGTAGCATTTTCTAGTCATAACAATGACTTCATTATGCAACACAAGTTGTTGTTGTTTTTTCTGTTTTGATAAATGTAAGAGAGGGAAAGTATAATTCCCACGCCAATTGAAATTATAGAATCTTTCAATAGGAGATTTAATTTTAATGTCGAAAAAATTGAGTACAGTACAACCTCCATAATCCGGACAGATATAGTTCCAGCTAAAATAAAATTTTAAATGCATAAATGTAGAGATATATAATTTATTTTTATTACCGAGAAGAAAAATAAAAATTCATTTGTATATAATTGATTTACATAAAACATAGAGAAACATTCTAAAAGTAACCAAAAATATTCATTTTAAAAAATAAGAATTTTTATGTAATTTTTCAGCACAATTTTTAAATTCTTTTAAAAATAAAATATCCTTATCTCTCGCTTCGGTTTGTTCAGCCTATAAAATAGCTTTTGAAAACAGTTCGCCATGCAAGTTTTACGGAAAAAAAGAACAATTGTCCGGACTATAGAGGAAAAATTTCTAAACTGTCCGAAAAATTTAAATGTCCGGATTAGAGAGATTGTGCTGTATTTGAAAGCGAAATCATCGGATGTTTATTAAAAAGATGAAGAGGGAGTGCCTTCAAGAATGGAAAGCAATGTTAGCCAAATGGCCACCACGGCCAAGCTTACAGGACCATTATTATTTTCGTGCATTTGGCTATCAGCAATTCGCTTATTTGCTGCTTTACATCCTCGATAACTTCATGAACTCCACCTTTGAGATCTGGAATTGCCATATTATCTTTATCTTTCAGGTAGTTTCAAAGAAAAAGTCCGAAGGTAACATGGTGAAATAAACAGGCGGCATTATTAGGCTACAACTACAACAGTACAACAAAAAAAGGAATTTTTGTTTGTGTAAAGTCTAAACCCTTGTCAAAAATTATTGTAAACAAAAATTAAATAAAATAAATTAACAGAATCCATTGAATTTTTTGGACGCTACAAATAAGCAAGACAAGGAAGTGTGGATTACTTTGAGAGTATTGCGGTCCATACAGAAGGTAGTGAGTGGCACTCTCAAAACAAGCACAAATTTATAAGTCCTATAAAAAATTATTAAAAATTGTAATAAAAAAATAAACCCAAATTGAACAAACAAAAAGTTGGATATTTTGTATATATAAGCCAGAGATAGGATCGTGAGTGCTTTTTCACTCACGCTCACGATAAAAAATTTTACTCATGCACGACCTTATACTTTTGGCTCCCGTTCATGCATGCTCACGTGAGTAGAAAAAAAGTTACGCACAATCACGAAAACTCACACTCACGAAATATTCACGAAAATTTTTTTTTAGATAATTAAAAAAATTTATTATCACTGATCCATTCTGCTAGTCTGAAGAATAAACTATTCCAATATATAACTTTCTTAATAAAATAATGAATATCCCAACAAATGTTTTTAAGTTAAGAAGAAATGGTTAAACTCAGATTTGAAATTTAGTCAAATAATTTCTTTCAATACAAAACATAAAATTTAAAACACCCTTAAGTTTGCGAATTAAGTTTACTTTAATAACAAAAACAATTTATAAACTTTAATTATTCGTTGTTATTTACGCACATTGAGATAATACAACTAACCACATTAAAAAAAAAACTTAAAAAAGAAAACTAAATAAGATATTAAATCTTAAAGGTACCCGATTAAATTTCGGCCGCTTGTAAGCCACCATTTGCAGAATAAACAAAAATAACACTTTCCAAGAAGTTGAAGCATCAATGTTACAACCATTGGTTACAATTTTTACATATCACTCACATCCTCCATGACCCGTTTTTATTGGAGTAATATTATATTTAATTCCCAATTTAGTTGTGGAATTTCGTTCGCCTATTTCAGCAATTTTTATTACTATTGCTAGTACTGGACCTTTTAGTGTTCATCTTTGTGGTCAAAAAAGTATTTGTAGAAAATTTGGAGGCCTTTGAAAACACTTATGCATGAAACGTAGGAGTCTAAGATTAAAATCCATGTAAAACTTCTCCTGTTAAAGCTCAAATTCTATTCACTCTTATTTTAATTTTATTTTATTTTATTTTGATTTTGTACATTTTTCTTTTACATTATTTAATATATTTTTTTTTTCTTATTAATTTGTCAAACGTTTTTCACACATCTGTTCTAATTTTCAAGGCGAAGTCGGATGAGACTACCTGTTATGGATCTGCCTTGATGAAGTGTAAATGAAATTCAAGCCAGATTCATGCATGCATCACTCACAAACGCCCATAAAGACTTGCAAGTATGTGCACACCAGTGTTGCCATGTATTTTTTTCAAAAAACTGTAAAAAAAAACTGTTTTTTTAAGAAAAAACTGTTTTTTAAAAAAAGAATAAAAAACAGTAGAAAAAACTTTACTACGTGCATTTTGAATTCAATTGTATTTTATTTAAACATAAAACAACATAAAAAAAATTAAAAACATAACATAAAGCATTTAATGTACACAGAATAAAAAAATTTTAGTTATACTAACAAAAAAAAAATATTTTCAAATTCTTTTATTATAGATCACAAGTTGTGCTTTGTTATAAAACTACATTTTAATTAACAATAAGCCTAATATGTTTTATTCGTTTGTACTTGTTTAAAGTAAACAAAAATATAAAAAAAAAACATTTATTTTCATATTAATTATTTAACATATAGCAAAAAATAGCTATAAAACCATAAAAAAAAACAATTCAAAAGCGATAAACTTACAATTTTTTGTTAAATATTTATCCATTTTTAAAACACAACACAAGAGAAACGTCAACGAAAACAGGCAGAAACAAAACAACATTTCAGGGTTTCAACACAAACAAATGCTAAAAAGTGAGTTAAAACTTAATACACAGCTGCATTCAATGCGTTGTATTATTTTTTGTTGAAACATTTTATATATTCCAGTAAAAATAGAAAATTGAGCAGGTAACTGTTGAAAACTGGAAAAACTGGAAAAAAAGGTGGAAATCGAACAAAACCTGTTTTTATTCATGAAAAACTGAAAAACTGTTACGCATCCTAAAAAACTGGAAAAAACAGTTAAAACTGGCAATATGGTAACGCTGGTGCACACTTACAGTTAACACACAACAACAACAACAATAGTTATATACACAACTTAAAGCTTTAAGTGAAATATCTCTAAATTTCCTTGTACACCAGTGGTTCTCTTGACCCAACACCCACCCCAATCACTTTCGTCATGACGTATGATTAATATTATATTTTGTTAAACCAAAAATTCATACGCACTTGTGCACAGATAGGGTAAGAATCAGACATCTGCAACAATACATAATACCCGCGAGCCCACTCGCTTTTCACCAAGTAATTTTTAAGCGCGGATACTTTTCCTAAAAATTATTTTGATTTATAAAAAAATACATTGACGTAGGTATAAAAAATTGTGATTTTAGCATTATATAAAAATCTGCTCCTTTTAAATTCATAAACCTGTGGCATTCGTAATATATTTTAACTAAAATTTTCTTATAATAGCTTTTAAATACATTTTATCACATGATGAATTTAGCTTAAATATACGATCATTGATTTTTTCCTAAACCTTCTGTCAACGATGCTTTAAGTATTAATACGATGAACGAATGCTTACGAGTAATACTTATGAGCTCGGATAACTATAACTCTAGTTAATAAGCTAAATGTGTGTCTTCAAATTCATACACAAGAATTTTTTTTATGTTGTTTATCGGAAGCACGAATACAATTGCCGAATGTTGAAAAAAATATTTACGAAACAATACTAAACAAACAACATGTATGAAATTTATACGAGCCTGTAACAAGCTCGTATGTTGAAACACAAATTCTTACGAGTATGGCGAGCAGATGCAAAAACGATATGCTGTATCAACTGTACCGCAACTCGTTTTTAGGCGATTATTTCAAATCATAAAAACGGGTACTCTTTGCAGTTCTCTGGTAAGAATCACCCCAAAAATTTAAGGATGATGGTATTTTCAAAAGAATTTTTCATGGAATCCATCAATATTTTATGTTTTAGTCATCAAAAAATAAATAAAAAATATTTCGTTTCTTATGACTATTTTTTGCAAATAGTATAAAGTTAACACTAATTTTACATAGAATTTTTAGCTCTTGCAAAGAACTGATTACACAGCAAAACACACGCACCATTCGGCACACAAGCCATTCTCATGCACAACAACATGAAACGTCACACAGTGGCATGAAATCAAAGAAACAAAAAAAATTCTTAATAAATAAACAACATCTAAGCTTATTAGACGTAAAACAGAAAGTTCTGAAAATATTTACAGCACAAGATATTATTTACAAATCAATTCAAAACTAACGCAATTTTATCTTAAGTGAATGACTTTAAGAATATTCTTTTCATATGACACACTGTTCATATTCTTATGTTGATAGAAAAATATTCATGCACCAACTTTTGCTGATGTTTACTCTCAAAATACTTATTTCCTTAAAACTTGATACTAAAGAAAATATGATAAAGAAAAGAAAAAAAAACAAAAATCAACGACTATCATAACAACAAATTTGATGACGAGGTTAATATCCTTTAAGGACAAACACCAACGAAGCGATAACAAAATTCAAGGCAATAATAGTAGTAACAACACCATGAAAAGAATTACAGTTGTACGAAACGACCGAAGCAAAAGCTAAAGAAAAAGTATCAAGAGAACAACGCAAATGATAAAGCATCAAAATGTAGCACACACCAACCAACCAACAAACTAAAGATGACGAAGCAAGTGATTTAAGTGTACAAGAAATCTTAGAACTACAACTGCTCTAGGCCAACAGCTATAAAAACAATATGAACGGCAGTAACAGCAACAACAAAACCAGATACCAAAAAGGATTGCGATGCCAATACGTAAGGATTAAATTTCTTTAAGTATTTTCATACTTCCGTTCGCACACACAAAATGGGCGCACATGTGCCCGAACACACTTACATAAATAAGAAATAGAAACTCTCTTTTATAAAATTTACACAGGAAGTTGAAAAGTCAACATATGTTCACATATTCAAGTGATTACAAATCTATAAATGTGTAAAGGAATTTCTAACAACAGCTGTTGCACTCATTTGTTTTAGAAAAGAAGAGAAAATTTTCTCTTGAATTGCGTTATAAGAGCACAAAGAAAATGTTTTCCAAAGAGAAAGTGTTTTTTTTTGTATAAGAAATATTTTACACAAGAATGTAAAATTACTTTAATTTGAAAAGAGCAAAATATTTCAACTATTTACCCCAGAAAATAGTGACGTCATATCTTTAACATTTAGCCACAGGCAGCATTGCAAAGTCCATTTAACAAATCCATGAACAGTGAAACTGAAAGTAAATAATGCAGTCGAAAATATAATGAAAGCAAATAAAGGTCTCATTAGTTTTTACTTTTCGTTGCTGTTCTGTGCCGTTTTTTTTCAGTAGAAAATATTTTTTGTGTCTGAATTTTCGGATGTGGACGATGTAATTGTTGGAATGAATTTTGTGAATGTGTACAAAATGTTTTTTTATTTGATAAAAAATTAAAATTAAATTAATATAAAATTTTCAATATGAAGGCGTCAATATTTGTTGATCCGTTTTCTAAAAAATACAAACTTTTATTTAAAATAACAAAAACTCTAGTTGCTACTTACATTACTTGGGAGTTACACGATCAAGTTTTGTCTATCAAGTTTCAATACACTCAAACCTTTTTACTAATACATTCATACTTTCAAAACTTAATACGAACTTTCCAACTAGCATAAGATCGGTGATGATATCTCTAGAAAGACGAAAAGCACCGTAAGCTGTCCCAAAAAGGGTAAAAAGCGGAAAAAATTACAAAAACAAGGGTAAAAAATCACCATTAAAAATATTTTAAAAATTTTAGTTATTCCAAAAAATATTAAGCAATTTATAAAAAAACGTTTGTGCTTTAAAATAAATAAAGGATTTAAGATCAAATAGCAGAATTAAAAAAAATGTAACAAAACCATACGTAAAAGAATATAAAGAAATACCTTCTGATCATTTGCACTAAAGGGGCGATGTGTAGTATGCAAATTTCTATAAATTTATGTAATCGATTAAAAAAAAGTTGAAAAACTTCATGATAGCATTTCAATCGATTTTTCGTTTCATATTCGTTTATTTTGCTATCAAAAATATCCACTACGTCTTCGCAATCAGGCCACAATACAGTTTCAATAAATATTGAGATTTTTGGTATGATTCTTTCGAATTTATTTTCCTACAAACATTTAAAGGCAGCTGCAAATTGCTACAACATGCATTTTAAAAATTTAAACCATATTTAATATGCAGTAACGCACTTACTGAATTTTAAACAATCGGTTTATAATTTTTGTTTTAAACAAATTCATCAAACTGAATGTTCTTTCAACATCAGCGGAAAAAATTCATTATTGCTTAAAAAGTACTATTTGCGCTTAAAAGAAGTAGATAATTATTGTAACTAAAAACATTTCTCCATTATACAAAAAAAGCACAAAAGGCACTGTGAGAAATTGTAAAAAGCACTGTCAATACCCGCTTTTTAAAAACGGGTATTTAACAAAATTTCGCGCGTATAAAGAGCCAAAAAGCACCAAAAAATATCCGAAAAGCACCAAAATGCCATCACTGCATGGGATGTTTGTTAGACGATTCTGTTTAATATAGGACTCTTAAAAGAATCTTCTGATGATGACCTGACGAGTAACAATAACACGCTCATCTTTTAATCTTGGAATGTTTAATAATTATTTGAAGAGTACGAAAACAACAATGTTACACTTTCTTTAACTACACAAATCTCAAATGATTGCCCCTACGATTAATATAATCGTCTTTCGCTATGTTATAAAAGAATCTCACAGAAGAATCAGTTCGTGTAACAGTTTCTCCCGTGCAAAGAATCTTCTACGAATAAAAAATGCACTCGTCGACGATCTTAAACGTTCTTCATGAGAATCCCTGTAGGGCTCTTTCGCGTTTGAAAATGTTAGCTGGGTTCACACCACAAACAACTAATCCAGACACAATCTTGGCTGTCACTTAATGTTGTATTCAATTTTCTACAAATTTGCCCGTAATCAAGGCGAATTCATAACAGATGAACTTAATACTAACACAACCACAACACTACAAAATTACAAGCATTTTGTTTGTGTAAAATCAAAGTACATTGTCGAAAATATTTTACTGAGGCGAAAAAATAAAATATTGAAATTTATTATTATTTCAAAAACTTTTGTTTTTTAAGGGTTGTTTTTTTTAACAAATATTATTTTGTTGAAGAAATCTGTTGTGTGGATGGCTGCTGCCATCCGTAATGCCGTTCAACGTCGTTGTCAAGTCTGTGATTGCTTCACCTCCCACGAAAAAAATTTCAACGGCTGTAAGAACACATTGAAATTCCATTGAGAAACAAAATGTTAATGCTTTGATGGCCTGTGTTGTGTATATGCTGAATCGGAAATTAGTTTTATTTTGCACTGTAATTTAATTTAAGAAATATGCTATGATTGTTAACAAATCTTATCACTACACATTTATTCGCTCCACCTTGTTCTGCGTTCATTGTCTTTGTGTATGCTGAACAATGTACCGCTTCCTCTTTCATATATTTTTTTACACAATGAACATTTACGCATTTTTCACTTTTTTTAACACTCTTTTTCTATCTTTTTATTTAAATTTTTGTTTGATTTTTCTTTTTCACAATTAAATTTTGTATTTTTTTTTTAATTTTTAACTGAATGTAAACAAAAGAAAGAAAGAAATTTTGACATCCAAACCTCCTAATTCGCCTTGGATAAAAATAAAAAAAATTATCAGCTGCGCTATCAAGTTCACCTGTTGTAAATTCGCCTTGGTTCCCCTGGATTTAAAATGTAATTATTAATTAAAAAATTAAAATGTTCCTTAACCCGCCAATGGTGACTGACCTATACTACTCTTTGAGACCAGTTGTGCTAAAAAATTCGTATAATTTTGTTCTCCGTTATTGCTTTTTGTAGCGATTACGAGTAGCTGCCGCATTTCACGTCCCCCAGCATCAGTTCACGACAAAACTGCTTAGTGAGCACAATTTCTGTATTATTTTTTACTAACCTGCTGTGTGAGATCGTGTGCCACCGTATATGTAAGTAAAATAGTCAAGGATTAATTAAGGATACCAATTTTTATTATTTTCCAAAAGTTTCGAATGTCGAATTACTAAAAACGTTATTTTATTTTCTGAATATGTGATTCTTTTTTGATTTTTTATTATTTAATTTAAAAAAATGTATTGGCAAAAACTTTGTTATTTTTATTGAGATATTTTGTGATTTTTCATATTCAAATAAAAGAGCTTAAATTGATTAAATATCTTTGTTTTATTGACAAAGTGCATAAATAAAACAAAAAAACATGAAATTTTAGTAACATGTTTCGAAAAATCTTCAGTTGAAAAATCTCCATTAAAGTCAAATTTGCGTCACCATTGGCGGGTTAAAATATCGTCTTTTCCGAAGATACCTTTCTAAAAAGTACCTTTTGCAAAGCAGCACTTTTATACAAAAAAAAACCCTTTATCCTTAACTTAAGTATTTATTTCATTTAAGGATGTCTGTCGTCAACACATTTCTCCCATCCCACATTTCAGCCTCTATTTTAGTGTTTTTTTTTACTGAATATTCATGTGAAATTAATTCAAGGTCATTATCAAACATTGACTTCATTCATTATCCCCCAAAAAAAAAAATTAAAATAAAAAAAATTGTTTCTCTAGAATTTATTTTTAATTTTTCTCGACTTGATGTCATTGCTTTAATCAAATTATTGGCAATAAGGCAATTTACATGCTTACGAAAGCTCTTCACTACACTGGCGAAAGTGAAAGCCATTTGTTTTATATCTAAGCGGAATTATAGGCAAATAAAAGTTCAGTTCAGGAAATATGGAAACAGATTGTGTGTTCGCACAGCATGACTAAAGGAAATGTCAAATTTTAAATTTATTCAAGACATTAAAATTAACATCACATAAGTAACGAATTAAAGGACAAGGACACAAAGTGATGACGAATCCTGGCACAATGTGCTCAAATTAGAACAATCAAATATATATGTACATGAATGTATGTATATGTGTGTATACAAATAATTAAATTAAAGCGAGCCCAGCATGACTGCTTTTCGGAAACTTTTTAAATGGCAGCAAAAAAAGTTCTAATTTATTAAGAAAACATTTGCTCAGTGTTGATTATAAACTGTCAGAATGTTGTTGACTTTTAAAACGGAACAATTAAATAAATGCTGAACTTAGAACTGTGCTGCTCAAACGCATACTATCACATTTGTTTAAGTATGCGTGCTTCATGGCTAAACAGATAGGCTGTGAGCTTTACGGGTGTCGTAGTCACAAGGGAAGCATATGGACGCCTGCTTAAGGGACTGAGAGCATAAGCATCACTGGCTTAGAATCATGGGCGTGGAAAGTCGAACGTGGCGGGTGGCACTGTCCTCCCAATGCTACAACAATTGTTCTTTGAGTCAAAAACTTTTTCGTATTTCGTTTATCTTTTGTTAATGTTTATTTTAATATATTATAAACCATTATCTTTTTGACGGGTGGTAGTAGCCAGCTCTTGCTTCCAAATAGAGTTGGAATCGTGAGTGACTTTTCACTCACGCTCATGCACGCACACGATACAATATTTTTACTCATATATAACCTTATATTTTTGACCCACGTTCATGTACGCCCACGTGAGTGACAATGAGGAAAACTCACGATCACGAAATACTTAGAAAAAAATTTAAATAATTAAAAAATTAAATGAAAAATATTACAATAAAGCAAAAAATCCCAAATCAATTACGCAAAAAATCTACTCATGCACGCTCACTCACGCACACGATAAAAAATTTTACTCATGCACGGCCTTAAATTTTTAGCTCATGTTTATGTACACTCACGTGAGTGTGAAAAAAACTTAGTCAAAATCGGGAAAACTTGCGATTACGAAGCATTTACGTAAAAAAAATTATCGAAAAAAGTTTCATTAAAATCACGCCAAAAATCTACTTGTTCACGCTCACTCACGCGCACGATCCTTGGGTTTTTGGCTCACGTTTACGTACGCTCTCGTGAGTGTGAAAAAAACTTAGGCACAACCGAGAAAACTACCGATCATGAAGCATTTACGTAAAAAAAAATTATTGAAAAAAAAATTAATTATAAAAATTTCAATAAAATCACGCCTAAAATCTACTCGTTCATACTCACTCACGCTCACGATCAAATAATTTTACTCATGCACGGCCTTAAATTTTTAGCTCATGTTTATGTACACTCACGTGAGTGTGAAAATAACTTAGGCAAAATCGATAAAACTTACAATCGCGAAATATTTACGGAAAAAAATAATGAAAAAATTAAATAAAAAAAATTTCAATAAAATCGCGCCCAAAATCTACTCATTCACGCTCACGATAAACAAAAATATACTCATTCATGACTTTAAGTCTTTGGCTCACGTTTGTGTACGCTCACGTGAGTGTGAAAAAAGTTAGTCATGATCATGAAAAATCACATTCAGGAAATATTTACGAAAGTAGAAATAATAATTTAAAAAAGTGAAATGAAAAAAATTACAATAAATCAAAAAAAAAACACACACAAAACAATCACGCCAAAAACCCACTCACGCTCAAGGTTAAAAAACTTTTATTGATACAAAACCTTATATTTTTGGCTCACATTTATGCAAAAACAGGAAAACTCACGATCACAAAAAACATAAAATAATTTTATAAAAATTAAAAATTTGGATGAAAAGAATTACAATAAAGCAAAAAAAAATCACAAGACAATCACGTGATTGAAACAAAAAAAAACTTATCACAATTCACGCTCATCGTGTGAGTGGTGCCCATCTCTACTTCAAAACCAGCAAAACTTTTCGTCTTCAATTTGTTTTTTGTTCTGTTTTTTTTTCTAACAAATTATGATTTTACTGATTTTGTCAGTATTATCAAATAATTGACTCCACAATTCACACATACAAACATTTTTCTTAAATTCATGAAATATTTATTTTGAAGCTTAAAAACGTTCATTAAACTTGCAGGCTGTGTAACATTTCTATTTGCGCTTTTCATTGTCATTAAACACTAAATTGTGCGTTAATGGAATAAATGAAATTAATAAGTGAATTTAAGCTTAAAAAGCTACTTAAAGCGTGTAAAAAATAAATACCCTGTAAACTAGGAAAGCGACAAAGGACCAACAAACAGAAACATTTGAAGCTTAAATAAATTTAACGATTTCCTGACATCATTAAAATACTATTAGGAAAGGAATTTTTATGATCATTATCATCGGGACAGCATTTAAATAATTTGCAAGGGCGGCGATGAACCAACACATGAGTGAACATAATATTAATTTAACATAAAATCTTGTAACCACTCGTTTATGCTGAAAGCTCATAAAAAAGATTGTTAAAAGAAAAAATGTGTTAAAAGGAGATTTTTGTTTTTCTTTTACATAAAAACTCAATTAAATGACCACAATTTGATACTTCCGCTTAAAATGTCACACACAAAAAACCAGAGAAAACAATAGAGGAAAAAAAGGTCAAACAACGTCATCATCATCGTCAGCATCAGCATCATCCATAGACAAACATAAAATAAACACACACACACACAAACACAAACACCCCAAGCAGCAGCTGCTTTGGGAGCCAGCAGACACCAAAGAATGTCGCTTGAATTTCGCCAGGCGTTTAAGCCCAACAGTGTAATTTGAATATTACAGCTCCGTCTCTTTATGCATAATATTATTTCTATTGTCATTTCTGTAAGTTTTTTGCGTGATTTTTCATTAAACCAAATCTCTTCATTATGTCATTTGCTGGAAATACACTCAAAGCAAAATGTTGGTAACTTTCAAAATTAAAAGAAATTCTTCAGTCCATCAAAAGTTGTAATTGAATATTTTATTTTTGAAGGTAAAAAAGTAAAGCAACACCTTTGGGGAGAATTCATTTAACAGGTAGAGTTGTTGGCACAAAATTCTTAAAAAATATTAAACAAAAATTACAGTGAACTCGCGAAAACGTGAACACTCGAACGTGAAGAAATTTATTTTTCCATAGAGTATTCTAAAACGTGAACAAAATCTGAAAGCTCTAAAAAGTGAACACTTTTTTATTTGTTTTCTAATCTATTTTTAAATTGGAAAATCCCCGAATAATACAGGTTATTTGTTTGTTTACTTATGTTCAAAGTTTTTTTTTTTTTGTTTATGTACAGTCATTCAATAATGAGTTTGAACATTAAAAATAAACACGGTTTAGCTAAATTATTAGCAATTAAATTATACTTTTTGTTCAAAAAAAAATTTTATTTTATGTATATAGTATATCATAAATTTATAGATAATTAAAGAGATCATGTTGAAAAAAAACTTTTAATCAGTTTGAAATAGGAAAAAAAATACAAGAAAAAAAATTTACACTTCATTTCACGGTCAAAGATTGGAACAACAATCCTGAAAAAAATTGCACAGAAGTAGGAATTATTAAAATTCAGGATCATACCGACGATGATGATGGTTCGATTATATTTCAGCAAGAAGTTACAATTAAATCCAAGGAAGCTGCAGAAGCTTTGGATAAGACTTTAATATGGACTGATAATGAGATGGTAGACCAAAGTGACATTAGAGTTCTGAGAAACCTTAAAGAAAAAGATCTTTTTTAGAGATGACAAAACAAGAAACTTGCCAAAAAAAATGACTGATTTTCTCCTTTAAACTTTATTTAACTGATTCTTAATTATCCAACCAAAAAAATATTCCTTTTAGTTTTAATTTATTTTTTCCTATTTTTGTTATTTATCGAATGCAAAGTGAACTAAATATATTGCAATTTATTTTTTGTCATTAAAAATTTATAAAATAATTTATTTGAAATAGTGTTTAGCATTTTAACTTAAAAACATATAATTTTTATATTAAATAGGGTGTTTTTTGTTTTTTTTTTAAGTGAAACGTAATATTGACTTCAGACAAAAAATGGTTTGAAATGCAAAAAAAACACAAAAAAAATTTTTGAAATATCCAGCCACCAGGGCGAAATAGTCTGTTGTGCTTGCAACACCACCTGTAAAATGAATTCGTCTTAGACTTGGGCTCAACTCGTTCATTCGCTCGTTGTAGACAAAAATCTTTGATTAAACCCATGTAATTTAAATGGATTTGATGAAAGGTTTTTGTCTAAAACGATCGACTGAACGGGTTGGATCCAAGTCTAACGCACAGTTTTAGTTTGTTGCTTAATCTAAAAGCTTTTTATTTAAAGCTCTTCAGCTTCTAAATTTTACACATTTTTGTAAAGTTTTTATACCGAAAACATGAATTTCGTAAAAAGCTCAGTTCAGCAAATCATTTTTGTTAAAGCTTTTTATTAATAAGCAGTTAATTACTGCTTACTTACTTTCTTACTTAGATGGCTATAAACAACCGTTTGGGTCAGTAGAGCCTGATTCGTAGTACTTTTCCATGCGCGTTGATCTAATTCGCTTCCCCACCAATTTCTAGCACAAAGTTTTGCGAGATCTTCTTTAGCTTGATCCTTCCACCGGAGTTTAGAATCTTCCTCTACAACTTCCTTCGGGATCGACTTCGAATGATTACTTCGCCGGACCATTCTCATCCATACGTATTACATGCCCCAGCCAGCGTAGCTACTCTCTGTCCACGCATAAGGTTCATATATTTCACGTAGTATTTTTCTCTCAAACACTCCAAGAACAGCTTCATCTGCTTGCGGAAGAGTCCACGCTTCAGCGCGATATAGAAGCACGGTTAGTATAACTGTCTTATAGAATGTAATTTTTGTTTTTGGAGAGACTAATTACACTAGGCAACATAAAAAACTAACTAGTTTCTAACGATTGACTCTGGCAGAGGAGACCCAAAAGCATACAATTGCTTCGGCGTTTTACAAGTTTACACCTGAGTCTTATTTTGGAGGGAGTTAAAGTTTCCGCCGTTTTGCTCATTGTAATAGTGGATCGCCATAGGAAATGTTGTAATCCTTTGATTTTAGATACACATTATATTCATCAGATTACCGAAAGTACTACGAGAAACATTTTTGTGAAATATTTTAATCCTCCAGCTCTTCGCAGTGTGGCAGAATTACGATGTCAAATTGTTAATGATCAAGCTTGTTTCTCGAGGTGGCGAGCGCGTAAAGACAAAGTAGAAAATTTTGCTGAAGAAGTTTTGTTGTGCGTTATTTTTATTGTATGTATATAAAAAAAATTAGTGAATGGTAAAAGACGAAAATTTAACACTTTTATTTGGTTGAAAACAAATAATTGATGTTGTAAATATTGTGGAAGAGAAAAAATCTTCCCAAAGTAGATATTTTTTTATAATTACAGGTTTAATTTAAATAATTCATCACTTGTTTTAGTTACAACTTTAATTTAAATATTTTTCAATTATATTTCAATTTATAATTGCAATTTGAATTTTAATAATTTTCCACCTTTCTTAGTGGTTTCTATTTGCCCAGAAATTGAAATGTACATAAATCAAATGACAATTAAAATTGAAAGCTTGTGTTACATGATTATTGCTTAGCAATATATTATAACATATATTGCTAGATATGTGTTTGAATACATATTCATGTGGTCCACACGTTAATATCTGGTGTTGGCAAGAGAATTTGACAGTTGCATGGGCAATAATTGCCCGACTTATTGCTCGTGTGGCCGGGGAGTTAAGCAGCATTAAAGTTGGCTGAAATGTCCTACAAAAATCTTTACCATAAAATTCTACTATAAGTCGTTACAGACATCAAGCAAAGCTTAAAAGTCAAATTGAACGCAAGAAGGAAGTCAAAACATAAAATGTGTTTAGGTGTTAATTTCGGACTTATTCAGACATTTTAAGTTTTGACTTATTTCTGACGTTCAACTTGAACTTTAAGTTTTGGTGTCTTTGAAGAATTATAGTAGAATTTTATGGCAAATATTTTTGTAGAACATTCTCGTTCGCGATATTATTGTTGAAGAGGCCATTTTGTCCCTTTCTAAAAATTAACCCCTCTAGTGAAGAGTTAGAGGGTTAAAATGTTTCACAAAAATATTTCTCCGGTTACCTTAAATTAAAAGGATTGCAAGATTTTCTATGCCGATTCAGTGCCACAATGTGCAAAAGAAGGAAAACTTCGATTCCCCGTAAAATAACACGCAAGTGTAAGCTTTCAAAACGGCGATATACGGGAATTTTGTCTTTTTTTCATCTCGTCTACCACAATCCGTTGTTAGAACCTTGTTATTTTGAATAAATTAGATATTATTGCACAGTGTTATTTACTTCAAATTTTATGTTACAAAGTTGTTGGAATAATTTTATTCCAAAAAAGTTTTTTTTTAATTCCACTTATCTTTTTAGTACAGTTGCTTCTATAAATTTCAAGAAAGCCGTTCTTTAGGTATTGAAACTCAGAAAAAAAAATTTTCCCCTTCAAAGTTACGACATTCCCTTTTGAAATCTGTATCTAATTACAACAACAATCGAATGAAAAGCTTTTGTCCAAACATTTAATTGAAAGTTACGCTTAATGTAATCTTAAAGCCGATTTCTCTGTCAAATTATATGAAATGATAAAACAAGTCGTAACATGTTTATTAAATTGCCACTTTACTTCTTTCATGTAAAAATAAGTGATGAATGCTGGCTGAAGCTCTCATATCCAAAAAAAAAATAATAATAATAAAACACATTAATTTAAAAGAAAGTATCTTGAAGAACAAGAAAGAAGTGCATATTTTAATTAATTTTTTTTATGATCACAAATATAATCATTCATTATATTTCATTCATGCTGGAAAGTGTAATTGAGTGTATGTACACTGAAATTACATTTATTTCTCACTTCTTCTCAGTTATTTATTTCCCTGCATTTTAAATTAAATACATTGCATACTTTGAGGCGGCAGTAAAAAAAAATAAACTTTTTATTTCTTGCTATAATTCCCTTCAATTTTATTTTGGTTTATATTTTTGTAACTTATTGGATCTTTTGTATTTTTTGGCATAAAACGACGACGAGTTTTTAATTTAATTCATGTCATCCAATAAATCATTTATGTTGCTTTTCTTTCTAAAATATTTTTTGTTTTTGTTGCTACAACAGACAGAAGATAAAAACGAGTGTTTGGGTTAATTTAAAAGAGATTTGTTTTAATAAAAATATGATGACCTTTTTATGCTTTTGCAATTAAAAAATAAGAGATAATAAAACTTAAGGAAACATACGATACTTTTACGAAGATAATATTCAAAACAGCACTAAATGAAGCACTTTACAAAATGAATGTACCCATTTTGTATTGAAATTATAATAAATATAAAATAATAAATAATAAAAACTTTCAAGGATCCACGGAATATCCTAAAAAAATCCAGTCAATAAATACTTTTTATTAAAAAAATACCAAATAAATTAACTTAAAAAAATCTCTTTTTATAAAGAGCGATCTTCTAAAAAAATTACATATTAAAAGAGGCAAAAAAATTTTTTTTTTTTGAAAAAGGACCTTTTAAGAAAAGGTATTTTTTAAAATATTTACTTTTAAAAAAATTAAAAGTGTTCTTCTTGAGAAAAAAACGTTTAAAAAGAGATGTTGCAAAAATGGTATACAAAAAAAGGTCCTTTTAAAAAAATTACCTTAAAAGGAGTAACTTTGAAGAGAGAGTATCTCTTTAAAAAAAATATATCTACAGAACTTAACTTTAAAAAAGTATCTTTTAAAAGAAATATTTAAGAAATATTTTAAGCACATTTAAAAAAGTACTTTAAAAAAGTACCTTTTGCAAAAAGTACGGACACAAAAAGTATCTGCTAAATACTCCTTTTAAGAATCAGTATATTTATTACAAGTATCTGTGACTTTTTAAAAAAATTCCTTGTAAAATAGTAGCATTCAAAACAGATAATTTTTAAAAAAATACTCTCGAAAAAGGATCATTAATTCTTAAAAAAGTATCATTTGATAAAATCCTTTTTACAAGAGTAGCACTTCAAAAATGTACCTTTTAAAAAAGAACTTTTAAAAAAACTTCGAAAAAGTCTTTTAAAAAGTGCCTTTTAAAAAATGTGACCTTTGGAAAAAGGACGATCAAATCAAGTACCTTAAAAAAATATGCCAAAAAATTACCTTAAAAAAATACATTTTGGAAAAGTATATTTTATTAGAAGTAGATGTACATATTAAAAAAAGTACAATTTATAAAAAGGAGATTTTATTGAAAGTCCTTTAAAACGTTACTTTCTTAAAACATGACCGTTTACACAAAGTATTTGTTAAAAAGTGTCCTTAAAGAAAAGGTGTACTTTTTACAAATATCAGTGCCTTTCTAAAAAGTATCTTTTAAAATAACATCATTTAAAAGAGTACCTCAATGGCTTTACAAGGGATTTTTAAAGAGTACCTTTAAAAAAATCCAAATAAGAGAAGTACCTCCCTCGTAAAAAAGTCTTAAATAATTGCCTTTTTAAAAAAATTGTCGTTTTATTTTATTAAAAGTACCTTTTAGAAAAAGTTGATTTTATTAAAAGTACTTTTTACAAAAATTAGATTTTATTAAAAGTACTTTTTATAAAAAAAAACTTTTATAAAAAGTATCAGTCAAGAGAAGAGCTTCTTCTAAAAAGTTCCATTCAAAAAAGCAGCTTCTGTAAAATGTAGCCTCCATTAAAAGTTTCTTTTATAAAAAAGTACCTTTTTTACAAAGTAATTTCATAAAAGGTCACCTTTTAAACAAAGTATTTTTATAAAAAAATCTTTTCTGGCAAATCCTTCTAGGAATATAACATTTTATAGCAAGTACCTTTAAAAAAAGGTACATCAAAAAAGTTCCTTTTCAAAAGTATTTTTAAAAGTATTCACTTAACTTTTTTTTAGGAAAAACATGCTTTTTATTAAAAATAAATTAAAAAAGTGCGTTCAATATAAGTACCTTTTATAAAAGTAACATTTATAAAAATTATATTAAACGAAAAATGCGTTTAATAAGAAATACATTTTTAAAAAATACCTTTAATAAAAAGTGCCTTTTATAAAAAGTACCTTTTTTAAAAAGTATATTTTACAAAAAAGTACATTTTATAATAAGTACCTTTTATAAAATGTACCTTTTTTTAAAAGTACCTTTTATAAAAAGTAACTTTTATAAAAAGTACCATTTACAAAAAGTGCCTTCTATCATTTCTTATGAAAAGTACTTTTTGCAAAACTTGTCTCTCTTTTTGAAATATCTTTGAAGAACTCAATTTTCTAAGCAGGGTTTTTTTCATGTGTCTTAATTTTCTAACACTTTTTTGTCTTTCTGTCACGCTTTATTTTCTTTTACTTATTTTATGCATTTTTTTCATTCCGATTTTTAGTATCTGTGTCGGCTGGAATAATTATCGAACATGATCAATGGCTTGCTTGCTTGCAAGTTGTCTCTCTTCAAGTTCAAATCATACAAGTTGTCATCAGACTGAGTTTTAAAGCCCAACTTGAGTTGTTTTCAAACCATTTTTTAAGTCATGATATTTTATTTTTTAAAGATTTGCATGCAGACAGAGGCAAACATGCTATTTTTAGTCTTTAAAGTTTAATCAAACAATCGAATTTTAAAATTGTTAATAAATGAAAGAAAAAAAAAACACTTTTGATTTTGTTTGTTGTTTCTCGTTTTGTGTTTTCTTGTGTTACTGCAACAACTTCAGTTCTTTTCAATTGATCGGGACGTTAAGACGGCGAATAGTATTTAACGGACGCGATTCGAAATAAAGTTTAAAGTAATAAAACTACGATTTTTGTGTGCAAAAGAAAATTAACAACAAGCAAAAGAAAATAAAACGAGCAGAGCAGGCTTAAATGAGCTTAAAAAATAAATAGAATAAAATATTCCGAAATAATTAATTGTTTTTATATTTTTAATAAAAAATTTTAGATGGAAATATAATTTAAAAATGTAAGAAAAAGTGATAATAAAATATAAAAATTTTTTAATCCTAAAATTAAGCAAAAAATATGAATAAAAATTTTTTTTTAAAAAGTAATATTTTTAAAAATGTTATAGAACTGTGAGCTTTTTTAAGTTGGCAGAAAAAGTGTTTATTGAAGCAATGACAGGATACATTGAATTTTTTATTTAAATTTATTGAAAATAAGTAAACCAAACCAAAAACTGGCTAAGAATGTAATAAATTGATTAGAACAAATTTAATTAGTCTAATGAAATTCTAAAAAATTATGTTGACTTAAAAGCTCTAACATAAAGTTTATGTTTTATGATCAAACAATATTATGCAAAGGAATTCGTTATTTTAACGAAAAGTTTTATGGGATCAAGGGAATTTTTGTTTAAACCAACTATGCAAAGAACTTTGTTGTTTTAATGAAAAGTTTTATGGGATCAAGGGAATTTTTGTTCAGAAACAGCAAAACTTTTCCAACCAAAAAAGAGTATCTTGATTACGTTAAGATTAATTTTAAATCTAAGTTCCAGAGTGGGCCTTTAAGAGTTCTAAGTAACATGAAATATTTCAATATTTTTTGTACATCTCAATCATTAGTTTTCGCACGGGGTTTTTAACAACTTTAAGTCCTTCAGAGAATACAAAACTTAAAATTGCTTTAATTATTAGATCAGTTGAGATCCTGGCTGTCAAACACCTTATAAAAAAAATTATATATGTGCTTGGCGATTAGAAGAAAATACATGAAATTGTTTGTGTTATGGAAATGAATCTCACCCTAATGGAGATGCCATGAGCAGCACCTACAGTTTTGTATTATGAAACATTCTTAAGTAGTTTGCCAGGTTTTTGCCATATTTTAATTAACAAGACTATTGAAACGAACCATAAATGAATTTTAAATGGAGTCGTACAATTAATGAAGCGCAAATATGTAAAACCGTTTGTTTTTTAATAGTTATTTGAGAGAATATTTTTTAGTTTAATTAGTTCTTGGACATTTTTGGGCACAAACAGCCGAGAAAATCTACGCAAAAGCTCTTCAATCGAATAAAATTTAATCGACTAATCATTCATAAGTATTTTCATTTAGAATACATAAAAATAAAAGTTCAATTTGAGTTGGAAAAAAGAATGCCACAAAAATAAATTCATCATTTGATTGTGAAAGTACTGTTCACGTTTTAATGTTGTTCCTTTAAATTCTCAATGATTTTAAAGAATTTGATTTTTAGTTTTCCTAAAGCTTTTGAGTAAAACTTATGACGTTTTCTTTTCTAAAAAAAATGTAACATTTCTTTTACTTTTTATAAAAAAAATTCAATCCAAAGTTTTCGAAAGGCAAAAATTTTCTCTTACAAAATGATGATAGAATAATTTCTAACTAAAGTATCCAGCGATCGACTCAATCGACCGCATTCTAGAAATAATATAAAACATTCACATAAATACAAACGATAAAATACAAAAACAAAAAATATTCTAAATAAACAACTTAAGACTCTGTATCATTTCTATGCAAAATTAAATTGGACAAACACACACATGCACACTTTATTTATTTTTTAAGTTGTAGCTCATACATCATGCATGTGCAATAAGTGTGAGCATGTGTTGTAAGAACTTTAAACGCTTATATCTTCCTAAATATCGAATCGATTTAAATAAAATGGTAATTGTGCACATCTATGTAAAAATCCGCTTAAAAGCAAATAAATCTTTCCAAAATCGTTTCAGTATTACGGCCATAAAAGGGATGTAAATAAATGTGTTTGCCTATTAATAACATCCAATAAAGTCAATGAATCAGTATATTGTAAATTTTTTTGAATTTGTATGGAAATTTCGTTCGACATCGAATGCCGTAATTTGCCCCAAGAATTTCATAAAATTTGTAAAAGCTAATTTTTTTGTGTCTAAAATGGGCCAAAGTAATGAGATGTGAAAAGAAAAACAAACAAAACTAAACAAAATTAAATTATTGCCATAATTCCTTAATGAAAGTTAAAAAAAATTGTTGATATGCCAAACATTACTTGACAAACTGTATGCCTGTAGCTAAAACATTTTGTTAACCTTTTCCCAAAAGTTTTAAAACTATTCAATAATTCAAAAAATAGGTTTTATAACAAAAATTTAAAAAAAAATTATATTCAACATATAAAAAATACCTTCAATATGCTACAATTTCTTGTATTATGTTGTCAAACTTTTTCTTCATTTTTGTATTTTTTTTAACCAAAAAGAGTGTTAAAAATTGCATATTCATTTTCCAAAAAAAAACAAACACAACCAAAATAATATTTCATTAATCAAAGAAATATTTGAAACGATACCGCAGGCGAAAAAAGGCCACGCAAAAAAAAGTGAAAATACTGATGAAAAAAAATACTAAACCAGAAACAGAAAACTGAAGACACATTAACATACAAAATGAACTTGAGTTGACTAAAAAATAATATGAAAATAAATATATCTACACATGTGGTCATTACAATAGGTAACACCTTTAAAATGAGAAAAAATGCCAACTTTGCGATTTTTTTTTATAAACAGAAAGTCATTCCAGGTCAATTTTTACTACCCGAAGCAGAAAATAAATCAAAAATAATAATTAAATATTAATATTTTAAGATGAAAAAATATTTAGGAAAATAAGATATACAGAATAGAAGACAGTATCTGAAAACGAATCCGTTAAACAAAGCATAATACTGAACCGATTTTGGAAAGATTTATATATTTTTATGCGGGTTTTTACAGAGCTGTGCACAATCACCAGGATTGTTTGTCTAAAGTAATCACGTTTTCGGTTTGATTAAAGTACATTTTATTGTTATTTTTGCTCCAAATTTTGAGTATGACTCGTACTCAAAATAAGTAGAAAATATGGTGTTTTTCTTTCTGAAGCGTTTAAAGTTGCATGCACACTTATTACACATGCATGTATCAGTTACCAGCCAGCATTTGGAAGATTATTCGACGATCGCAAACGTTTCGCGACTCTTTTTTTTAATCACTCAGACGATTGTTGGAGTAAAATTACTTTTTAGTCTTCCAAATGATCCTTTTGCGAGTAATTCTGACGATTGTTGGACGAGTTAATCGTCATTTACGCATTCTGGCGATAGTTAAGCGAATGTTTAGATGTAGAGTAATAATAAAAAGTGTTCGTTTAATTAAAGTGTTTTCATTTAAATTTTATTTTTTTATATTGTTATGAAAATTTATGGCTTGAGTTCCAATCTGAGCTTACCCATTTCTTCTTAATTTAAGAAATTCTTTTTTGTATAAATTCTTTATTTTATTAGTTTTTATATTATACTTTTTATTTGAAACAAATTATTCATCAGTCTGAATAAAATAATGAATTTATTCAAAAAATAATTTCTCAGATTTGAACTCAAGCCACTAATTTTCATTTCAATATACATATACCTTAAACAGTCCAACAATTACGTATAAATATTAATTTAATTGTTTTTTAAATTAAACTGATTTTTAAATTAAAATAAAAAAAATATTATTAAGAAATATAAAATATTTAAAAGGGTCTTACGATCATTTTCCGCGCATCGTAGAAGACTCATTACGGCGATTTATTCAAGACTCGTTTGAAGATAGAATAAAAGAGTCTTACACTATTCTATTAGGTGCATCGTAGACGACTCATATGGAAGAGTCGCCGTCTTGACAGTTTCTCCCGGAATACGACATCGCGGACGATTAATTTAATTGCCCGGTCCGATCGCAGAAGATTCTTCTTTGATTCGAAAATCCTAGCTGGGCTTCAATTTAAAAAATTAAAAAAGTCTGCATGACTGTTTGTCTAATTTGCTTTTGCATAGAAATGAGACAGAGTTTTAAGATGTTTATTTAGAATGTTTTTTGTTTTTGTGTTTTTATCGTATGTATTTATGTATGTAAATGTTTAATATTAATTTCTAGAATGCGGTAGTAGTAATAAAAACTCTCTCTTATAAAAATTGAGTTTTTGTGACATACGATAATATCGCACACAGGGGTCAATATTTTAAAATAAAAATAACAGTGTCGCCAACTAAAAGCATGTAAAGTTAAAAAAAATATTGTTTGCATTTTTGAAATAAACACAAAATTTTTTTACAGCTATTTCAGGTTACCTATTTTAGTGGTCACTAGTGTAGATAATTTTTTGCAATAATATTAATATAAATAAAGAAAAAATGTTGGTCAACCGGACAATAAACAACAACAAAATAATGAATACAACGATGAAAAAAAATCTGCACAAAACAGAGCAGAGAATTAAAACACAAACAGGCCAAACAAAATTTAAAAATTTAATGACAAAGATGAATTAAAACAAAAAGAAATTTAAAGCAGAAGATAAAAATGATCAAAACAATGGTGAGAAATATAAACGAAGATGCTGATGAAAACGATGACAATGATCGAAAACGATTGGAAATGATTGAGGATAATCTCCAAAACTGACGGACAAATGTTGAACAGTGGTGTATTTGGGAACAATTCGGAAACAAAACCCATTTTAATAGTTTTGCTGAATAGTTTTTTTTTTAATTTAAGTCTATATTCCTTTAGAATCGAGGCAGAAAGTTTACTGCTTTGCTGCTAATCACAGCAGTATAAATAATTGCTCGTACTTTGCTGAGTGTAAAGCTCCATGTTAGCCCAATTCACAATGTTGTGCATTTGAGATTGCAAATTCATGCAATTGTAAATATTTACAGTCAATTATGAACGCTGTTTTCTAAAAACATGTTGCAAAACATGAAATTTCTCTCTTCATTTTTTAGTTCGCCCAATATTCTCTCAATTGGTTGCTGCAAACTGAAGTGTAAATATAAACTACAGGTTTTTGTGTTATTTATTTATACAAGAGTAGCAAGTACATATCTTTGAATTTTGTTTGTGTAGAGTAAAAATATGCTACACCACTTTGCAAGTGCTACGATGCAAGACCATTTGCACAAGATTGTGAATTGGGCTAATATATTTTTACTCTACAATAATAAAATATACAGAGAAGCACTTGTTATACTTTTGCAAATATGCATGACTTAAAACCTTTAGTTTATATCTACTTTAGAGTTGGGCAATATCGTTCCTTTCGTTCATCGTTCCTTTTTTTACTTTGAGCAGTGTATGAACGAGGAACGAGTAAAATTCTCTGTCGCTCCTAAAAACGTCAACAAACTTTTGTTATCATTAGCGGTATTCAGTGTTTGGCTACTGAGAATAAATGGCGCTGAATAAGCAAGAGAGACTAGAATATATAGAGTAGTTATTCATCATAGATGGGATTTCGTACTAACCGAAATTGATTTGACATGTGAAAATGAATAAGTTTGTACTTTTCGTATTCTAATTTGTTAAATAATACGGTTAAATAGTTGATATTCCTGATCACTAGTATCCACCGTCAAAAGTGGTAAAATTGAACAAAGAACGCTGATGAGATGGTGTAGCGACCTCGAAATCAGTACTGATCCGTTCTGCTAGTATGATGAATAATAAAAAAATTGTTCTATATATAGTACTCTCTTAATAAAAATAATGAATTTATCCAAAAAAAATTTTCTAAATAAAAATTAAAAATAAATTAGAATAAATAAATGGGTAAATTCGGGGTTGAACTTGAGCCAAAATTAATCGTTTCAATATATAAATATTAATAAAAAAGTTCGACTAATTACTTATAAACATTAATTATAAATTGAACATATAATATTGTCTATTAAGTTTTCAACACTGATCTCTATCCAAAAAGTCAACCTTGTTTTAAGTGCATATGTGAACGAAATAATTGTAAGAAAAAGTCTTCAGTCAGATTTTCATACTGATTTTGACATTTATCAGAACAAGTTAATGATTCCGCAAGACGGTTTGCAATTGCGGAACGAGGAACGATAAAAAAGGAACGTTTGGACTGGTCCGCCATCGTTCCAATTAGGGAATCGTTCAATGGAACTAGGTCGTTCCGGAACGACACAACTCTACTCTATTTTACTTCAGCGAAATATTCTCTTGCGGATCATTCGTGTATGCGGATGTGTATGTGTAAATTTTATTAAATAACAAATTATTTTTTCATAACTGACAGTGAATTTCAAGTTTTGCAAACAAGTATTGCAAATTAATCGTTCAAAATTCATGGAAAATGTTAAAAATTGCAAAAATATGCAATCTCAAATGCTCAAGATTGTGAATAGGTCTAATGTATTAAAAGCAAAAGTCAGTAATATTTATTACGCACAAAAAAAACTATTCATCTTGATACTGATGACCGGTTCAAAAATTTTTAAATTCATACAAATTATTTGTCTAAATTTACAAAATCTGCGTTCGTTAAAAAAGTTTGTTAATCTCTTCCATGGTAAAAATTCCAATTGAGACAAAAACTTTTACTGAATGAAACAAAAAGTTTCGAAAAAATTTTTATTTTTTTTGCATTTCAAAATCGGTAAAAGAATTTGTAAGTTTAATAAATTTGCTTACAATTAATTTTAGTGAAAAAAAAAATTTATTTGTAGTTCTTTCTTGTGCATATAAACAGCTAAAACTGAAGTGATTAGTGAATCAAACACAAAACATTACATTACAATTTTTTAAATAAATTTCAAACAAATCTTTGTTTGAAATAGAAATATTTTTTCTGTATAATACGACATTTATACGAAGACTTTTTTGCTAGAACACCTTTTTATCCCTTTGGTCCATAAAATCTATAAATAGACTGGCTAAACAATCTTCGCGTAAAGCTTGACTAAAGAAGAGCCACTGTGCAACAATGTTCTTCTTGTGTAGCAAATAGGGAAAAGCCACATATTTTTAAAGCAAAAAAAAATTACAAATCGTGCCAAACAACCATAGCAAAAGAAGTAAAAAAGTAGAACTTTAAATTAAAGAAATAATAAAAAAAAACTTTAGAAAAATCAAAACTAGAAAACTTTTGTAAAAATGTACTCGTACTTCTTTGAACTTGCAAAAAGTTCATTTCTTTAATTTTATTAATCGATCAGGACGCTGGCCTCAGTATTTTGTTTTAAAATAGTTTTATAATAGCATGACATGTGAAGGCATGAAATTTTTCTTTTTATGACACTCTAAAGCAACATGTTGTCTGTCGTCTTGTTCAGAGGGGCTTAAGTACAAACTTACATAACTTAGTTTTGAGTGAAAAATGAGTCATTGCCAAAAATTTAGTTTCTTTCAAATCAAGCAGATGAAGAGCACCTAAAAATTTTCCAATATGATTTCATCATTTGTGTCAAAAAAAAAATAAAAACAAAACACTCCATTACATCCGTTTTATCATCATGCGTTTTTAAACGACTGCTTGAGCAAAAGCGAAAATCTTTAAGAAATACTCGTACTTAGGTGCTACTCACTCGTACGTTACAAAGAAAATAAATACAGTGTGTAAATAACAGAAACAAACAAACAAACAAACAGCCAGACAGACAGACAGGCAAACAGACAAGCTGGCAAAAATAAAAAACAAAATTTAAAAATAAAAAACGGCTAAAAAACAAAAAATTGCATAATAGCAAGTAAAGAAAAAAATTTATATGTAAGAAAATAATGAACAACAATGCCTCATTTTGTGGTTTTCAGGAAAACCGCGTATCTCTTAAAATAAAAAAATAAATAATAATTAATAATTATTATTAAATCAGGTTTGAGCAATCGCATACAATCTGTTGAATCAAATTATTTTGAAAGTAATGCAGTAAAAGCTTATCAATTCACAAAACACTAAAGTTGAATAGAACAACAAGATGTGTTTGGAGGCCGCTGCACAATCTCATCAGTAGTTATGTACTTGGTATTCTCAATTTTCTAGCTCTGAACTAGCTCTGAACTGTTACGAATACCAACTATTTCATCAAATTATCATCCAATCAAATATTTTGATTAATAAAATTCATTGATTAATCAAATTTTTAATAAAAAAATTTATTGATTAATCATATTTTTTATTAATCAATCTTTTTTATTAATCAAATTTTTTGATCAATAAAATTTGTGTGTATTTAGCAGATTAAGAAAAACAAAATTTTTGTTTAAACAAGAATGCAGTTCAGTTAATAGATTAAATAAATTTTAATTAAAAATAGCTGCTATAAGACAACAACAGAAATAACTTCCCTTAAAGTCATAAAAATTCAAATTGAAAATTCAAGTAGATATTTAATTAAAGCAAAAAGCTATAAAAATCATGGAAAAAATAATTTTCTTGTTTTTACCCTTGGCCGAGCCAGCAATCAGTAAGGGAACGTAGGGTGCGTCGAAAAGAGTTCCATAAGAGTAGTAATGCGAGACGGTAGCCCTCGACTCGTAGAGAAAAGAGTGTGGATAGGAAAGGATAAGTTTGTTATTCCGATTACAATTTCTGAACGACGAGTCGCGAAGCTCAAATATATTTTTCGAGGATCTCAGATAACAAAAGGACTACAATTTTAGTGTGATTTATTAGAATTCATAAATAGCTGACTTGTGGCCTAACTCATTGCTAATTGTTTTGGGCCGGTGTGTGATGAAAAACATTTTAACCCATTAACGCCTACAGTTTGTTTTACCAATAAATTAAGGATTATTTAAAAAATTAATGTTTTTGTTTCATGGTTGTAAAGCCTGTTTAATAGAAAACTTTTGCTGAAAAACAAAAATTTTTTAAAAATTTAATTTTTTCTGTCTGTTCCATATTAAACTTTCGTTATAAAACCAAAAATTTTAAGTTTAATTTATTTTTTATACAAAAATATGCAACTTACTGGAGTTCGATTTATCTATCGGACTTATTGCTGTAATAGGTTAATAAACGGCTCGTTTACCAAAAATAGGTCTTGTCAAGCTGTTGCTCTTGTCTAAAACTCAGCCACTTCAAAACAATTTCAAAATTTCATAAAAAATGCTAAAAGCGTACAAAACTTGCGAAATTGTATTGAAGTCGCTAAATGTTTAAAAAACGATTACAACTCAGAGGACTCATAATCGGTTAGTAATCTATAAAAAGAGCTTAAACGGGTAAAAATCAGAACTCAGAAATTCATAGCAGATCGCTGAAATTGCAAAAAGTCAAAAGTCAGGAAAAAACACAAAATTTATTGAAAATCGTTAAAACAGTGAAAAGGAGATAAAACGGGTAAAAATCTCTTTGGAGAAAAATTTCAAATTTTCGGAATAAATTTTTGAAACGGGATAAAATTTTTGAAAACTTTAAAACGGCAAACTTGGGTAAACTGACAAAATTAATTAAAATTAATTAAAACTGTAAAACGCAGCTAAAACTGCTAAAAATCACTTTTGGAGAAAAATTTCAAATTTTCGGAATAAATTTTTGAAAGATTTAAAACTGCAAATGGGGTTGCAAGCTCGGGCAAATTGACAAAATTTATTAAAAATCGCTTAAACTGTGAAACGGGGCTAAAACTGTTAAAAATCACTTTGGAAAAAAATTTAAAAAATTCGGAATAAATTTTTTAAATCGGAATAAATGGTTGAAGGACTTAAAACTGCAAATGAGGTTGCAAACTCGGACAAAATAACAAAATTTATTAAAAAGCGTTTAAAACAGAGCTAAAACTGTTAAAAATCATTTTTGGACAAAAAGGCAAAAAGTTCGGAATTGTTGAAACCGTAACACAAAAGTTAAAAACTGCTTACTCGGACAAGATCACAATGTTTATTAAGAATCGTTAAAACTATAAAAAAAGCTAAAGCTGGTATGAATCACTTTTTAAAAATTCCGAATAAAAATTCGGAATGAACTGTTGAAAGCCTTAAAATTGCAAATGAGGTGCAAACTCAATCATTAAAATCAAGAATAATTAAAAATCGTTAAAACTGTAAAACGGGTAAAAATCACTTTTGGACAAAAATTTCGAGAATTCCGAATAAATTTTTTTAATTGGAATAAACTGTAGAAAGCTTTACTACAACTGCAAAACCACAAATGTTTTTTAAAAATCGTTAAAACTGTAAATTGAGCAAAAATATAAAAAAATTCGGAATAAATTTCCAATTGTTGAAAGCTTTAAAAGTGCAAATGAGGTGCCAAACGCGTGCAAAATCATAAAATTCATTAAAAATCTTTGAAATTGTAAAAAAAGCTAAAACTTGACAAAAATTCGGAAACAATTTTTGAACTCGGATTAATTTCTGAAAGCTTTAAAACTAAGAATGGGGTGCAGCTAAAACTGTAAGGGAACGAATCTTTACAAAAACGTTTGGAGATAAATTGGCAAATTTGCTAGACGCAGCCAAGACAATAATAATCAATTTCTTTTTATCGAACTATTTATTTATAACGAAATTTACTTACTCTTTTTACAAAGCTTTTTTGCGTTTCTTATTGTCTTTTTGCTTATTCTCAAATTAGTCATTAAAATAATGTGTAAAATCATTTCGGCTGTAAAGAATTTTTTTTAATTTAAACAATACAAAATAATAATAATTTTTATACCACCCCCCATAAAAACCGTTTAGCTACGCCTATGCTCACTATAAGCTTTATTTTCCTTATTAAATTTATTTCATCATTTCACAATTTATTATTTCTACTTTGATAACTAATAAAAAAATTAATTAAGGGTTAAATAAAAAAATATTAAACAAGAAATTGACACAGTTTCTTTTTTTTATTCAACGCAACCCGTTTAGTTCCTTTTTTTAGTGTAAAAATTTTCATTTAACTCTTTTTATTAAATTGAATTTGTTTTAAACGAACCATTGAATATTGACCGCAAACACCCACATTTATTTTGGAGTGTAATTTTTTTATTGCGAAAACCGCAATAAATTAAAAAAAAATTATAATAAAAAATGTGCTCGTACCATGTGGCATGTTCAACAATCAAGTTTGTTGCCAGACGAAAGTGTTGTTGGTTGCGTTTTAACCTTTGCAATACCAAAACTAAAATTAGTAGTAATTTAGACAGAATTTTTATTAACAGGAACTTTTTATTTAGTTTTAACTGCCAATCGATTTAAAAGACCGTAAAAATTTTTAAATTTCTTAAAAAAAAATAAATTGTAAATAAGTTAAATCGCATTGGCCACAGACAGACAGGCAGACTTGTATAAAATTACACTATTAGGTTAGCTTAGGTAAACGTGACAGCCAGAATCCCGGACTCACTTAGACCGTTTTGATCCATTGTGATACCACGGAGATTCTACTCATGCGGAGTCCCCACCGTCAAACCAACCAGAGCTCAATACAAAGCTACTAATACGTTACAGTTCAACTCTAGCGACGTTAGAAAGTCGCCAAAACTCAAGAGCGCCCATTGTGGCCATTCTCTTTCTTGCCAGTCCAGCAGGACAGTGACACAGAAAATTTTCTACACTTTCTTCTCCATCGATATCTTAGCAGCTGCAGCAAAAATCCTTAAGTTCGACCTTTAACCTTTGTGCATGCCTGCCTGCCTATGAGTCAGTGTCCGGTTGGCACGGACACTAGAATCGAGATTTATTTCCTATTCCTTAAAAGAAACTGTATTTTTCCTATTTAGATGAGCCCATAACTGCCTGGTGATCACGCAATAATTTCCTGTTACGCATCTTATATTTGTTTCACCTTCTGTCTGGCGCCTAAGTCTGAATTTACAAGAGAATACGGGTAAGTCCACACATTCCGATTCCGGTGGAACCTGTAAGGTTGTCCCAGTTCTAGTAAGCTCATCAGCCCTAGAATTCCTCTGAATGCCTCTATGCCCCAGGGTCCAGATGATCCTAATATCAAACTGCTCCGCCATCTCTTTTAGACATGAGCGGCACTCAAGGGCTCTTCTTATTCTTACAAGCGGGGATTCAAGGGTCATAATAGCTACTCGACTATCAGTGTATTTATTAACTAAAGTCCTTGAAATAACATTCCTTTTCAACCAATCTGAAAATTATTTTATAGCAAGTATTTCTGCCTGGAAGACAATGCAGTGATTCGGAAGTCGCTTTGCGAAACGAAGACCTAAAGTCTCCAAAAATACTCCACTCACAACCCACACTATTAAAGTTCACTAGATATTAGAGAATAGCTTGACCTGACCGGTGCGCGATTACGAAGGGTCGTGACAAGTTCTTTGTTTCAATCACGTGAGTATGAACAAATTTAGCGTAAGTGAGCGTGCATGACTAGGAGTGATTGTTTTGTAATTTTTTGCTTTATTGTAAAATAGCTATTGCATAGCTTTTATCGCGGGCTTTGAGTGCGGCGACCGAGTCAAGAAATTCCGTAACAAAAAAAATCTAACACTAAGTTTGTTTCTTAAGTTTTGTTTTTTTTAAGTATTTGAATCGCCTAGCGCATGCTAACCCCCAAAGTATGCTATTGATTTTATTAACATACATTATTGCCAGAACAGATTTTTACATGTAGGAAAACACAAAATGGCGTACTTACGAGCAATCGTGGTTGACAAAAAATGATATACAAAAACAAACAGACAGTTCGTAGGTTTTTAAGCGGTATTTTCCAGATATTTAGAGGACATCAAGTCTCAAACTTATGTTTCTTGTCTCTGTTACCATAAATCTATAGTTTCAATGATAAAAATTCCTGAATAACCCACATGTATTGTAAGATAATAAAAATATTTTAAACGATATTAACTTCTCATTCAATAAAAGAAAAATATTTGTTTTCTTATCGGTCACAACGCTCAAAAAGTGTAACTTGAATTAATATCAAAGAAAAAAACTTGAATTAATGTCAAAGAAAAAACATACTGCATAAATAAAAAATAAATAAAAAATTATAATTGCATAAGTTGATAAAAAAAATGCTATGCAATAGCTTTGCCGCGGCAGTCCCCGAGTGCCACACGTCTTTTTATATATTTTTTATATTTTTATTTTTATAGTTTTTTTTTCGTAAGTATTTTGTGAGCGTGAGTTTTCGTGACTGTGGCTAACTTGTTTTCCACTCACGAGAGCGTTTATGAACGGAAACCAAAAAATAAATAAAGTCGTGCAAGAGCATGTATGTGTGAAATTTTTTATCGTGACCGTACATGAGCGTGAGACGAAAAGTAACTAACGATCCCATCTCTACATGATATTGTTTGCTGAATCTCTATACTTTGTGTGGGAAAATTTCTATTTATCCCGCCAGACTGAAATCCGCACCAAACTGATACATGGAGAGGATTTTTAAAAAATCTTCTTGAGTTTTCGGAGCCCAAAATGTCACAATTTCACTCATCACTCAAGATGACTTTTCAATGAAAATCCGCATCAGTTTGATGTATCTCAAGGACCTAATCAGTAAAGACACGACGTTGTTGATGGTCGGTAGGCGTGAGCTTTTGTGTTGACTGAAGTTGAAAAGCAAAATATGATGTAATATTGTGCGTGGAATTCCCAATTCCAAAGATCGACGATAAATGGACTAATCTGGGGTGTTCCTCAACTTTATATGGGCTACAACAGCAATATTCTCAATTGTCCTTGAGCGACGCGCACGAGTTCAATTTTTCTTATCACTAACTTGTTCCAATAGCTCACATTTTTCCACCAGTTTAACAATTGCTGGCTGAGAAGGTGCTTTACGATGACCCGAAAATCTTTTAGCTTTGCGAACTGCGACCATGAAATTTTTGCAAATTTTGTAGAGAATTTTAATAATTTCAATGCGTTATTGAAGCGTGCATCGTTACATTTTTTCCTGTCATCGGTCAAGTAGTTACAAGTTGCGTGATGAGAATTCGGCGCCCCGAAGTTATCTTCACAAATCTACAAAAAAATTTTCTTTGGGAAATTGCGTCTAAAGTTTCAACATTATATACAAATAAAAAATTATTACATGATCTGAATTCGCACTGCTTCCAGAGCACAAGTTCAGGGGGCAAATTACGGCATTCGATATCGAACGAAATCCCATACACAATTTTTTGAATTTGCATGGAAATTTCGTTTGAGATCGAATACCGTAATTTACCCCCAGGATCTTAGACCCGTTTCACACACGTCAGGTTTGACTCGTCAAGTCTTGAGTTTTGGAGGAGAAGCGGTTTTATCTCATGTTTTTTGAGATTTTGTGATATACGTGAAGATAACTTCAGGACGACGAATTGTCAAAATGGCGAACTATTGAAAATGAGACGTCTTATTGGAATACCCTGTAAAATGGTGACGAGCACTTAAAATTCGTTACAGCTGATTACAGCATCATTTGTTGTTGGTTCCTTATATTTCTTTTAGTGCGCTGCACATATTTCACACTTTAATTAGACGACTTTATTTCTTCAATTAGTTTTAAAGTTTTATGATTCACACAGAAATTAATCATTAATCACTTTTTATACCCCACCCGAGGGTTAATATTGATTAAAGTTTTTTCTCTCTGTGTCTGCGTGTGTGTGTGTGTGTGTTGGGACTTTATGAAATGTGTTTTGCGTGTTTTTAATTTTTTTTTTTTTGGTAAACAAAATTTTTATTTAAGCCGGTTGTTATCTAATGGCTGAATACAATGAACGGCAAATGTGGCTGGACTTTTTATGTAATTGTTTTTTTTTTGTTACCGCAGACTAAAAAATTAAAATTCGAATTTTCCTTTCTAGAAAAATCTCTTTTAAGGAAAATACTAAACCTCAAACTTAACAAATAAAATTAAGAAAATCTACTTTTCCTTAAACTGAAGAAACAAATTTGCTTTTCTTGGCATCTGGCCAGCGGAGCTACACGGAGAATTAAATTACTTGCTATTTCGCTAGAGAGCAAAATAAATATTGAGTCTTTGGAAGCAGTAATCCAACGGGAAAAGATAATGAATAGTAAACGAGAGAGTAAAGTACAGCATGTATAATTTTTCATTCCAGAATTCATTATTGTTAACACAGAACATGTCCTTGGAAAGTAGTGAATTCGCAATGAACAAGCAAAAACAATACATTCCTTCTTCGTAGGAAGTGGTAATAATATACGTGGTAAGCAATATGTAATTTTTGTGTGTGATCAAATTACCTTCTCGTTTCCAAAGGATTTCATTGTTTTGCTTTGGAAAGTAATACATTATATCTTCCATTACATGTGTAATCAATGACCAGTTTTTCCGCTGGGAAAATATGTGTACGATTTTCAAATGAAGAGCTTTCGAGAAGACAGAGATCGTTAAATTAAATTTTAACTTTCTGTGGTGGCACCGCTGGTATTAATACCATGGAGGTCATAGGCCAACTAATTGCATGAATATTTAACAGATTTTTATCTATGAATATATCTAACATCAAAAGTTGCAATTTGTGTTTAAATATGGAAAATAATTTATGGTTTTTCTTAATTTTGGCGTGAGTGTAAGCGGCTCCCGAAAAACAACGTTCTGTTTCTGTTCTGCCGTGTAAGTTGAAATTAATGAGTGTTAAAATTTTCCTTGTTCCTTTGGAGCTTTATTTATTTTTTAATTCTCTCCCCAAAATTCCATAATTTTCAAGAAAATTTTAATACAATTGATAAGACAATAGCCCGATTCACAATCGCATGCAAATGGTCTTGCATCGTAGCACTTGCAAAGTGGTGTAGCATATTTTTAATCTACACTAACAAAATACAAAGATATGCCCTCGCTACTCTTGTCTAAATAAGCAACACGTAAAGGTAGTAGTATATACATACTCGTATTTGCACTCTACGTATGCAACACTTAATTGCAAACCAGAATACCGAAATGCTCTCTCGCCGCTCATTCATGCATGTGCATGTGTAAATGCAAATAAAAAAACAAAGAACTTTTTTCGCAGCTGACTGTGAATTACGTGTTTTGCAAAGAAGTATTACAAATTAAACCAATAAGGCCACCCAATGAATGGAAAATGCTTACAATTGCAAAAATATGCAATATCAAATGCACAAGATTGTGAATAGCGCTAATAAAATTTAGTTTAATTGCATAATTTTTGTGCTCAAAGATTTCGCCAAGTAAGCGATTTTGGTAAAACTGAAATGGTTCGAAGGACCAACTGCTGCAGCCATTGTCCTATCAACAGTCTTAGCTTTTGAAAGTTGAATTCATTATGCAAGAAGCCATTAGTTTTACAGCAGACAGGATCTTTTGTGCAGCCTCTGCATTCACTGAAGTCTTAGCATCTTGTCAAGATCATCAGATTACTGTCATTTCTATCGACAGTACATTTGTTTTTTAACGCAAGCTGCTTAAGGCTTCTTAGTGTGTCTGCAGAAATATCCAGGGTCTTGGCAGGAGTAGAAGTCACCACCGCCAGACTAATAAACCAGCGCACTATATTTTTTATACACTTCTTTTTTTATTTAATGTGATTATTTTTCGAATTAAATTGGTGCTAATCCCAAGAGATTATTATTTCCCTAAAGTTCTTAACGATTTTTTAGTCAGAAAGCTGAGAAAAAGCCCAGTCGCTTTCGAACGGATGTCAGGCCGCTACAAGTTGTTTTTTCAGTCATAATGCCACCACTGATTTCATCGGCTCGTATCGGCTTAAAAACAGCCAACGCGTTTTTAGAATTTTGTTTGCGACAGAGTTGCGAATTCGAGTATCTTTTTAACACCTTTTTTCTCCTCCACTTTTTAGCAAAATTTTTGTTTAAAAAGAAAAAAATCTATTCAAAACATGTAAAGTCAACGCCGTTAATTTTCACTCTGATTATGAATGTCGAAGTGAAATTTTCCACTGCGAAAATTTGTCCTAGATTAAAGAAAACATGAATGGAATGGAATTAATTTAATCTCGCACAAATCAAAGTTGTCGCAAATTTAACTTCGACATACATAATCAGGGTGTTTGTTTGCCGCAGCTTGTTTCTCCGTCCAGTCTAGTTTATAAGGACAACTGACGACCTGGGTGACCCCCAATTCCAGATACGCTAGAAAAATTAAAATTGTTTGATTTTTAGAAAACCCAAAAAAAAAACGATCAGATTTTTTATAATCTCGAATGCGCAAATTTCCCCAAAATATTGCAAAAATTAAAGGCTGTCCGATAGACAAGAAGAAACAAATATTTTTCATAAATATTTTAGCTATTTTTTCTTTCCAAAAGTTTCTGTTTTATCGAAAAGTCGTTTGGTTTCAGCTTCTGCAATCTTTGTTGATCAATAATCTGATATTTTAATACAAAGTAATTTAAATGGAAATAAATAAATTAATAAAAGGCTTAAAAAAGAAACTTCTTTTTAAAATATTCTACACAACCAATTATGCTTTAAAGCCATGAATTTAAGCCACTAGAATTATAAAAATTAATTTGAAACTTTGCAACAATTTTCTCAACATTTTAGTGCAAAAATTTGTCTCTTTTTAAATAATAAAGTTTATTTTTTTATTTAATTTAATTTGCTTTCCCAAATCCAGCTTTAAAATTCTTGCTTTTTTTTATGAAATAGAATTTCATAGCAAAACAAAGAAAAAATTAAGAAAAAAAATTACTGAAATATATTAAACGAATTGTGTTTTACTTTATTTTTTTCGGCCGCAAACAAGTTCTTTAAATTCCGGTTCGACGCCCTTTCACTTCTAAGAAGTGAAAAAAATAATATTATTGTGTATTTTTTTGCAAGACTTTTTAGCCATTTTTAGTGTCGTTTTAAAACTGCATGCGAGCATGTTTGCTGGCAGTTTTTTTTGCTCATTTTTCAGCTGGTGCTACCGATATGTCGGTTTTATTTTTTTTTTGTATCTTGAAAAGGAGTTCAAAACACAAAACAGTTTTTAGTATTCTTGTTTGAGCGCTACACTAGCAGCCATCGTAATGATGAACTTCATACGAATGTTTGTAACACCATAAATATTTTTTAATAATTTGTTTTTAAATATTGTTTTTTTTTTAATGATCCCCAGGCATGTGATGGAAATCGATCGATTTCAAATCCCGAAATTTAAAAAAAAGGAATCATTACCAAATACGTGTGCTAAAAGTCGTATGATGTAGTGGAATGGCATTTAAGTTCGTATAAATTATTCTAAGCGTAGAAAATAATTACAACAATCAAGTAATTCCCTTTTAGTAGAATTTGTTTCTTGCAAACGATGAATTTCTATCACATACCGGAATATCTCAGATAATTTTTAAAAGTTGCACTTTTTGCAAAGTACATTTGCAACTGGTGGTTTAAAAAAAAAATACTTTTTTAAAATGTGCTTTTAAATGTATCACCTCTTTTGGAAGCTATTTTGTAAAAAGGTACTTTTTAAACAACTTTTTTAAGTACTTTTAAACGGTGTTTTATTAAACAGATATTTTTAAAAATATATTATTTAGAAAGTCCCTTTATTAACATATTATCAGTGTTACTATATGTGAAGATTTATCTTATTTTTGAAGTTTTTTGAGGTGTCAAAAAGATGAAAAGATTTTTTTAAGTAAAAAAAAATTTTTTAATATATTATATTTGGCACTTTTAGTCTATTACTTGAGATTCCTGTTAACTAAATTACATACACATTTTCTTCTTTACTTGATTAAAAGTGTGAAAAGAAGTTAACCGCTGCAACACTGTCTACTTTCATCCATTAAATTGCAACGATGTTTTATTTTTATAAACAAATTCATTTACTTTTTAATGAAATCTGTCGTCTGTATTTAAAAATATTTTAATACATCATAAAAGATGAATATATCTGTTTTGAAAAGTTCAACAAAATTGATGTTAATAATTGTAAATACACTGCGCGTCATCAGATTAGCTCCCCTCCCCATCTTTTTCACGGACCGTTAATATTAAATATTATCTTGAAAATATTAAGGATATATACTTGGGATTGGAAATAATTCTACCACTTAGTTCTACTCATAAATTATCAGATGAAGATGAAATGTCATTTCGAAATTATTGCCTAAAGTTTTATGTTGAATTATGTAATAGTTTATTAAAAAAAGTTTGATTTTGACAGTGAATTTTCAAAATGTGTTGAGTTCCTGGCACCCACCTACTAATTTTATGAAAAGCAATAATAAAAGTATTTCCCAATTAACGAAATTCTTTTCAAATTTTATCGATTCGAATAATATTTAACAAGTTGATGACGAATGGCGAGAATTGTTCCACTTCAACTTCCAAAGAATATAATTTATTGGATGAAAAGAATATTGAATCATTTTGCGAAATAATTTTCAATGCAAATCGTTGCGATGGCTCTGAAGCTTTTCCATGTTTGAAAAAATTAGTTTACACAGTTTCGGCGATACCAGTAGCAACAGCTAACGTCGAGAGAATTTTTTCTTAAATCAATATCAATAAGAACAAACTAAGAAATAAAATAGATACACCAACATTGTGCAGTATTTTAAGGACCAAAGACTTTTTGCAAAAATCTGATCGTAATTGTATAAATTTTGAACAAACAAAAGAAATAAATAGCAAGTTTAATAAAGAAATCTATAATGTAACCATAAAAAATTTATTACTCTAATCATAGGCTTTTAATTTCAAATTTGGCCTTTTCCAAATCAAATTCAGGTTGTTAAAAAAGATTTTTTGAATTTTCCAAAACAAATTCCGTATTTTACAAATCAAACCCAGCATTTTTCAAACCAAGTTTGCTATTTTAATATACAAAATCAGCCCCTTTTAGACAAAGTTTATTTGAAAAAGCCTGATTTTTATCTTTAAAATAACGAATATGGTTTGAAAAATACTGAATGTGCTTTAATTTGGACAATTCTGAATTCTGAAATTCTGTTTTAAAATACATAAATTGGATTTGTAAAGCGTGAACTTTAAGTTAAAAATCTATATATGCCTTATTTGTACATGCAATAAATATTTTATGCTATTTAACTTTATGTCCACAAAAAAACAATATTATTTAATTAAAATAAATTTGAACTGAATTTAATTTCAATAAAATTTTTAATTTTTAATGCAAAAAAAAAGATTTTTTTGTTCGACTCGAAGATTTTTTAAAAAAATATATGACGACACTGCATATTATCGAAAGGTACTTTTGTTAAAAGATGCTTTTAGCTACTTGAGCTATTTTAATTTTTTAAAAGTATTTTTGCTAAAATGAATTTTTAGTTTTTCCATGCACTTTTATTGAAAGGTACTTTCACTAAAAACTACTTTTGGGTACTTGAAGTATTTTTATTAAAATGTAATTTGCTTAGAAGCACTTTTGCTGAAAGAAACGTTTACTTGAAAGTACTTTTGTCTAAAGATAAGTTTGCTTAAAGAAACTGTAGCTTAGAGGTATTTTGGCTTAAAGAAACGTCTGCTTAAAAATAATTTTGCTTAAAGATACTTTTGCTTTATTTCGCTTAAACAAACTTTTTTTAAAGAAGCGTTTGCTTAATGGTACTTTTATAGAAAAGCCATGATTGTGTGTCTTTTCATATACACTGATATATTTTATTTTTGGCGACGAATATTCGCGGCCAAAAATTTGTCATTCGTCCCCATTGTGTTCCTAGTATAGAGATACTTTTTTAAAGCCAGTTTTTCTTTTCAAATGAACTAATTCAAACAAAATCTCACGTGTTTTAGTTTTTTTAAAGAGTAATTTCTTTAAAAGGACATTTTTTTAAAGGCACTTTTTTCAAAGATATATTTTTAATGTACTTTTTAAAACAATCTTTTAAAAGAAATTTTTTGAAAAGTACTTTTTAGGAGTACTTTTTTAAATTTAGCGTTTAAAGAAAAATTTAAGGTACATTGTGGTTTTAAAATGTAGTTTTTTGAAAGGTGCGTCATATCAAAGATATTTCTTTAAAAAGATTTTTCAAAGGAACTTTAAAACGCACTTTTTTAAATCTGCTTTTTTAAAAAATATACAGGGGACATCGAGGTAATGAGATGAACAATGAATTCAATATGGTGAATTGGTCAACGATCACGTCACTAATATGGCGAAATGAAAATTTGAAATAGACCGGATAAATCGTTGATGGAGTCCTGCTCGTACAGAGGACTCCTATAATTCAACAGGAATGATGTATGTCTGGTTACTGGTTTTTTCTGGTCGTATCAGGCTACGCTGTACTTTGTGTAGAAGTGACAGGTTCGATCACCTCTGTGTCGTCTATGATCGGAAGAGGATGAAACAACATCACCAAATCTCTGTGAATTGAAATTGTTTTGCGTAACAAAGGAATACATGTCTTCAATCTGGACTTTTGTAATCGGATGATTTCAGGTGGGCTTCTCCAGCCTCTGTGCAGACTTTCATTAAGAGTGTCCTACAGAGCTTGAACTAATTACAGATCTGTAGTACAAAAATTCCCTTAGGCATCGTAGTGCTGATCATTGGGCCTGATTGTCTTCCCTCTTCCCTCTTCAATTCAATAATTCTCTTTTAAAATGTTACAGTTGTAATATTTTTTGTACTCTTTTAAAATGTGTTACTGTTGGTGTTTTTTGAAAAAATACTTATTTGTTAAAGGGATATTTAGATAAGATATTTATATTAGGGGAGCCTACCGGCTCGCTAGTAGATAGAGTACTAGAATATTAGTCGAGATCGCAGGTTCGATTCCTGGCTAGACCCTGGGTGTTTCAGCAGACAAGCCAAAATGTTGGTCATTTCAATGAATTTGTTTTATTTAAAAAAAAATAAAACATCCGATACAATCGAAACTATACTGTTTACTTTTCCAAAAGTAATGATTTGTTTCATTATGTTATATAGCATATAGTCAAAAATATGATATTTATTATTTCAAAATTTGTGTTTGTTCTTAAAAAATAATAATAATAATAATTTCATTTATAATAAATAATAAAAAATATATAAATAATAAAAAAAACTTTCACAGACTTTTAAAATTTTTTTTTAAACTGAAAAGCCTTATGTTGAGATCTAAAATTGTTCTCCAACAATCTGTAAATTCTTCGTTTCAAAACTTTTATTTGAAATTGCACACATTTTCCAGTTTTATATGAATATTTTTCTTTAAACACACGAAAGTGTTATTTAGCGTTCAACATTTAAATTTTCAGCGAACATGTGTTTTAGCTGCAATAATGAAAATTTCATTTTAAATATAAAAAGAAAACCTTAACAACAATCGGAAAAAAAATTACAAATAAACCGGCCACAATTGAACGAAAAGCAATTTCGGAATTTCAAACAAGCGTGTTAATCATAAATAAATATTTTTATAATTTTAGTTTTGTTTGTTTTTGTTGTTGTTTTAGATACTATCAAACTAATCGAAATCTATTTCCCAAAATACAAAATATCTAACACAAAGAAATGTGTATTTAAATAAAACAAATTAAATAAATTTATTCTCATTTGGAGTGAGTTTTTGCGAGCATTTCTTGTACGTAAAAGTTGCTTTGAGAAACATGCAATTGCTTGACCTTTTTTTATTAATTTTTCCTTCGCTTTCGTTTTGGACGGTTTTTCTTTCTTTTCATTTAACATAAAATTGTCTGTGCATTAAATTACTCCACTTCCTTCCTTCTTGCTTTTGATGGTTTTCATTTTAATACAATTTGCTAAAAAAAAAAATTTATTAGTTTTTCATTACATTGTTTTTGTTTTTGTTACATTTGGCTTTAAGTTTTAAAATTTATTATTTGGTGATTATTTTCATTTTCATTTTGAATTGCTTGAAGTGTGATCATGCTGTTTGTTAGTAAGGAAAATATGGAAACTTTTATTTTAGAGCCAAATGAGCAGCACGTTTAGAATATTTTTGTACATGAAAAGCTGTCAGTAAAGTTAAAGTTTGAGCAACCGTATTCTTGGAAAATACAAATAAAGTCGAAAAAGCTTTGTGTCGATTTGAATACTCGTACTGGGATTTTCAATTATACAACTTTTTAAAAATTCATTATAGAAAATAATCAATAATCACAGATACAAATTTGTTTATTAAATCTTATTCAAATATGCGCATTCACATGGAACGGCATACAAAAATCGTAATCACAGAAAATTTGACAATTTTTGTTCTGACAAAGTGCTTTTTGTTTTAGTTCTTTATACATTAATTACTGCTAAAAAATGGAGATGAAGTCCGCTGACAAAGCTTTAAATTTTATCTCACATCCCCTAAAAATTATCAACATTTTGACACAAATCAGTAGCCGATTACTGGAGGCACTCAGCATACCAAAGAAGCCCCTTTTTGTTTCAACAAGCAAATTTAAAATATCTTTTTTTTTAATTGCTTAATTTATGATGATGCAAAAAAAAGTATGTTAACTAAAAAATCTTAATGCATTTAAATTTCAATGAAAACCGCCTTTATCTTTTAATTAAATCATTGAAAACCTTCTTTAAGCCGGCTTTGAAAGCAACAAATAATTAAGCGGCACAATAACTTCAGTTTATTGTTTTTAAAATTGTTTAATTAAAGAGCTGCATTAGAAAGCAATCAAAAAATATTTTTTATATTACTTTTCGTAATCCGACATAAATACCTTTGACCTTTAAAAAGAAAAGACAGCAATTTTATCTACATTTGAAGAAAATTATTATGTGAAATTTGGAAAAAGCCGTATGAATTTAGCTGAAAAGCTAAACTGTAGCAGTTTTTTCCCATAAAGCAACAAATTTAAACAGATTTCACCCGCAACTTAAACTTCAATGTCACCTTTATGACCGCGCAAAGTTGTCGTACTTTTATGAAAATTAATATTTTATAGTTTATAGTAAAAAATATATCAAAATATCAAAAATATTTGATTTCAATTTAAACTGATTAAGATTTTGTATATTTTTCTTTATTTGCCATCCACACTTTTTTGTTTCTCGAGTCTTTCAATTTCAGTCACTGTTTTAAGTGATTGATTGATTAACTTAAAGGGCCGTTCACACTATAATACTTTGTATGAAGACTTGTCAAAAACTGTAATAATACATGTAAGTGTGATAGTGTGAAAGCAAAATTTTATTAAAATGGCAAATAATACGATAATAAATTTGACATATCATAAGAATTTGCCATTTTTAGAAATTTTTCTAAACGATAAGATTTTTCATTTGACCAAGCTTGAATTTCCATAAAAGCAAATTGAAAAGTCGATTGTTTCGCTGCCGATAGCGTACCGTCTCTGTTGGGTTTTTTGTCATACAAAAGGTGTTTTTGTAATAAGCCTATTGTTATAAAAGATACTATTTAAAAAAAGGATCTTTTTTAAGAAAAGTTCTTTTTATACAAGATACTTTTTTCTATTGAAGGTACTTTTTTTATAAGAGATACTATTTCATAAAAGAAACATTTTTACAAAAAGAAATTTTTAAAAAGTTACTTTTTTATAGAGGTTACTTTTTATAAAACGTACTTTTTTATAAAAGGTCCTTTTTTATAAAAGGTCCTTTTTTATAAAAGGTCCTTTTTTATAAGGGACTTTTTTGTGAAAGATACTTATTTATAAATGGTATTTTTTATAAAAGGTACCTTTTTCAACATACACTTTTTATAAAAGCTACTTTTTTATAGAAGGTATTTTTTTATAAATGGTACTTTTTTATAAAAAGTTTTTTTTTATAAAAAGTATTTTTTTATAAAAAGTATTTTTTTATAAAAAGTATTTTTTTAATAAAAAGTATTTTTTTTATAAAAAGTTTTTTTTATAAAATACTTTTTTATAAAAAGTACTTCTTTTTTTATAAAAGGTACTTATTTAAAAAGGGTACTTTTTTTATAAAAGGCAATTTTTATATAAGGTATCTTTTTCATAAAAGGCACTTTTTAGAAAAGGTACCTGTTTCAAAAGATACTATTTTGTAAAGGCTACTTTTTTATAGTAGCCATTTTTTTATAAATGTAACTTTTTTATAAAAAGTATTTTTTAATAAAAAGTACTTTTAATAAAAGGTACTTTTTTATAAAAGGTCCTCTTTTCTAAAAGGTTCTTTTTTATAAAAGGTCCTCTTTTCTAAAAGGTTCTTTTTTGTAAAAAAGTACTTTTTTATAAAAAGTTATTTTTTTTTTTTTGAGTTAAGTAATTGATTGTTCGGCTTGAGGTCTGTCTCTTTTATTTAATAAATAAATTAAAAATAAAAAATTAAAAACAAGAACACTTTCTTTAAGATTTTAATTTTTTATTTTTTTTTTTATTTTTTTTATTATTATTTATTCCCTGAAGATGACCAACAAGGTTGGTCGAAATATTGGAAAAATAAATTAATAAATAATAAAAAATAAAAATCTTAAAGAAAGTGTTCTTATTTTTAATTTTTTATTTATTTAGTAAATAAAAGAGACAGACCTCAAGAAAACAATCAATTCCTTAACTCATAAATTATAAAAGGTCTACAACAACACACATTCAAACGGATTTTTTTTTATAAGATACTTTTTTTAAAAAACGTACTTTTTTATAAAATACTTTTTTATAAGATGCTTTTTTATAAGAGGTCTTTTTATAATAGTTACTTTTTATAAAAGGTATTTTTTTAAAGGTACTTATTTTATAAAAGGTGTTTTTTTATAAAAGGTAATTTTTTATAAAAGGTACTTTTTATAAAAGGTACTTTTTTATAAAGGGTACTTTTTATAAAAGGTGCTTTTTTATATAATGTACTTTTTTATTAAAGGTACTTTTTCTGAAAAGGTACTTTTTAATAAGAGGTACTTTTTTTATATGTATGTACATAAATTAATTTTTTTTCACAGAAGCTACTTTCGCCAAAAAACGTACTTAACACATAATAATTAAATTGAAGTTTTAAAATATTTTTTATTTAACTTCAAAATGTTTACACTTCACCAAGCGCGTATTCAGGGAAGGTCAGAAATAATATTTTCCTCAAAAATTCTTTAAAATATCCTTTAATACTTTTACTTTGCTAAGAACAAATGAACAATTTTATGCTTTATTTCAAATTTCCTCTCCCTTTAACAGAAGGACACAATTTAAATAAATCTGCATATTTCCACGAGACTTATTTTGCCATTTAATTTATTTATTGCAACAAAAAAATATATACTTACGTATATGAAATGCTGCTGGGGAAAATGCAGATGATGATTCTGGTAAAACATAAACAAACGAACAAACAAATATTTAATTATAAATCCGCAATTAATGAACTTATAAATAAAGAAACGTGATCATTATTACATTTTATGCTGCTGGCTGCCAGACGCAGTTTTGCGCAAACAGGAAAACAAAAAAAAACGGGCAATTTTATTATATAAATTCACGTGTTCGGATGGTAATTAAATGTGCGAAAAGATAACGAATTCACGCTACATGAATTATTTAAATGTAATTTAAAATTTATTTGCAAAAAAAAAGAACATTTTCCACAGATTCTGGGAAAAAGTATGTTGATTATCGAATAAAAATATCCCCTTAACAAATGTTTTGTTAAATCAGGCTTCTTCAGTTTGTTAATTTAATTTTTATTAATTAAATTTTATTATTGGTTTGTGTTTTTTTTTTTTTTTTGAAGAGAGGATTTCTGTAACATTTCTTGATATTGACGGAATAAATGGAACAAAGGAAAAGTTTTTTATTCTGACGTTGAAGATTTCTGAACAAGACGACTTCGCAGGCTTCTAGTCCTTTCTAGTTTCGATTTAAGTGTTTAAGTGTCCGTTTATGTCAGCAATTGATTACGATAATTTATATATTTGTTCACTTACAGCCACAAACGCCCACCCTTAAAAGCAATTTGTCCATCTTTTACAAATATTTGTTTGATAAAAAACAATAATTAAGCATTTAGAAGACCATTATTTGTAATAAATTTTATTTTATTTGTGTTTCCTTTTCTTTCAACGTTACCCATTTACAATTTTATGAATTTAAATACATGAAAATGATTAACAAACAAAAAAACTAAATAAATTATTGGGTTTCGAATTATTTATAGACTTGAAAATTGACAGTGAACGAGTGCATGTGTGTAACTTAATTGATATAAAATATTTATTAACAACGTTTCTAACAAGCTTGAAGGCAGCAAGCGGCTAAATGTAAAACAAACCCATCAATCATGCAACAAGTGTTTTATAAATAGACAACCGACACACGAAACGAAATTAGATGGCGGGGGCCAAAACAAATTAACAAAGAATTACAAGAAAACTTAATCGCCTGACACACAATCGTCTAGAAAATTAAAATGATTTGCGAAATTAATTTTCTCGATGAGTTTCCCTGCCACTTTGAATTTTTTTTTTTCACCTCTTTTTTCTTTTAATAATTATAGCCTCAATATTCAAAACACCCAAAAGTAATTGCACCAACCACATCAATACTTATAATAATAATAATTAATTTTTAACTATTTTGATTACAAAATAATTTACAATTTCCTTTTTTGAATTTTCCCATAAAACAATATTTTTAGCTGAAGTGCTTAATTTTCAAGTAACTGACTGCCTGCTTTAATCCGAAAAAATGAATTAAATTGAAACACTTCAAACAGAAAATTATAATAAAAAAAATTTAAGTTTTATCTTCTACTTTAAATTGAGTTTAAAATTTATCTTCACAAACTACAAGCTGACGTCCAGTACAACTTTGTATAAATAAAGTTGTTAATTAATTTACATCCATGAAGAATTCATTCACTGCGTGTGAGTGGCCCCTCTCACACGCGCATTGTGGTAAAATGCTGGTTTAAATTTTGGATTATTTTCTTAACATTCAAGGTCAATAGTCAAAGTCATTGATATAAAAAAAAATAAAAATATTTAAATGAAAAAAGATGGTTTTCGAAAAAAAAAATAGACCACCTTTTCTTTTCGTCCAAATGAATGTTATACAGTGGACAAAAAGAAAAATTTCAACAGAAAAAAAAATTTTTTTCATAAAATTTTTTGTCCAGCTAAAATTGAGTCAGTTTAATAAACTGCTAAAATGTAAATTATCTATCTACATTATTAATAGCCAAACACGTTTTTTATATCCCTTTTATGATCGTAGTACTGAACCGATTTCGGAAAGATTTATATATTTTTAAACGGGTTTTTACATAGATGTGAACATTGGGGTGGGTCACTGATGTATAAGAAAAAATAAAACTTCTCAAATCATATCCTAATAGCAATATTTTTATTGTCTTTCCTTAAAATAAAAATTGCTATAAAAAAGTTTAAAAAAGTCATATCTTGAGCCCGCGCCGAAGTTCCTTAGAATTAAGTATTCTTGAAAAAAAAACAATTTTTTTTTAATTTTAATTTTTTTTATTTCTGATTTAAGAAAGTAAACCTAAACGAATGAAAGCCACTCGCTCGAATTCGAACCAATTTAGATTTCTCATTGGCACTCACTTTCATTCGCATTAGCTTACGTATGTACATTGTATGTCAATAAAATAATAAAAAAAATTTAATAAAATTTTTTTTTATTCTTATATATTTTTTTACCTTTTTTTTAAATGAATCTAATTTATCTCGAGCTATAGGTAAATTTTTTTTATAAAAAACGTGAATAAAATTTTATTAGTTAACCGATATTTCGTCACTTCCTTGTGTGAGGTGAGCTTCGTTGAGCTTCTTGAATTCGTCTGGCTGCCAGTTCTCTCACTGTTTTATTTTCATCCAACAAAAATAAGAAAAAATTAACTTAAAAACGAAAGCCTGACTTAACAAAAATAACTCTGAATTACAATTACAAAATCTTCACATTTTTTAGCCCTCTCAGCCCACTGCCTATCTTTCATGTCTTTTTTTATTTGTTTAACAAAACAATTCACTCATATTAATCTTCATTTTTAAGTGTTTATTGAATGTTTTCTTTTAGATGTGATAATTTTTCGTTAATTCTTTTATATTTCAGATGTATTATCTGACATAATCTGTACGAAATTATCAATAAAAATAAAATAAAAACATAAAATGTGACAATCAACAGCAGCAGACGCATGGTGCCATTATTATTTTATGATTTTCATGATCATTAATCGTAAATCCATGAAAAAATAATAGTGAGACAAAATAAAAACAAAAAACTATTCAATAAAATCATAAAATAAGTCTTTTGTTGCAAATGTGGAATAATTTAATAGTTTTAAAACAATAAAACAAAAACAATAGTCAGCCTTATTTTATAAGAAAACTTTAGATTTTTTAAAACAAAATTCCAATTCGTTTTTTTTTTTTCATGGTTCAATTTATGAAGTGATTAATGTCTTGAAGGTTCATTTGTTTTACAAAAGCAAAAATGTTGGCAAAAAATCTTTTTTTTTTATTTTTTTTTATTATAATTGTGTCTTTAATTTGTTTCACAATGAAATGAAGGGAAACGTTTTCCTGCAGGCTCTCGGCGGTATTTTAATCGGCTCCCGCCAAAACTCTAGTAAGTTTCGTTCGCTAAAAAAAGGTTGGTTCTAAAATGACCCAAAAGCAATAGAGATCTACTTAACCATTCCCCCTACACATTTGTGTTATTGTATTATTTATTTATTCAGCTTAAAAGCTTAAATTCATTTATAAAATTCATTTCCATAACAATTAACAAACATCGTATTTTGCTGCATAAACTATTTTTTTTTAATTTTTTTAATAATAAATCAATGTAGACCGCATTAAAAAGACAGAAACATAAGATTTTATTTCCCACTTAAGATTATATTAACCCGGTTTTTGTTAGCTATTTTATTCTTTTAATCTTAAGTCTCTTTAAGTTGTTTTTGTTTGTTTTGTTTTCTTTTCTATAATATTTTATGCTTTTGAGTAATAAAATACTTGTATGATGACTTCTACAAAACTTTTGATTTAGTTTTTATTTTTTTTCTTCGATTCTCAAAAAACAAAAAGTTCACTGACATTGAAAAATTTGATTGACATGATTTTTGGATCCGGTGGTTGGTTGGTTGGTTCGGTTGTTTTAATATTTGTACATCTTTAAACTTGACCTACAAGAAAAGCAGTTTGAGTGTTACAATTACAATTCCGGCGTTTTTGTTTTTGTTTTTTGGAAATTAAAATGTTGATTTGTAGTCAAGTTATTTTAGAGGGTTTCACAATTTTATTCAGTGTAAAATGAATTTAGTGAAAATGAATTGAGGGCACTATCCACTAGACTTATGTTCACATTTCATTCAATGCTGAGTTAAGCGAAAAAACATTTAGAAAATTCTAAGCTTTACAACGAAAATCCGGATGGCATCTTACATTCAAAACACTTGGCAAATGCGAGTTGAAAAAATGTCCCATTTACACCGACAGCCTCAGCGACTGTCATTTTAATATTTTTCGAAGAATTATTGATATATTCGAAAAAATATGTATTTCAAATACATTAGAAAAATGAAAAAAGTATTAATTATTAGAAAAAATTATTCGAACAAATTTGTTCACACCCAAATTCAAAGTAAATTATGCAAATAAAATTACTTACGGAAAACTATTCGCATGGAATTAAAGAAATAAACTATTAAAAAAAGTTAAACAAAATTGTTCACAGCAATAAAATTATTCGAACAAAAGTAAAAAGAAAAAAAAAATAAAATCATTCAAAGAAAATTATTCGAATAAAATTATTCAAAGAAAATTGATCGAATGTAATTATTCAAAGAAAATTATTCGAATAAAATTATGCGAATAAAATTATTCAAATAAAATTATTCGGATGGAACTGATCAAAGAAATTAGACCAAAATAGATGCAAATTTTTCAAACAAAAGTAACCAAAAAATGAGTAAAAAAAATTATTCAGAAAAAACTATTCAAAGAAATTGAACAAAATTATATACATATAAAGTTGTTTGAATAAAAAAAATATTCGAATAAAGTTATTTACAGAAAATTATTCGAATAAAATTACTGGGAAGAAACTATTCAAAGAAATTGAAACAAATTATACACAACAAAATTGCTGCAAAAATAATATATTATATAATAGTAAGATAATATGAAAACAAATTATTTCAATAAAATTTATTCGAATAAAAATGTTTCATTTTCATATATTTAAAAATTACTTTAACAAATTTACTTCAATCAAATTCGTCAAGCAAAATAATTCGAATAATACTTAATCAAATAATAAAAAAAATCACGTTACAAGAATCTGAATAGCGTTAGAATAAAAATTATTCGAATAAAATTTGTTCGAACAAACTTTATTCATTTTGATATATTTTTACTTAAATAAAAATTCTCCAAAAAATAAAATTCATTGAATATACTTTTCTAAATAGTTTTTTGAAATAAAAGCTTAAAAAACCCCTATTACCGGCAGAATAAAAATTATTCGAACAAAATTATTCGAATAAAATTTATTCATATAAAAACTATTAATTTTCTTACATTTAAAAATTATTTTAACAAATTTATTTCAATCAAATTCGAGCATAATTATTCGAATAATAATTAATCAAATAATTTAAAAAAATACAACAAAAATCTGATAAGCGTTAGAATAAAAATATTCTAAGCTATTCATTTTCATATATTTTTACTTAAATAATAATTACCACATTAAAAAAAATCTTCGAATAATACTTTTCCAAACACATAATTAAAAAAATCTGATTAGCATCAAAATAAAATTATTCGAAAAAAATATATTCGAATGAAAATTTTTCATTTTTACATAAATTACTTTAACAAATTAATTTCAATCAAATTCGTCCAATAAAATTACTCGAATGATACTTTTCTATATAGTTTTTGACAAAAAAAATTTAAAAAAACTGATTACCGTCAGAATAAAAATTATTAGAATAAAATTTGTTCAAACAAAAACTATTCATTTTTCTATATTTTTACTTAAATAAAAATTCCGTAAGAATTAAATTCACAGAACATTCGAACAACACTTTTCTAAATAGTTAAAAAAAACTTAAAAATAATCTGATTAGCATCAAAATTAAAATTATTCGAAAAAAAATTATTCGAATAAAATTTATTCGAATGAAAATTATTCGTTTTTATATATTTACATAAATTACTATAACAAATTAATTTAAATCAAATTCCTCGAATAATATTATTCAAATAATACTTTTTCAAATAATTAAAAAAAAAGATTTCCAAAAACATGCAAATTATTTAAATCCAAATTTTTCAAATTCCAAATTATTCCAAAAAAAAACGATTTGAATATCTATTGAAATATTCGAAAGCATAGAACTCGTATTTACTTTTAGGCGTCTTTTTTAATCTCAAAATGCATCAATTATCAACTCGTTGATCAAATATACTTGCGGAAATATTTCAAATATTTTTCAGATAAACAAAAGAATTTTATAGCAAAAAATTCCATAAAATTACGAGTATTACACACTCCAAAAGAGATGAATAATTAATTTAAAAACAAAAACCACAATTTAAGACAACTGCAAGGTTGTTCAGAAGCGATTCTTGATATTTAAAAACAAATGTTTAAACATTAAACATTTTCTGATTTAAATGACAACAGAACTTAAAAAAAATATATAAAAATTATACCAGCAACAAAATTAAAATAACCAGTCGCAAATACATACATAAATACATATTTATTTGTAAAAGAAAAACACATACAATTCTGGTTGATATCAAGCAAGACAAACTTTAAGATTATTATTTGACTAAAAAGTATAATTTGAATTGTAAAAAATCAGCAGCATCTTCGAATGACTTTAAACTTACAAATGATGGCAGCCAGCGAACGATCGAGCGAGCGAGCGATCAGCTACAGCTGAGTGAGTGCTTGTGCTCACTGACTTGTTTGTGCTGGCTAACTTCTTTGCAGCTTGTTAATAACGGATTATTCTTGGCCAAACAACGGCTCTAAAGCAACATGTAAAATATAAAACACCAGTGATGAATTGAAACACAGCGAACCCATGTTGACTTTCAGTGGCTTCAGTGGCTACTGTTAGATTTTAAATAGTTTAGATTTCATTTTAGTTACTTTGTTTCAGTTTTTATTATTGATTAGAGGTTTTTTTTTTAATTGAACCAAATGAATTTTAAAAGTGCGTAGATTTTTTTTAATATTGAAAATATTCAAATTTCAAGGCTGGTCTTCCTCCAAAAAGCTCATTTCTAGATTCATGATTTAAAACACGCCAAATATTTTAAGGTTCAATTTTATTTATAAACTGTTGACTTTTAATTATAAATAATAATTTTTTATAGCTATTTCATAGGTTTATTAAAAATTATATTAACTTTGATAATATTATAAAAAAATTTTATATATTTTATTTATTTTTCAGAACTCATGAGTTGGTGACATTAAAAGGTAAGAAATTGAAACTTAAGGCCAAGGCAAATAGAATACGTCGCGCTTTATACGTTGCGTTTTTCAACTGACATTAAAGCATCGGCGGAGGAGGTTAACACAATGACTACATTGTTGAATTTGTTGTTGATTTTATACGTCGTTCATTAGTTATTCGAATGTTCAATTATTCGAAAAAAAAGTTGTTCGAATAATTCTTTATTCTAAATTGAAAAATGTTTGTTAGTTCGAACAAAAATGAGAAAAAAATTGTTCGAATTATTTGGGTAATTTTTCTTCGAATAATTTTTATTCGAATAATTTTTATTTGAATTGTTATTGACGCGTGTCATTCCTTGCGCATAGCAGATGAAACGGCTAGAATGCTAAATAGCTGAAAAAAATTACACTAAAATATTCCGCAACAGAAAATTTGAATAATAAATTAAATTTTCTTGTCATTAAATACATAATTTGTATTTTAAGGCAAATTTTTTATATAAATTTTATTTAAAATACATTTCAAACCCAAATTAGTTTTTCATTGAAAATAACAGTTAAAATATGTACGCATTTAATAAAGAAACATTGCTTTAGCTGGGTGTCCTCAACACTATTTTTATCCTTTTATTCGCCAGGAATTCCAAAAAATAAAAATATTACAAATAGCATTTTTCTATGGAATCACTTCACCAATTTAGTTGAAAAATCTTTCTAAAAACTCACCCAATAGCTCTAAAAAAGTTTGGCTCTTTCACATGAACTTATGCAGTTTTCTTTTCCAAAAAAAATTTAACATTTATTTTACTTTTTATCAAGAAATTGCTATTCCAAGTTTTCTTAAGACCAAAATTTTGCCTCGTAAGTGATGATACAATAATTTCTTATAAAATCACTATTTCAAAAAATCATTATATTGTAACATTTTTAATAAAAAGGGCAAGAAATGTTGCATTTTTCTTTAGAAAAAAAAACGCTATAAGTTTTTTTTAAATACCTCGCATTTTTATCGTTATTTCAATAACACATGACATGCAATAAATATTAAAATATTTTTATTTCATTGCATGAAATGATTTTTTAATTTATTTAGTACTATTGTTAATAAATTGCTGTTATTTGAAGCTCGTGGCCATTATTTAGCCGAAGACTTGTTGCCAAATTCCTTTTTTTTGTGCACAAAACAAAAGACTTAAGACACATACTTGATTTATGCCTTTCAGTTTTCGCTTTAAAAATCATCAACACTTTTTAAGATTCTAAAAAGAAACAGCAACACAAAGGAAGCATGCACCAGATGTATTTATTTGGTTCTTTAAAAAAACACACACACACATACACAAAATTAATCACAATTTAAATGAAATAAAAAACTAATCCTTCAATTTTAAAATTATTTCATACTTTATTTTGAACAAATCTTGCGAAATGTTATTTTGCTTGTAATTTTCAAAACGTAGCACTAGTGATTGCTTTGACAATCATCTTCAAAAAAAAAAAAAAAAACAAAAAAAAAACAAAACGGGGACAAACGTGATTTAGAAATATCAGTGTTAACAATTTTGTTAAAATATTTAAACAAACCAGCAAAATGTTTTCAAAAAAAAAACTTAAGCATAAAATATAAAACGTTCGTCATTGTTAAATTTAAAATTATTCACGTGAATGTCACGCTAAACATTTTTCCAGCTTTTTGTTCTTTTATTACAAAATAAAACAAGTGCTGCGGAAAACAAAACTTACATCATATGGGCATAATCAGTTAACACTTGCAATGAAATGGAAAGAAAAAAAAACAAAATACAATTTATTCGTTTGTACTGAATGAAGTTTAAGTACTCATCACCATCAACATCATCATCATCATCATCATCATAAATTTAATAGTGATTTATTTGGAGATAATATTAAAAAAAATTAAAATGTAACAAAAACTTCAACATTAAATATTTGCAACATTTTTATCCTTCTCACTGCCGACTTAAATTTGCTCCATAGGAAAAATCTAAAGTAATTTCAGCAAAAGTGAAATTGAAATATGAAAAGTAAACTTTTCATTTTCGATGTTCTAGAAAAGTAGAGTATATTTGTATTGAATATTGAAATTTAAATGTAAAAAGAAGATTGCCGAACATAACAAATTTAAACTGAAATGATTTCAATTGAATTCTACTTCAAAGTGGAATGTAGAACATACTTGAATAAAAAATTATTTCTAAATTTTATTTGCTGAGTGAGTCTCAACAAAGAAAACTACTGGAAATAAATTAAATTGGGGAAATGTTTCGAATTATAAATTTACTTAATTATTCACAAATTTTATTGAATGTGCGTGCAGCACCAGTGAAATAATTTATAAATTCTGACTTAAAAATAGTATTTTACAGAAGTAAAGAAATCGAATCAAATAAAAACATTTACTGAATCAAATAAATGCTTTTTTGCAAAATCATTCATTCACCATTCCTAAATTCAAATCAACTTTTCAGTGAATGCGAACGAAAGGAAATAATCCAGCACATCCAGGGAACTTTTTTTACTAGAAAAAATTGGCCTCTTGCTGTTATTTTTAGTCTTGATATATTTATCTTTATAAAGAGTTCAATTTAAACCTTTACAGAAACAATTATGATATTTTTACTAGTTTAAAGTGGATTACAAACAAATATTTGTTAGTGTAAAAAGTTATATATATGTCCTTTTAGGGATGCAAGCTCTGTGTCTGCTGTCCACTTGGAGGTAGCTAGAAGTGATTCCTCTGCCCGAAATTCCCAAGCATCTCACAACTTCCGGTGTGAGACCAAGTGCTCCCTGGTAATGCCATTCAGACACCCGTCTGATGGCAGCTGATGTGAGAAGGCGTACAGTGTTGAGTATCCAGAATGTATACAAACACCGACGCGTCTCTGGAAAGTAGGTGTCAACCTGTTAACAATTAGCCGCTGAAACTCAACTGTATTTAGCCGGCCTAGCGGTACGTTGGCAGCCCCAACTCCAGGATCGGAAGCTTTGGCCTAATCAGTCAATCTTCCTAATTTCAAACGATTATAGAAACGTAAAAAGTTGGTAAATATAAAATTTGTCAACTTGGCTTTTTACAACGCAATAGAAATTAAAGACGTATTTTGTATATTTAGTTATTAATTTTTTTTTTTTGAGGCGAAAGGAGAGACTTTTTTGTACCCGCATCTGCTTTAAAATGAATTTCACAATACCGTGGAATACCTTAAAGCTGGACCGGTGTTATCCTTTCCATATATATTATTTCATTAAAACTAAAGATTGAAACGATACACGCATTATTATAAAAAAAAACTTTCGAGGAATGAACCTCACTAATAACACTGGACAGCAAAACCAATATTTTTTTTTTTTTCAAAATAAAAAGATTCAAATGACTGATGCCGGTAGAGGGGATCAACAAAATTATATATGTGAGTTTTGAAAATTTACATCTGGCTCTTCCTTTAGGTGAAATTAAAGTCCCGCACCCCTTTTACACATTACTACAGGGAATCGGCACAAGAAATCTTTTAATACTTACATTAAAGGTACAAGTTGTGTTCAGCCGATCAATGTAAAACACCACGAGGAATACTTTTGTGGAACATTTTAAGCCTGTAACTCTAAGCTGTAGGGAACATTTTTACCCGTTTCTAAAAATAGAACGAAAACCTCGCCTTAAACAGTGATTTAACGGATTCAAGTGTCCTACAAAAATATTATTTTTATAAAATTCTACTATATATGCCTTTAAGGACGTCAAAGCTCAAGTTTTAAATGGAACTCGAGAAATAAGTCAAATCGCAAAATGTGTTTGAAGAACAATTTCGTATTTATTCACCATTAAAAAGGCAAAAAAAAGCCGACCTGTCGGTTATTCGAAAACGGTTAATTTTTGTAAGAGAAAAAACCGCTGCTACGAATTTTGGCGCAGCTTTTTCTGAAAACTCTACACTATAAGTCAACCTACAAAAGTCCACTGTGGATATAAAATTGATTAATAAAATGATAAAAGCCAATTTGGGGATTTAAGAAATTATTTATTTATCTGCACCTGCAATCCTAGTATTTTGCAGTTAAACTCTTAGTTACTTGTGATAGATGATACATAGAATGCTAGAATGTGCTTCTCAAAACCGGATTCAGTTCCGCAAAACATAGATATCGATTGGTCCTTCGCTGCGCATAATTGATCGTTTCCGCAATGCTGTAAACACTGTTAAAGCCTCCGTGCAAACGATGCCTCGCAGCCGCTTAAATGCCTAATATTGCTTAATAAATGGGCGCTTCAAAGTTGCACAAGTGCGAAAATTGCTAAATATACGAGGGGCAGGTCAGGAAATCTAAAAACGCCTTTTTGTTTGCTTCAGCACCCCTTTTTTTAATTATTACAGATTTATTACGACAATAGTGAATTCTGCTAAAAACTTATCATGTTTTTCAATCAATAATTGTTGCTTTGCAATCAAATTTATGCCCACCAGCACCTCCAAAAATTCACAGGACCCATATTTGCCACTCTGATATATTTTATTCACATTAATATTACAATTCATATCGCTGCTATCCGCTGTTATAATGACACATATTATTGAAATAAGCATTAAATAATATGTTCGACTCATAGTACATCAGTGTCTGTCTGTCTGTCTGTATGTCTGTCTGTTTGTCTCTGGCGATGAAGTGTTATTACACTGTTATTATTATTATCGCACACAATTTCATGTTTGAAATAAAATTTCAAATTGTTTTCTCATTTTAACTATTTTTCTTTCTTTATTTTTGTATTGTTTCTCTTTTTTTTTGTTGTTATTTGTTGTTTGTTTTGCTTATGAAAGATTCGAACAATATCGAACAATAAAATAAAGCATCCACATGAACTGCATCCATAAGCAACAAATGTTCCACATCATCGGCATCATCTTCATTATGATCATCTGTCGCTGTAGTCAGTCAATCTGTCAGTTCATATAATCTCCGTAGGATGAATTATTTTGCTGCGAAATGTGTGTGTTTTTCACTTTGGTTTGCATTTTGTCATAATTCAAGTGTAATTGCAGGTATTGTTAATCATGTTGTCTTAAATATTTCTGGTTTCATTTTGGGGTCTGTAACAAATACTCACATTTTTTTATATTTTATTTATTTGAGTTTTTTTTATTGTTACTCGTATTGCAAGTGCTGTTTTCTTTATCGCACTTTAAGTTGTTGGCAATAATTTTGCTACGTTCGATCCAAGCCTACAATTTATAAATTGTGCAATAAATAAGTAACACATAAATATTATAAGGGGTCTTTTTTTTGGCTATAATATTTTAATATCCCTTGCGTTTATTGAGATCTTAGGTACATTTTTGTAATAGATAGCATAGTATGTATCTCAATGTTGAAGTAAAGAAAAATAAATGAAATTAAAAAATTTTCGGGAAATTTTTCACTTTTACTACTACCTGAGCGCTACGTAAACGGTATTAAGAATCATTCCTAGGAAGTTTATATGTTCCAGAAAGTTGTTTATTTTTGTAGTTAATCTTTTTCCTGAATTTTTAACGGTTTGCTATTTATGGACCTGAACAGTAGAAAAAAGGTAAAAAAAATCTAATTTTTTTCAATTTTTTTTATTTTCATCTTGAAGATGAGGATTTTTTGATTTTATATGTTGACAATTTTTGTTCCCTGTAACAAGATCTACAACTTTGCCTCAGAAAGTAAATCCAAATTCCGAACAATTTGCAAGATATGAGCCTGAGAAAATGATCAGTATTTTGCAAAAGTGACACCGAGGCCCCAAATCTTTGGGGCCCATAAAAAAAGTGCATGACTTTGGGCGAAACTGGGAGACACGGGTCTTCTTTATTTGGTCTTTTATCACGTAGTGGTGTCCGTATATGGTTATTTTTCCATGACTTAAAAAATTACACGTAAAAAAAATCTTGGATTATGCTATAATTTCTCACGTTATTAATTATATCGCTGTCGTTATTTACATAATTTTACGAATATATTTTGTGTATGAGACCATAAAATGTGAACAGCAGCTGAAGATAAAAAAATCCAAATGGCTTCTTTTTAGTCTCGATAAGTACTTCAAAAAATGCCTCACGATCAGCAGTTTGCATTTGATGCCTTCAAAAACGTTGCATTGTGTAATCGATTTGCAAACCCTGATTGGGTCCATATTTCATGCCCCGGTACAATATGAAGTTTATTTTGTATGGTTGCTCTCTAGCTAATTCATTCTAGTTCATTAATAATATGAAACAAATTTTAATTAACTTCTCTTCAAACACACAAATTGCCCGAACAAAAATTAAAAAAACAATGATGTTGTATCTCATTTATAAGTTTTAAATTTCAAACCATTTTTTAACAAAAATATTTAAGCAAAAACCAATAATTCATTTAATACTTTCAAATTAATCAAATATTTAAAGAAATTGGCGTGACCATAAACAAAGTGAGCACAGCACGTCAAATTCTAAAAGAACTTTTTTAATTTAATTTTGATTATTTAATTTAACCAGTTTCTAAGCAAAATAAATTTAAATGCAAAAGCAACTTAATCATTTCATGTCACTGAAGATCATATAAATGAAAGTGCTGGTAGATTTGCTTTTTATTGTCTGCATTTATTGCAAATACTGATAAATTGCTCAAACTGCATCATAAAGTTAAAAATAAAAAGTTTATTTAACATTAAACAAAATATAAAAAAAATAAATTAACAAATTAGTTTTACTTAAAAAAAGTGTGTGTATGTGCTAGTGTGTGTGTTTGTGTGTGCTATTGTGTGTTAATGGGTTAATTACTTGTTGCATTAAGGAAATTCATAAAATAACAAGAGATCTTATGGGAAAGTTGAGACGATCATAAACACCCTTTTTTATGTATGTAAATTACTTGTGCAATAAATATTATTTTTTCTTATTAACATTCCAACCATGAAATAGTTTAGTAAATCATTTGATGGCGAAAAAAATTGACAAGGAAATTACTCATGAGCTCGGTAATAAAATGTTTGTTATTAAAAAAACAAAACAATTAAGAAAAGTTTCAAAATTTCACACGATCATAACTTGGAGTGATCTTGGAAAAACCTAAAACTAAATTTATGGCATTAAGATACAAATGTTTAAGAACACCGTCGCCTGTACACAGCAGTTCCCTGGCAGAACAATCAATCCAACAACTATCAAGCATCCTGCCGAAATCCACACGCGACTGAATGACAACCGACGTTAACTGATGCACTGTTTACACTTTGTGCGGGAGCATGTGCAAGTCATCCATTAAAATTCGTTTAGTATACGTCTGGTGATGCGCAATTGCATGGCACGTCGTCTTGTTGATGATCTTTCGCTCTCAGCGACATCGGCAGCCACAGCCGTAATAGTCTTATAAGGGACGACCAGTATGGTGGCGGTCAAGCCCTGCAAGCTCTTTTGTCGTTCCAGTATGTACAAGTTAAACAGCTTAGCGGCGGAATGTTGACCCTGTAAGCGCGACACGATTAAGAAATCGACGTCGAAGTTCAGGCTGCGTTAAGACCACCGACCGATAAAATCGACACAATTATTTCACACTCTTCCTGCGGAATATAGTGCTCCATTCCTTGTCTGTTTGTATTACAGATGGGCACCGCTCTCCGCAACGTGCATGAACATGAGTATAAAGAAATTGACCGTGAGTGATTGTTTCGTGATTTTTTTTTCTTTATTTTAATTTTTTTCATTTACAGCCACCGCCCACGAAGTCGAACAAATTCTTTCTTTCAAGAAATTTTACATTTAAAACAAAAATAAATTCTAAAATTTACTTTTTGTTTTAAATATAATTGTACGAAAGAACGAATACGTGTGACATCGTGGGCCTGGCAGTTAATTTTTAAATTTTTTCCATTATTTTATAGTTTTTTTTTTGTGAATATTTCGTGAGCGTGAATTTTCGAAATTATGAGCAAATTTTTTTTCCAATCACGTGAGCCCACATTAACGTGAGTACAAATATTTGAGCGTGAGTGATTGTTTCGTGATTTTTTTTGCTTAGTTTTAACTTGTTTTGATTAAATTTTTAAATTGTTTTAATTATTTCATAGTTTTTTTTTAATATTTCGTGAGCGTGAGTTTTCGTGAGTATGACCAACTTTCCTTCCACTCACGTGAGCGCACATGAACGTGAGTATAAAAAATTTACAGTGAGTGATTGTGATTTTTGTGATTTTCTTGCTTTATTGCAACTTCTTTTATTTAATTCTTGAATTTTTTTAATTACACTGTGCAACAAATTTCCGGTCAATACCGCCAGCCTTAACAACTCCCATTGGAAATGAAAGTTCACCATTAACTTAACAAATCTACCAAAGGGTTTTGAAAAATTAGCTCGAATTTAATTTTTATGGCCTCTTGAAGTTGTAAAATTTTTGAAATTTGTTTGCACTATGAGTGAAAATTGAAGAAAAAAAAAACGTATAAATATATAAAAATATTTAATGGAATGTAATTGTGTGTGATTATTAATGCATTGAACCTAATCAAAAAGACTTCGAACCATATACGAGTAATTTAAAATATTTATATTGGTTCCAGTGAACAAAATGGCAACACTGAGGTTGTTATTGAAATAAAAGTTTTTAAACGCCATTTTTTAATAAAACAAATAATTTTTAAAACCCGTTTTTTTCTAAATACATATTCAGATCACATTCTAAAAATAAATGTTACTATTCAATAAAACTTCATGCCTTTTGATCCAGAAAAGTTTTAAATTTTTCTAAAAAAGACAATGAATGTCATGTTGTGCATTTTACTCCAAAATTTACAATTTCTTTATATTTTACTACGCCTATAAAGGAAAAAATATATTTTTCCACATTGGATTCAATGCAACAATAATTACGCACAATTACATTCTATTAAATATTTTTATATATTTAAACGTTTTTTTCTTAATTTTCATTCATACTGCAAAAAATTGTCAAAAAGTACCCAACGTCAAGAGGCCATAAAAATTAAGTTCGAGCTAAATTTTCAAAACCCTTTGGCAGTGCAGTTTACTTAATGGTCAACTTTCATTTCCCATTAAAGTTTCTGAGGCTGGTTTTTCTCGTTGCACTGTGTTATTTTATAGTTTTCTCCGTGACCATTACGTGAGCGTGCATGAACGTGACCCAAAAATATAAGATCATACATAAGCGTGCATCAATATAAATTTTTGAATCGTGAGCGTGCATGAGCGTGAACGAAAAATTACTCACGATCTCATCTCTAGTTTTTATACTGCAGCTCTCTAGTTTACAAATTTTAAATACGATTGATATGCGATGCCATTTGCAAAAATTATAGCAACTACCGATAAAGTGATTAATTTTCACACCCCCCGTTGGACCTTCTTTAAGAATTCTCACTTTTTGCCATCTAAAATCGAAAATAAATTTAATTTGAAGGAATGGTCTCCAGCTGACCATCGTGGTTACTAGTCTTGAATAAAAAAAATATTAAAGACGTGTTATATTGAATAAACCGAACCGTATAAAACACGCAACTTTGGGCAACACAATTTGAAGCGAACTACGCGACTCAGCACTTTGAACTTAAAGCGGAAAACTTCAAAACTTTTGAGCCATAAAAACCAAATGGATGATGTTCAAAACGTTTAAGACAAAAGTGCAACCAATCGATATTGATTTTTATGTTAAACATACGACATGCAACAAGACATAAACGTCATGCATAAACTTAGTTACAAGCCAACACTATCATATTTGATCTTTTCATGCATTGAACCAAACGATCCTCAACTACTAAATATTTATTCAAACAAATTAACCGAATTCAAGCAATTTGTTTTTTTACACTTTTTGATTTTTACATGCGTGACATTTAGCCATAAAATTCATTCACTTTACTGACTCACTTAATGTGCTAAAATTAAGCAACTACAAGAAAAAAATAAAAATAAAAAACATAAATTAAAAGGTGTTGCATATTATTTATTGTTTTAAAAAAATATTACACAATGTTTCTTTTTTTATTAAATTTGTTTAATTTTTTTTAAATAAATGTGGGATTTTTTTTTTGTGTGACTGTTTGCGCATATTTTTACTAATTCAATGAAATCGTAATTGTGTAAATGAAATGTTTGTTTGAGCGCCTCAAAGAATGTGTCAGACTTACAACCGCACCGTTGTTATTAATTATTATTTTTTTATTGCATTTCTTTACATCTGCTAAAAGAATTTAAGCCAACGACTGCTTCAGAATTCTAATTTTGTTTGACTTAATGTTGTTTCGAATTAAGTCATGTTTTATTTACTTTGCGCATGATTCAGTTCAATTTCATGCTTTTCATATAATTTCAAATTTGTAACATGCACAAGTCATGTTAAATATTTTTTGTTTTAAATTATTTTTCCATCCGATGTAAATTGTTTTGAAAACAAACAGCATAAGTCTGTGAAAACTATAAGCACAACTAACACTTTGTTTTTCTATTTTAAATTTCTGAGAAGAAAGAAAAAAAAATAAGAACTACTTGACCAAAAATTTACTTGAATCATTCAATTACAACATCGAAAGATCTTCTAGCAGAGCAGCGGAACGCAAGACCAGCCAAAGTATTAGAATTCCTGTGAGACATTCAATTGGCAGTAGTAAAAGATTAGACGCGAAAACGGAATCATTTAAATTTTATTGGTCACTTTATTCTCTTTTTTTATTATTATTATTAATATTCCATCTTGGTGCCATTTCGCATAAAATTAATTCAATATAATTTTTCTAAAGAAAAAAAAAAGATTTTTTTTGTAAATTAAAAAGAGGTTTTGTGCTCCACAATTACATAAAGTGCTTGTTAGCAGTTTGGTCAGTCATTCATTCAGTCACTCAGTCAGTGTTAAAAGCCGCTACAATGAAGAACAGCCAGCAGCATCAGCATCAGCAGCAGCTCCAATAAACAGCTACAATATTTATTTTACTCTTATCAAAACAGTCACGTCAACCAGGCATGCATTCATACATTCGTTCGTTCATTCGTTCAGCCAAATAGACAAACAGCCCGCTTGCATGTATGCCATGGTCACCATCACTCGTTCAAACTTGTGTGTGTGTGTGTATGTTGCCAAACGAACATTAACAATAACAGTTTTGAAGCAACAACATCACCACTTGCTACTTGCCACCAAACTGCGATTCTCTGCCACTGTTAGTTCACTTCACTTCATCGTTTTCAGTTTCAAAAGCGTAAAGTCATGCTGGATGGAACCTGCACTCAAACTGCATTCAAACGAAAATCAAGAGGAAAAACAAACTTTACAAAAAATCACAAGTTTGAACGTTTAAATTCTTTTTTTTCCAATTGAATTAGATTATTATTTCGTTGGCTCGCACAACAATCGCCTCAAGTTACAAATCAGGGTAATAGTTTACAATTTTGCACTTTTAAAAGTTTAAGTTGTTGACTTCTGTTTTTGGTTCTTTTTTTTTTGTTTTTTTGTTTCTTTTTGGATTCTCATTAAAAGTTAAAATGAAACTTGCTGCATTTCGAAGCTATTAGCAGAAATTAAGATTGAAAAAATAAAACAAATAATTGAGATTTATTTGTTTCCAAGAAAACTAACTCTATATGGAGTATGTTTTGCAGTAGAGATGGGACCGTGAGTGAATTTTCACTCAGGCACATGCACGCTTACGTTAAAAAAAAGTTTACTCATGCACGCTCATGCACGATCTTATATTTTTGACTCACGTTCATGAACGCTCACGATAAAAAATTTATTTTAGGCTCACATTCATGCACGCTCACGAAAGTAGAGAAAACGTAAATCACACTCAAGAAAGCTCACGCTCGCGCTCACGAAATACTCACGAAAAAAAACTATAAAATAATTAAACAATTAAATGAAAACAATTACAATAAAGGAAAAAAATTACGGAAAAATCACGCAAAAGTTCTACTCATGCACGCTCACTCACGCTCAATTTTTTTATACTCACGCTCAAGCGCGCTCACGTGATTAAAACAAAAAAGTTATTGCAAGCAAATGTCATAACGCGTTGCCCATCTCTAGTTTGGAGCATATATTTTTAAAAATATGCACAGAGCATATCTTTTAAGCAGATACGTATGTTTATATTATATTTTATAACAAAAATGTGTTTGGCGAACATTTTCTGACATAAAAAAATATGTCCAAAACAAACAGAAATATGCTTGAAAAATATTTTCTGACAGAAATATGTTAACAGCTAAAAATATGTAGTATTTAAAAAATATATAATTGTTGGAGAATATTTTTTAATTAATATATACTTGTAGCTTAATTTTCGTACAAATATATTTTTGAACTATATACATATTATGATAAAATATGCCTGGAGCATATTATCTAAATAAGATGAATATATTTAGTGCATATTTTTGGTATTAACATTCTAGAGCATATTTTATAAAACTATATATATTTTTAAAGCATAACATAGATATATCTGGAGCATAATTATTTGAATAAATATGCTTGCAGCCTGTTCTCGATACAATATATATTTGAAGCATATTCTCTAAGAACAATATATTTTGAGAATATCTTCCAACAAAAAGACATTAATTGGATGATATTTTCCCCATAAAGAATTTGCTATAAAAAATTAGTTTTCCACAAATAAATACGTCTGCAGCATATTTTTAACAAAAATAAAATATATACATGTATGTCCCTTCCACTCCCCGAGGGTGCATAGGGTCGTAACACGGTGGTTCCAATAATCTCGATCTTCGGCTCGATGCTTGACTTCGTTCGACTTCATACGCAATCTCAAAAGTTCTGTTGTCAGTTGCCGCTTCCATGTATGTGCTGGTCTCCCGGCTCGTCAGCTTCCCTGCCAGTTCCAATTTAGCTATTTCTTGGCAATATTATCATCTGGCTTACGGAGGGTTGAACCTTTCCAACTCCATTATAGTGGGATTATATTTTTCTGCCAAAATATTTTCTATATAATAAATGGTTAGAACATATTTTCGATATCAAATGTGTTTAGAATATATATTCTAAGAAGAATATGTAGAACCATTTTTTTGGTGGATATTTAAAACAAAAATATTTATTACTTATATTCGCCATAAAACAAGTTTGAGGCATAAACAATATTTTCTAGTAACAACATGATTGGAGCATATTTTGTGGGAAAATATAAGTGAATCTTAATATTGAGAAAAAATATGCTCAGAACATATTTTCTAGTAATAATATTTTTAAAACATATATTTTTCAACATAAATATACATGGTGCATATTTTTGATATATACTATGTTTGTTGTATTTTTCGATATAAGATATGCTTGGCTAATATTCGACATAAAGCAAGTTTGAGGAATATTAAAAAAATATCTAGAGTATTTCTTGAAGAAAAATAAAATTGGATAATATCTTCTGACAATATTTTCAGCTTGGAGAATATTTTCTATAGAAAGTAGGTTTGAAGCATATTTTCTTTAACAAGTATGCTAGGAGCATATAAGGCTTGTAGAATATTTTCAAAAGAAATATGTTTGGAATATAATTTTGATATACATACATAAAATATGTTAGATTTTTGCAGAATATTTTCTATATAAAATAAGTCTGAAAAAAATTTTCTGACAAACGTTTGCATGCATTATTGTTGGGCTTATTTTGAAGCAAAATTGTGTTTAGAAAATATTTTCGAACAAAACTATGTTTGAAAAATATTTTTGATATAAAATGTGTTTGGAACATATTTTTGATATACAATGGGTTTGCAACATTTTTTTTTTATCTTGGACCAGCACTCAGGGGATGACCCCTACACATGCAATGCATTGTGCTGGAACTAGTGGAAAGGGATAGTGATAGATATGAAAGGAGGTGAAGCTTCATTCGTTCTTTACAACTCTGCTTTTTTTTTTGCACGTTTATTCGTAGAGCAGTGTTGCAGCGCCTCTGGTGGCGAGGAGGACATTACGAGGTTTGAAGCTGTGTTTAGTTTAGTAGCCACTTCTTTTTTTTATTAATCTTATTTTACTTCGCCGTTGATTGTGCTACTCAGTACCAACGAAGGAGGGCGCTCTGATGTTACATTGGGATTAGTATCAGCTGAAGTTGGTACTGTTCAGTGACCAGTGACCATGCCCTTCGCCACTGAAACCTTCCGCCAACAACTGACACACTAATGCACATCAGAGAAATGCGTGGTGTTTTTATGTCAGGACTCTGTCTGACTCTGGGTTTGAAACCAGGTCCTTCGGTTTGTAGTCAACCTGCTTACTACCTGAGCCAACGCCACCAACATATTTGTAATATAAAATGTCCTTGTAGCATATTTTCAATAGAAATATGTTTGAAGCATGTTTGTGATACAAAATATATTTGGAGTATATTTTTGACATAAAGTATGTTTTGGGAATATGTATTTTGTAAGACAAAGGTTTTTCCAAAACAAAAACATGCGTTGCGCTTATTTTGGAGAAAAATTTTTTTGAAAATAATTTTCGAACATAAATAAATATGTTTAGCAAATATCTTAAAATAAAAATATGTTTGGAAGATAGAATTGAAGAATACTTTCAAACAAATATATATTTGAAAACTATTTTGTTTGAAAATATTTTTGAACAAAAATATGATTGAGATATATTTTCGAACAAAAATATATTTTAAAAAAATTTTTGAACAAAAATATGTTTTAAAAATATTTTCGAACAAAAATATATTTGAAAAATATTTATGATATAAAGAGTATTTGGAAAATATTTTTGATATAAAATGTGCTTTTTTCAAATAAAATATCCCTGGAGCCAATTTTTTATTAACTTTTTATTTAATATAAATATAAACACACATCGAGCTTGTTCGCTAAAGAACTTTAATTTAAAAACCACATGTGGAGCATATTTTATAAAACTGCATTTTCCTAAATATAAATTAAGACTTAAACAAAAGCATTTGTTACTTAATTAAAACTAAAAGACCAAACATCTAAGCTTAACTCAGCAATTGTGATGTCATTATGTGGCCCACGTGCAATATGCTGTTCATTTTTATCACCATCTAAGTGACTGTTGTCTTTTTTTCTGCCTCTTCATTAAGGCATTTTTTTTCTTTTTTTAAGCTTCTTTATTAAGTAATTTCCGTTTTTTCTTTTGTATCATATACTTTTTTGTAGTTTGCTGACTTGTGTAAATGTTCCATTGTATTAATGAATGAAGTGAATCAATGAAACAACAACTGCATTCATTCAATTAGTGCCAAAAAAGAAATAAGTGATTGGGGATGTGAGACAATAAAACACACTTAGACACTTGAATTAAATTTATTTACTACCCACCAGCATTTATTTAACCAACCACAAGTCATCTAAAGAAGCTTAAGTGAACTGCATTTAAGAAGAGTTTATGGCAGGGCAACAATAATGTCACAGGAGGTCACAAATGTGACCACAGCGAGGCATGATGAATGCGAGGAAATTTATTACAAAATGATTTACGTGCTTGCACAGATAAATATTATAAATTGTGTAGAACTGAGAACGCAGTTATCACTGTGGCTTCTATTTTTGATGCGCTGCAATTGCAGCTAACAGACCATGTTGTTGCTGATGTCAACGTAATTTTTACCAATTTCAAGAGGTGCGTTCAACTTGGCAGACATATTCATTAGGTTCCCTTGGTATTTAAAATGCTGTTTTTACAACTGCGGAAATTATAAAACGAATTGATAAAATGTTCACAAAGAATATAAAACACTTAAATATTTTATAAATTGCCGTACGGTGTCTATAGATAAACAAATTTTCCTTGTGTATGTTAAGCAAACTGGGAGATCAGTCTGTCCACAGTTGGCTCCATGGAAGTGTTTAATGTAACTGGCATCCGCCTAAAGAAAAACAATATCAAATTAAAGCTAAAGAAAGACTAATAAAAACTCTAAGGAAAGATTAGATATTACAATCATAAAAGTTGTCACTACGTGCTCTGTACAAGACCTGGACACTTGAGCGGTGTGGCAACAACACGTTGTGTTAATAACAAGGAAAAAATTAATGTTGTAAAAAAATAAAAAAAAATAAACTATTTGCCATACAATTTTCTTTATGAATTAATTGCTAGAAAATTAAGTAATAACTTGGCGACATAAAATAGTTGAGAAATATTTAATTATGAAATGTAATTTATAAAAAAGAAAACAATTATAAAATAATATTAACTGTCAAGTATTAAAAGCGGGCTGGGAAAAAACTCTTTAAGTGAAAGTTATACTCAAAATTAAGTTGGTGTGCAAAACATTGCATTCCTATAAAAATCCTTTAAGATCCTTTAAGGTAAACTACATTTAAATATCTTCTCATATCTTGCAGAAGTAAAACCAACCCACTCGAGTGCCTTAACATCCTCCCAAAACAACATCCCAACAAATTAAACAAGCAAACAAAACGAAACCAATAGTTTCCTCCCTCAAAAAATAAACACTCCTCCATCCCTGGCAACAGCAACAAAATAAAAACCTCAACCACAACAACCATTATAAAAAAATTTAAAAAAAAACAATAATAAATCCACATCAATGACGTTAGAAAATTAAAATCAATTTGCAAATATTTTCGCCCAAAAAAAAATAAATAAAAGAAACTGCAAACACACAACGACCCGCAGCACACAACGAAACTCGCATACACATTTTCCTCGAACGTCATTGTCATTGGCAACGTCATCGTGTTAAAGCAAAATAATGCCAATATACCATAAAACCCCCCCACCGTCCACAGTGGGAAATCATAATACGGCTGAAATCGATTATCATACCTCGGAAGCAGCCAAAGTTAAGCGAACACGTGAACAGGCATATTTCAATTCTTATGATTTCGATGCAATTGAAGTGCTGCCCTACGACGAAGAAGAGGATGATGATGCTGATGGTGCTGATGCTGATGATGATGCTGACGTGAGGAAGGTTAAGGGGCAGTCGAACCAAAGCGAAAGGGAACAAAGGCAGTCAAAGTCAATACAAATAAGACAGCAACAAAATAAAGCATCACAACAACTAACAGCGCACCATCAACAGCAGCAAATGAAGCCACAACAAATTTCTAATCATTCTTCAAGTACTCTTAATAATAGTTTTATGGTTGATAATCGTCAGCAGTCTCATCGTCTTCATCATGTCAATAGCAAATATAATCCCTCCATGTATTTACAACGTCTCTCAGGCATATTTGCATCAAAAACCAACAACAACAACAACAACAAGAATAACAACAGAAACCCTTCAACACAACAGATGCAGCAACAGCAGCAACAACAGAAGCAACAACAACAGCAACAACAACATCGTAATCAACGCCATGTTGCTGGTAGTGTTTGTGGTGTTGACAGCAAAGACATTTCGATTGCTGTTGCTGTTAATAACGCCCCGAACCATGATAATAAACATTTAAAATTGTCATCCTCGAAAACATCATCCACATCATTGTGTTCCTCTTCTATGGTCGAAGAGATTCTCACTGCTGACAATGTTTGTGTTGGCAGTGAGGTGATTGTCACTGGCAGTGCTCTTCTACCATTAGAATGTGCTCGAGATGTCACTGCTGCTGGCATTGGAACACGCACCACAACAAGCGATACAACACCAAATATGAACATTAAACCTGGTGGTCTTGTCGCATGTACTTCAGCAACAGCAGCTGCTTCTGCAACCACTGCAAATTTTCTGTTACCTCGAGCCATGTTCAAATACCAAAGGTAGGATAATGAAACTTGCATTTTGCGGTTCAAGTAAAATAAAAACCACTGCAGAATATTTAATTTTGATTTGTGTAAAAGATTCAAAAACCATAACAAATTTTATTGAATAGTACCTTTTATGAAAGTACCTTTTATAGAAGAGCATGCACATTAACAATGGGCCATTTATGAAAGTACCTTTTAAAAAATAACTTCAAAAAATTAGCTTTTTAAAAGATAATTTCCAAAAAAGTACATTTAAAAAAAAACTTTTGAAAAAGTACATTTAAAAAAAATCCTTTTAAGAAAGTACCTTTTAAAAAAGGAGCTTTTAAAAAAGTACATTCTAAAAAAGTACCTTTTAAGAAAGTACATTTGAAACAAGTACCTTTTAAGAAAGTACATTTGAAACAAGTACCTTTTAAGAAAGTACCTTTTAAGAAAGAAGCTTTTAAAAAAGTACCTTTTAAGAAAGAAGCTTTTAAAAAAGTCTATTTGAAAATAATACCTTTTAAGAAAATACCTTTAAAAAAGTACCTTTTAAAAAAGCACCTTCTCAAAAAATGCCTTTTAAAAAGTACCTGTTAAAAAAGTAACTTTTAAAAGAAGTACCTTTTAAAAAATTAGCTTTTAAAAAAGTACATTTGAAAAAAGTACATTTTAGAAAAGTATCTTTTAAAAAAGTACCTTTTAAAAAAGTTCATTTGAAAAAAGTATCTGTTAAGAATGTACCTTTTAAAAAAGCACCTTCTAAAAAAATGCCTTTTAAAAAAGGAACTTTTAAAAAGAGTACCTAAAAAGGACCTTTTAAAAAATGGATCTTTTAAAAAAAGGACCTTTTAAAAAGAGTACCTTTTAAAAAAGTACCTTTTAAAAAAATTCTTTTAAAAAAGGACCTTTTAAAAAATGGATCTTTTAAAAATATGAACTTTTAAAAAGAGTACCTTTTAAAAAATACTTTTTATAAAATTTTTTTTAAAAAAGGGACCTTTTACAAAATGGATGTTTTAAAAAAGGACCTTTTAAAAAGAATGCCTTTTAAAAAAATACCTTTTAAAAAAATACCTTTGAAAAAAATTCTTTTAAAAAAGGACCTTTTAAAAAATATATCTTTTAAAAAAAGTACCTTTTAAAAAAAGGAACTTTTGAAAAAGTACCTTTTAAAAAATTCCTTTTTAAAAGCGGACTTTAAAAACAAGTGCTTTTTATAAAAAAGTACCTCTTATAAAAAAAGTTCCTTTTACAAAAAGTATCTTTTTAAATAAGCGCCTTTGCAAAAAGGATTTATTTAAAAAACATTCAAAAAAAGTAGCTTTCACAAAAAAGTACCTTTTACGAAAAAGTACTATTTCTTTAGAAATACAAATAAACACTTACATTGAAAAAAAAGAGTTGTTATTAAGCTGTGTTGTTACTATAAAATGGACCTTGAAGCCCATTTATTTTTTTTTAAATTTTTTTTTAATTTTGATTTTTGTAAACTATTCGTAGTATGTGTATGAAATAACTTAATAGACACAATCTCTTACCGTACATGCTTAGAAAATATAATTTCCATATACATATACATAATCAATTTTGGTATACATAATTTTTGGTATTTTGTTGGTTATTTTCTAAAATATTAAGCTTGTAAAGAAACTATATTAAATTCATATCGCATATAATTTGTTTGTTGGGATTTTTGAATACGTTTCAAAGCCTACTATGCTTATACTATTGTAATTTTTATAACTCTCATTGAGTTTTTAAAAGTTTTTGTATAAGTAAAGAGGTTTGAAACATTTAAAAATTAGGTTTAAGGTCTACTGATGATTTGGCTTTAGCACCAATGAAATGCATGTATATAGATAGACCAGCTAAAAAACCCTTAACAAATAAAAGTTTTTGAAAATCTTTGAACAAAGATATGGAGGCAATCTCGATTAATAAATTTAAAAAATACTAAAATATTAATTTTAGCGAAAGTCTTTCTTTAAGGTAAAATTGTTGATTAGAAGAGCTAAAATATTGTCATATATACATATCATATTCTTGTAAAATGTTTTTTAAAAAGATATTCATAAGCATTTGTATAAATGTGCTTGATGGCCAACTTTGGGGGGCGGACGCACCCCCTAAAACACAACTTATGGCTAAGAATTTTTTTTTTATTTTTTTTTTAACATAAAACTGAACCGATTTGAGGGGAGAGAATATGAGAAATCAGAAAAAAATTCCCCATACAACTAACGGCCACGCTAATATACATACGTACAGCACATTTACTCTGAATTTAGAAGGCAGAACTATTTTTCGTAGCATTCATCAGCTTGTGTAAAAAATGCATACAAAAATCTTGTTTAGTCACCTCTTGAAAGACGAATTTTTATTTTTCCACTCCGGTTTGTGTGTGTAAATTAAAAACTTTAAGTAGCTCGTTTGATGAAGAACAAGTTTTTTATGAGTTTTGGCGTTGGTTAAGTGAATTAGGGGAGCCGTGCCTTACATACTTATTTTATTGCATATTTTGGCAAAGGAATCCACATCAAACTTGACCTCTTGCCATTCAATTTATTTTAATTAATTACGCGATTTTGAAAAATAAATTAAAGTGCACGCACACTATTCATTGAATGAATGAATGGCTTGACCATAAAAAATCTACAAAATATTAAAAATTCTACACGAGTAGAGTTTTGGAAACCCCCACAAAATTTAATGTAACCTCCTCAAAGCAAATAAACATTGAAATTAACAAAGAAAAACTATTAAATACGCAACTGCTTAAAAAAAAAGACTATTAAATATTCCCGCAGCATAGAAAAAATAGAAGTGTGGCAAAATGTGTCCGCAACAACAGCAACAGCAACAGCAACAACAACATCTAGAATCATACACTTTATTGGGTCCTGTTGTCGCTGCCAGTAACCAGTTGTCATTAAGAATTAATCTTCAATATTTTCATCGCAACTGCTGGCCTTAACTTAATTTTTTATTTTACTCGTATTTTATATTTTTTTTAAGGTTTCTTGAAACTTTATTTTTATATCATTTTCAATCATGAACAATTAATATTAATCGCTGTTTTAGCGTTAAAGGGCAAAAATCAAAAACAAAACGAAATAAAACGAAATGGAAGTGAAAAAACACTTTTAGAATTTGTTAAATGAAACTGTCATGTTTAAAACACCGTTTTTGTTTTTCTTTTCATTGTTAAACACTCGATTAAGTTGAGTAATTTTTTTTAAAAGAGTTTATTGGAAGCGACGTCTTTGGTCCGTTTGAGCTTAAAGGACGGACAAACAAAACTGCCGGCAGCTTAATGTCATTATTGTTTAAAATTTATCTTAATTAAGAATGAATATAAACATGACTTTTCTGTTGCTTTTTAAATTTATAGTTTCGTTCTTTTTATGGCAACTTTTAGTTTAAACATAAATCGTCTTTATTTTTCATTTCAAATTCTGATCGTCTGAATAAGAATTTTAATTTAATTACGTTAATTGTATTTAAATTTAACATATAATGTCGTTTATTAGCTAGAAGAATGTTACATCTAAGTACAGGCAAATTCCAGTATAACGAAATTCGCTTTAACGAAAATCCGATATAACGAACAGTAAAAATATATTAAATATGTGAATATCTAGCAATTTTAAAGATTCATTCAGAAGGTATTGCTAAAACATATACAAAGAGTAGGCAGTAATATTTGCTCCCGCATTTCGTAAAAACTTGTAACCTCGGAAAAGTGACGCTTATTGGACAAAAATTTGCGAAAAATCGCAAAAAAGCTTCGCAATTTGTTTTTGTATAAAAAATATAATTTTAATTGCTCCATTATTCGTTAATGGAAATTTGTAATTTATCTAAAAAATAATAAAAAAAAAGTTCTGCGGTTAATCGAGTGGATACTCTACTAAGACCACAAAACGTCGACTGTGTGATGGTGCAAACTTTTTTTCAATGTGCAATATCTGTCTTTGTTGGAAGGAATAACAACTTTTAATCAAAAAGTTTTAAAAATAAAGTATTTGTAAAAATAAACTGCTGCAGTCAGTGCCTGAAATAAATATTGAAAATTTTTTAATAAAAAATACCTTTTAAAAATTACTTATACATGATATTGAGTCGTAGTTTGTAAAATATATTGTAGAACAAATATGTTAAAATATTCTAACAATAAATGAAGTAAACGTTGCGTCTGCTCTCCTGAAGAGTTGTTATAGAAGATTTTAAATATACAATATCGATAATTCGAATTTGTAAGTAATTCTCGTATTCTAAGTTTTGTGACAAAATCAAAATTATAACAAAAAAAAACTTTTTAAAATTTTCACAGCATAAACATAATAATTTGTTATGCTTTTGTCAAGTGTTTTAAAAATTAGAATACGTCCATAACTTAGACAATTTTCATAAATGTCTTATATATTTTTATAGAAATTTCCAAAAACTTTTTTTATATTTATATAACATTATCTATATTATTAATAGGCAAACAAAATTAGCCCAAAAATCATTGTATAAAATGAAGTGTTATTATAAAATCTATAAACTAAATGATTTAAGAAAAAAAACTTATAGAAAAATACGAATTATTCGTTACACCAGGATTTGCCTGTATTACTTTTCAATAAATAATTTAGCTTTTATTTTTTATAAAAATATGCTTTTGCAACCATCCCTCTTACGAGTATAATTCTATTTCAATCATTAAGTTACATTTACCACAAACATGTGAAATTTACTATTTTAGCTCTGGTTTTAGATGAAGGTCATTAATAAAAGGTAACTTCCATTCGTACTTGGATGTTGGCATTCATTCAAACACACTTGAATTACTTAAGGTGTTTTAGCCACAACCGACCGGCAGTAGCAGCAGCAGCAGCTGCATCGTAATCGACTTCATCTGTATGAAAAAAAAAACATCAAAATGGGCATCAACAACAGTAAATCCATGGCAGTAGGAAAGCAATTACTGCAACATTCATGTTGAGGGAATAAACTTGTTTCGAGGGAGGGAGCTCTTATCCTGTTCCAGTTGCTTTTGAAAACTACTGTGGATGTGTGTTGCCATTCAGAATTTGTTGGATTTTTGCCACAAACATCTCATTTGTTGTTGGTTGCTCGCTCTGTTTAACTTCATTGGAATGATTGGAATTCGTATGATAGTTAACTTACTGCTAATGAAGATGATGACGAAGATGTTGATAATGACGTTGATAATGACGTTTGAGTGATTTATATTACAACATGAAATTTTTTAACTAATTTAATTATAAAAACATTGTCTATAATGTGCAACTTAATGAAGATTAAATGGATTAATTAAAGAGAGAGAATGGAATGAAGGTTTAGTAAACATTACTGCAGACAGTATTCTAAATTCGTACACATAAATTTTTAAGTCAGTTTAGAATATAAAAAAAAGACATGTGGTACTCGGGGACTGCCGCGGCAAAGTTTTTGCATAACATTTTTTTATCAACTTACGCAATTATAATTATATATTTATTTTTTATTTATGCAGTTTTTTTTTCTTTGACATTAATTCAAGTTTTTTCTTTGATATTAATTCAAGTTACACTTTTTGAGCGTGGTGACCGATAAGAAAACAATTTTTTTTCTTTTATTGAATAAATGAGAAGGTAATATCGTTTAAAAACCTACGAAACAAGTTTACGAATTGTGAGCGTGATTGAACGTGAGAATACGAATTGTGAACGTGAGTGAGCGTGAGTGAGCGTGAGTGAGCGTTATTGAACGTGAGTGAACGTGAGTGAGCGTATTTGAACGTGAGTAAGCGTGAGTGAACGTGAGTTAGCGTGAGTGAGCATGAGTTAGCGTGAGTAAGCATGGGTGATCGTGAGTAAACATGAGTAAACGTGAGTAAACGTGAGTTAGCGTGAGTAAACATGAGTAAGCGTGAGTAAACGTGAGTGAGCGTGAGTAAACGTGAGTGACCGTGAGTGAACGTGAGTGAACGTCATTGAGCGTGGGTGAACGTGAGCAAGCGTGAGTGAACACGGCGATCGAATCAAGAAATTCCGTAACGAAGAGAACCTAACACTAAGTTTGTTTCTTAAGTCTTTTTTTTTCAATGACGTGAGCACGAATGAATGTAAGTATAAAAGAATTGAGCGAGTGTGAACGTGAGTGATCGAGCGTTCGTGAACGTGAGTGAGCGTGTGTGTGCGCCCATTAGTAAATTTTTAGCGTAGTTTTTCACTCACGTTCACTAACGCTCAATTGTTTTATACTTACATTCATTCGTGCTCACGTCATTGAAAAAAAAAGACTTAAGAAACAAACTTAGTGTTAGGTTCTTTTCGTTACGGAATTTCTTGATTCGTTCGCCCGCTATAAAGCTATGCAAAAATGCTTAAAAATGTTTCCTCAATCTTAAAATTATAAATCTTTTATGTCCGTAATATGAACATAATCATTTTAATATGCGATCAACAACCACGCTTTTATGCTTAGACACAATTCATTGTAAGAATGATCGGATCATTAGCGATCATCATCATGTTAAAAGTCAATGAAAAAATAAAATATAATAAAAAGTCCACTGAAATTGTCAAAACCAGTCAAGTGTCAAAAGCTTCTGCTTTGAGCTCTTTTCTACTAACAATTCTCTTTTGTCAACTGGCAAAAAATAAAAACTTCGTGATAACCATGATTTTCGTTATAAAAAGCAACAACAACCACAAATAATAATAATAATCTCGTGACCTTTTCTTATTTTCCGTTCCACTGTGCAACATTAAATTGGTTGCATCTAATTATAACTAACATGACTTTGTAAGGTCTCTGTCATCAATATCTTTAGTGGGGATTAAACGGTTCGGCGGGTTGAAATTCCCATTTTGAAGAGTTTAAACACTAAAATTCCCGGGGAGAACTTTGAACAAATTCTGGTGAAAGAATTTATTGCAAAAAAATGTAATTTTTTTAACTTGTTTTTATTTTATTTATTTATTTAGATATTTATTATAATTGAAATTACAATAAATCTTAAAGCAAAAGTACTAGGTAACTAACGCTATTTAAGAGCTTTATTTAAGGCTTTTTTAAAGTTGAAATTTTTGTGATAAAAAGATATTAAAATTCGAAAATTCGGCTAAAAAAACTTGTCTGATTTCATAAAGATTTTTAGAAAAAACGCTGAAAACATTTTTCCGAATGTTTTATATAATTTTTTTTTTGGACTACATCAATGTACCCTTCCCCTTGCCCAGTCTAAGCCACAGATATTCTTAAAATAAATTCCGTTTATTCTGTGATTTTTATATTCTGATTTTTATGGCTCTATTTTGGAAGCCTAGGAATTTTTCAGGACTTTAATGTTCTTGGCCCCCTTTTTCCGGGAACTTTACAAATCCCAGAAATGTCAAACCCTAATAAAAAGTGATTTTATGTTTTATGTTGAAACGGGTGTTATTGAATTGTTGTGTTGTAATATTTTCTATGCCTGTCTTGTTTGTTTATTCAGCGGCGAATGGTGCTTTTGTGTTTTCAGTTTTGTTTTTGAAATGTTTCTTAATATATTACAACAGACAGACAGTTGGAGCTGCATAGAATGTATGAACAACAACAATAACAACAACGACGACGACGACAACAACACCGACAACAATAATAACAACATTAACAACAATGACATAAACACGATTTATGTCAATAACATTCAGTTGTAAAATAATACATTTCGATTGTCATAAAAGCCAAAACCAACCAACCATCAATTATTTGCAATCATCAAGACGCAACCTCTTCCACTTATGGCGATTTTAATGTTCATGCCACAAAGCCATAATTGCAGCACAAATACAAGTTTTAAAGAAGATACTAAATCTTACATTTCCGGAGGATGTTCTTATACACCACATGCTGCCCACTCGTCAAGAAAAAAATATATAAAAACAAACAAAAATAATAATAATCAAACAGCTGAAGTTCAAATCAGTTGTTGTTAGCATTGATTAACGTCTTGATTTTAAAGAAGCTCAACGAGGGAGAGCATGCGTTCAAGCATACTTCCACTTTTATTGTGAGTGCGTGCGTGCCGGTGTCACAAAAAATATGGTCTTACAAAATGTTAATGAAAATTATTGTGTAATCTTCTTTAGGCCATAAATATTTTATTACACTCCGTTCATTCATAATTTTCATTTTTGGCAAAGTTCAAGTTTATGTGTTTTTTTTTTGGTGTTCACAATTTTTAGCAATTCGTTTCACTACACACACACTAACCAAAATTTTCTATACACACACACACACACACACACATGTGAGTGCATATTTATTAGCAAAAGTTAGGCGCCTGTCGCCAGCCTTCACCTCTTTTTGATTCCACATAAATTTCAGATGTTCAACGTAATTTTTATGCAAAAACCAAACGAACAAAAAATTTCATTCTCATATTGCAAATATGTACTAATGAATGAATAATGTTGCTTCTTAATGTTAATGGCGATGGTTATTTATGTATTTATGTTTTTTTTTTGGTTTTTTGCTTAAAATACAACACTCGGAGGAAGCAACTTTGCCACAGCTGCCACAATTACACATAATTATTTTTAATAAATGCCACAGCTAATACACACAAAAAAATATGCAATTGCAACTTGATCTTGACGTTCGAAATCTTTGCCACAAGAAGAACCATGACAACAAAAAAATAATTAAAACTCCAAGTTTTATTTAAAAAAGTATTAATTAAATAAAAAAAAACTATATTTTTTAAATTGAAATTAAGTCAAATCATTTGCCATTAATTATTTGTAATAAAAATAAATTGAAATAAAACAAACAAAAACGTTGGTGGTAAAAAAAAATAATAATTATTTTTTAATTCTTCAAATTGCAGATGGATGGGTCTTTGATGCTTCGCTTGACTCAAGCCAGGCAAATATTTGCCAAAGACTCCTTTTCCACATGCAAAGTTTACTTTGACAAAGTCATTCAAATTTTCCCTTCAAATTTCTTTCACTTCTGCATACGCAAAGTTTACTTTGACAAATTTTGTGTTCTTTTGTTGGATGAACTTGCAAATCCAACAACCAAACATGCAACCAAATAAATACAAGTACAGTACAACTTCGACAGTCCGGACATGCGCCAGTCCGATCACTCCAATAATTCGGACGCATTTACAATCCGAGCACATTTTTTTTATGCGAGAACAAATTAAAATCAGAGTGTTTCTCGTTTTTAACTCGCATGTTTTGCTATTAATACTTTGATTTACATTTTGCACTATCATTACTACAGTTTCGTTCGGTTCATTCTTTTGCAAGCAACTTAAGGTAAAAGTGTGATATTTTACAAAGTCTTGATGAGAGAAAAACTATTATGCAGATTGCCGAAAAATTCCATGTTGCTAATGCCGTTTCTTTTCTAAAAAAAAATTAACATTTATTTACTTTTTGTTAAGAAAATTGCTATTCAAAGTTTTCTTAAGACAACAATTTTGCGTCGTAAGTGATGATACAATAATTTCTAATAAAGGCTGAGTTCCAAAACGTCAAAACACATTGCAGTGATGCGGTTATGCTACTGTTTCGAAACAAAGTAGCCAACTGTGTTGTTTACTTTGTAAAAAAAACCAGTAACAAAATTAGTGATACACAATTTGCTCTAGTCTGCGTATCGATAACTTTTATTATAGATTTAGGGATGTGTGACATTGTCAATATTTGCATAGTTAAGGAATGCATGACTTTGTTCAGTTGCATTGCAAATGGCGTCTTGGAACTCACCCAAACCCACTATTTCAAAAATTCACTATACAGTAGTTCTCCGATTTAACGAACCTACGAGTAATTGCTGTCAGGCCTGTTCGTTAAAGCAAATTGTTCATTATATCTAGTATAAAAATTAAAAATTTATAGCGTCCGTCGCGACGTCAATTTTATTAATAACTATAAACATGTAGTTTTTTTTTAATATTTTATTAAGAGGATGGAAATTTAAAATAAAATTTCATTCAAAATATGTATGAGGAACAGAAATATTCATAAAAACAATGCAATACAAAAATTATTTATTAAACAAATTTGTTAAACACAATCTGCTTATTGGAATGAATATCGTTTTTTAAGGCATCTTCTTGAAGCTCTCGCAAAAGCATTAAATTTGTGTTACTTAGTTTTGCTGACCCTATTTAATACAGTTTCATCAAGCTCTTCATCATTTTAGGTTTGTGCATCGTTTTGTTATACATTTGTTCGATAAACCGAGTACAAAATTAATTTTAATTTGTAATATAAGGTTCTTTCTTAGTAGAAATAAAAGTTATAATAATAATCATTCCAACAATTACTCGTAGGTTCATTAAATCGGAGAAATATTGTACTTCAAAAAAAAGTAGCTTCAAAAAAGTAGGTTTTCAAAAAAGTATTTTTAAAAGAAAAGTATATAATAATTTGACTTTTAAGGAATGCATTGCAGGACTTTTTTTCAAACGTGTCTCTCAAGAAAATACCTTGAAAAGAGTATCTTTTAAAATATCTAGTACTATTTTTAAGGCACCTAAAAAAAGAACTTTTCAAAAATTTTTTATTTGTTGTGGATCAAAAGAGAGTCTATATAATACATTTTCCTAATGCTTATGCCAGCTCATTTGTATACCTTCTTCAACTAGATGTTTGACAAGCTGTTTTAAAATACTTTGAGGTGGCATAAATCAGCAGCAATGAAATGCTTTTAAATCACAACAAATATAAACTTTTTGTAAATCAATTGAGAAAAATTTAATACAATTCACAGAACAGGCCTGCCTGCCTGTATATTTTTTAAATTCGTTTCTTTGAAATGTCGATTTTTTGAAAAGCTTTCTTAAAAAATGTGGCACTTTTGTTAAAAGTAGGTGGCTCTGGTGGTGGTGGCTTTTGAGATTCGACTACTGATTGGACAAAAGTTTGTTTATTCTTTTTGAGGTCTTTCAAGTAAATTTTCTTAAGCTGCTGATGTTGCTGCTGCTCTGAATTGTTTTCATCACTCTGAATCAACAATAATGTCCTTCCGTCCACACCATCAATTTTTTCATCTATTGACGTGCCAAATAGCCATCATCAATTGTTGGGTGGGTGTGGGTCTGGGTGTGAGTGGGTAATTTGAAGAATTTTACATTGGCAACATCCAGATGCTAACAATGTTGTCAATGTATTTATTTAATGTTGATGATAATAAAGGCTGTTGTTGCTGTCAATAGACATTTTGTGTTGTTGTTCATTCACTTGAAAAAAAATACATATTTTTTTTCTACAATTTCTGTGTAATTGAATCTTCAGCTGGAGTGTCACAATAATTAGAGTGTGTCGGTCGGTCGGTTGATGTTATAAATTTTGTTTTTTTGTGTTATTTCTGTTTTTTTTTTTTGATTATTGTAATTCTTAATGGGTTATTTATGCAATTGTATCTATAATTTATCTGTCTGTCTGTCTGTCTGTCTGTCTAAGTGTTTCTTTTGTTGAAAATTATAAAAGCTGTTTGTACTTTTGTTAACGCACTTGTTAACAATTGTTGACAAAACTTTTGAAGTGAATTAGGTTTTGTGTTGTTTTGTATTTTTTTTTAAAGAAATATGTACTCGTAGGTAAAGTAATCGTTAAATTGTTGTGGATGTTATTGATACAATTGCGTGAAATGTTTTTTATATTAAATAATTGTTAAGTAAATTTTTAAGAAAAGCTTTAATGAATTTTCAAGGCAGCTTTTGGGGGAAGTTTTTTTTAATGAAATAGGATATACCTAAATATCTTTTGTGAGTAGTTTTTTATACATTTCCATGTATTTTTAGTGTATTTGGAATTTTTACTAGCTACAGTGTAACCTCTATAAATTCAATCATCATAATTTTGAAAACAGCAAATCATGATGACTTTTAAATTAAGAAATTATTTTTAAACATTTAATTTTTAAATGTTATAAGCCAAGAAGAGCTTTACTTCAACTTACAGAAATTCAAGCCATGGAAGTTTGATTGTGTAAGTCTACAATTCATTGCAACCTAAACACTCTTGACTCGCATTTAGTTTATTAGAACGAAAACTCTTAAAACGAAAAACTCTTAATATTAATTTAAAAAAAATTGTCATTAACTATTAATTACACTTTAAAGTTTAAATCGTTGTAATCTTAATAAAGTTACGTTTTTATCTAATAATTACTTGCAATTAAAATCAATAACAATCAACATCCAATTTATATTTATGTATAAACAACAAAAAAATAACTTCCAACACAAATTGATTGTTCCACTTGCCTGCAGCCGATCGATCGGCCACTTAATTAAACAATTGCCTTTAGAAAAGTTCTTCTCACCATAAAACAATTGCACAAACTGGCTGACATAGATTGTGGTATGTTTTTTTTTGCATTTGAAGGCCAAAAAATAAATTAACAAATTTTCATAAAACACACAAAAAACATGTAAAAAATTTTAACAGCAGCAATTAAACTTCAAACTAAAAGTTAATAACAAAGATTACAGCAAACAAAGTTTAACAAAAAATAAAAATAAAAATAAAATAAAAAAAAACACTAAAATTAAACCATAAATGAACATGCAAGTGCAAGAGTACTTCATTATACTTGAACAAGTACAAACCATAATATTCAAACCGAAAAGCGAAAAATTTTAAGTAAAATGTTAAATTTAAAATTACAGAAATTTCGCAAGCGATTTTCGGCTGAATTTTATTAACAACTTTTAATGGTCAAACCTTACAACAACAACTACAATGAAAACTTTAGCTAATTTTAAAGCTTTTGAAACAAACAAACGGATGGATGGACGTGTTGCACTCAAACATGCTCTTGTACATTTCTGAATGTTAAGATAATTTATTTTTTGTTTTATAGTTTGTTTTCATTAAAAATAAAATTTTTATTGCAAATCCAAAACTAAGAAGTTTAATTTGGCAGCCTTGAAGTTTTATGTCGAAAAAACAACCTCTTAAAATTGGCCGGGGCATAGATATTTCATAAGGTTGCATGCAGGTTTTAATAATAGATGGGCACTATTCACGCGGTCGGCGCGAATTACAAATGATCAATTACAGATCAATTAATAGATGAGGGGCCTGGTCAATAAGCAACCAAAAACAATGAGAGGGAAACTATAATAATTCATGTTAATTTTCGGTGGCACAACACACATTCAAATTGTGTATACCAAGTGAACAAATAACTCTCGTATTCATTTTGCATTGACAGTTGGCATAAAATTATTTTTTTTAACAAACTCAAATTAGTGTTGGGTTCAATGATGCCAAGAGTAGGAGATTGTCATTTTTGTAGTGAATTTATTAGAATATTTCAAGCGAAGGGAAACAGGACAGATTTATCATTTTAAGGAAAATGTAGAGAATTTTCAAAACTTTATTTTTTTCTTTTACAATTACGGTGTAATTGCCTAAAGCACCACACAAATGTGATAATCTATAATTATAAAAATTTAAATTTGCAATATTTGTTATTGTTTTTAATAAAAATTCCAAAATTTCATAATTACGTTACAGTATTATGCGAGATATTTCATACAGACAGAAAACACGTTTGGAAAATAATATTTAGAGACAGTCAAAGGCAAAGAAATGTCCGATTTTCTATTCCTTTGCTTGGGAATTGGATTTCTATAAAAAAAAACAGAAATATATAATACATAAATTAACTGCCTGTTCGCCGATAACGAAAGAAAATTGTTTTTCGAATAATTACATAAGAAACAAAAACATCTTTTAAAATTTTGTTTTTGTTTTAAATGTAATTATACGAAACAAAGTTTTCTTGCGATATCGGCGAACAGGCGCTATGACTTTAAAAAAATATATATTCAGCTATTTTAATTATTCAAAAAAAGTCGTTAGTTCATTGTTTTCATTTGAGGTAAAATTTTTTTTAACTTGGACAACATTTTTTGAAGAAGTCAGAATTAAGATTTGATCTTACAAGGTAGTAACATATCCCTCCACATCCTTACTTTAAAAATTTAGCTAATCTATATTGGCAAATGAATGCGAAGAATTATAAAAAAATGGTGCAACAAAGCGTCCAGCAGATAAAATCTAAACTTTAATGGCCTTATTCACAAACGATTAATAAAGTTAATGTGTGCTTTAAAACCAGTTTTCCCATGTAAACATCCAACATTAAACCTACTATAACTTTATTAAACGTTTGTGAATAAGGCCATAAAACTTTAGTTCTCTACAGCTCTTGAGATGATAATTCAAAGACTTCCCATAAAAATGAAATAATTTTTGAAGAAATGAAATTTATTACAGGATATTGAAAGTTGTTAATATTAGAAATTTATGTTATTTTTATTGTTATTAAATTTTGTACGTGCCGATATAAATTTACAAAATTTTGAAAATATAAAAAAATGTACGTTTGTTCTGAAATCAATGATTTCTTTAGAACAGGGAAACTGTAGGGATCCATTTTTTGAGTGTAGGGAAAAAGGAGGAATTTTTTAAGACATGTAGGGATTTTGTTAAATTTTTGCTGGCATCACTGGTTGCGTTTATCAACTCAGTTGATTCTAATTTCTGGAAGTGCTTTTTTTGGTTTTTATTTCCACTAGAAAATATTTTTTTTCTGTGATTTTTAACTAAATAACCGAATAACCAGGGGGTTCTAAATTCTTGAGAGTTTTTTTGTTTGTTTTTATTTCCACTAGAAATTTTTTTTCTGTGATTTTTAACTAAATAACCAGGGGGTTCTAATTTCTTGGGAATTTTTTTTTTTTGGTATTTTCACTACAAATTATTATTTTTTCGCTCATTAAAGTAAAAATAAAATGGGGAATCACCGAGTTATTTTTCCCAGTTAATTATTTCGGTGATTCCCATTTTTCGTTATGGTTATTATAGTTCTCCAGGTATTTCAGAGCCACATAAAATGCAAGTATATTGCATACAAGCTCATTTAATTAAATATCAATTAAGAGCAAAAAAGGCAAACTACTTGAAAAGAACATTTCAAATAAATGAATCTTTGTATTACAAATAAAAATGTAGTATATGAGGATATACTTAAGACACTTGACACTTGTATACTAAAATTTCATGTTTTAATAAAAATAATACGGACTTTTTGTGTATCTATATGATCTCTATTAACCGTGTTTTTTCGATTATCCGTGTTAAGCATGGTCTCGTGCGAGTCGGATAATCGAGTTTCAACTATATTATTGATTTCATGTTAAAATCGAATTAAATGCCTAATAATTGAATAACTTTTTAAAAATTTTTCTATGAATTTAATAAGTTCAATTAATTAAATATTAATAAATAAAAAGCGTTTTATGGTTAAATAAAGCTTACATATCTAGTTTTATTAGAATTTTATAATTTTCTTTAAAAAAAAATTCAGAAATTTTAACTGCCCGATACACAAAGTGGTTCTAATTTGTAAGATTCTACTGTATTTGCTTTAATAGAAAAAAAAACATAATTTAAAATTACACAGTACAACACATGGTTTTAGGACTCAATTCAAGTCAATTTGATAAAACGAATGATGCAGAAGTTCTTATTTTTGGGGCTACTTTCACGTGCAATTCTCAGCATTGAGTCCCAAATCAATGAAAAATTGTTGTAGTGTACTGTGTTAGTTTATACCGGTTTTCCGAACCGATTTTTAATAGAAATTCTATTTGTAAAAAAAAATTTATTAAAATTTTACAAAATTTAAGTCATAATTACCGTTCAAAACTAAAAGAAAAAGAAGAAAAATATAATTTTCCTTCTTAAAAAAAACTAAGAAAAAACCGGGCGTCTTTTTTAATTTTTACTGTTTTAATTGACTTAAATCCAATACACGAGTGTGTGTTTGTGTGTGTTGGCTTGTTGATGGACTTTTTGAAGGGCCTTAAACCTGCTAAAGCCGAAGAATTATTATTCTTTTTTACTTATTTATTTTGATTATTATTATTCGATTCGTTTTCTGGACTCATTTGTAATATTAATATTGTTTTTGTGTTTGTTGTTGGAATTGCTGTTTTTCCCAATGAAACGTTGACATTCAAAATCCTCTCTATGGTATGCAAGGTCATCTGCAAGAGCGTCAGTGAGTGAGTGAGTAGTGGTGTGTGTGTACGTGTTGTGTGGTGTATTTAATTTTTTTGTTGTGGCTTCTTTACTCCATTTTAAAAAAGTGTGGGGAATGTATGCATGAATATGACTGCGTGTGTGTGTGCCTTCGTGTAGGCATACACTATTTTCGCATTCCGTTAACGTTGGCGGGCGGGTTAATTTTCGATGCATGTTTCAACTTGCAATTGCTTTAAAACAGTTATGGGAATTTTTGTTTTTGTTTTTATCTGCTTGTTTGTCAGTTGTTCTGTTTCTTTAATTTCAAGTTGGTTTGAACATACATATGTACATCCATATGTACATATAAACAAATGTATGTACATATTTTATTGTTGTTTTGGTAATATATAGTTTTTTTCGGTTACTATCAAGCTTACTTTGTTTGTTCCCTTTTTTGTACTCGTATGTTGAAAAATTTTTGAAAAGTTTATTGACTGTGTTTTCCTACTTCTTTTAGTTACATACACAAACGCAAATATGTATTTTGCTGCTTTTTACATATTAATGCGACACACACATACACACAAAATATTTAATTAAATTAACAACATGTGTCTAATTTTAAAGAATGCATGAATATTAAATAAATTCAAGCTTAAATGAACAAAATAAATCTTTGAATTGAATGTAATAATGTAAATATTTATAGGTAAATAAATGAAATTCTTTTGCCGGTAGGCAATTGTATTAAACAAGTTTGTAATGCTTTAAGCCATTATTACAACTTGTCGTTAGTTAAAGGTAGGATTTTGTCAGACCTATAAATGACTTTGCATTATAAAATGTTCATGTATTATTTTTTTATCAATTAACTATTATTATTATTAATATTAATCAAAATAAAAAATGGAAGTTGTAATAATACAAATCTATTTATCGGACAGACAAAATCCTGCCCCTAAATAACGGCAAGTTGTAATAATGTCCATTATTCTTATTAATAACAGCTGTTATAAGGAAATTATTTTTTCAAAATAGAAAAAAGAAATTTTGTAAAAATCTACTGACATTTGGAGCAGCAAACTGAATATTTTTTAAGCTTATAAGAATATTTTTTATTAAATTTTTTTCAACTTCTCGCCATCAAAATATTTCTCATTACTCATTTCTTTCATAAATCGAGTTTTCATCAGATTTCGACGTTTTAGGTAGCTGGGAAGCTATTTTGAATGCTGTCTGTATGGTCAGAATTTGTTGCCATTCTTACCTATTTTCGATCTTGTGAGACTTAAAGCAAGAGATTTTTTTTTGTCATTTTAATAACTTTTTGCAAACTTTGCGATTTTTTCAACTTTTAACATTTTCAATTACAAACTGAGATGAGTTCATTTTCCATGTGGTCTTAATGTCACTTACTCCATAATCATTTTCAAAGCTTTCCATTCAATTTCTTTGATAAATTTTCAACATTTTTATTGAAAATAAACAGAAGATAATGCAGACATTATTTTATGTAAAAAAAACGAAATATTTGTGGTTAAACACACAATCTTTTCTGTTCGCTTTGAAATGAAAGTGAAAATGTACAAGAGATGAGGCACTTTGTAAAAAGCAACAATTTTAAGCGAGAAGAGACGGATGGCACTTAAAATGCAATAATGTACTATTGAAAAAGAAAAAATAACAGGGAAGCTTAAACTTTTTTTTTTTAAAGAAAAGCTATTGAATTTATTGATAGGAATTTGCGGACGTTAAGATTCGCCTGCTGGGTGGAGAAATAGAGTTTTGGTGAAAATGAAATCATTTAAAATTATTTTATTAGAACTGTTTTTATGTCACATTGTTAATCAGGGGGTAAAAATACTGCATAACAATAAAAATGCGACACTGTTGGCGTTAGAGCAATGCATTTAGTGACGCATTGTTATGGCTGTTGTTGTTTTTCTCATTAATTCTATTTTTGGGTGAAAAAGGCAGCCTTTAGGTATGTTTATAAAAATTGTTTTTGTTTATTGTCAGTGTTGCCCGAAAATAAAACTGGTACGTTGCTACACATTTAAAAAAAAAAATAAGCTAAAATGTCCTACAGCATAAAAGCGAATGAATAAATTAAATTTCATTGATATTCGATACTTGAAATATTTATGTATGCATATAACTAAGGAAAATATTTCTTAGTGCTCTTATCTTTATATTATCATTATTATGATTTTTTATTTTGTGTGAAAAATAATGATTTTGCTGTGAAACTCGTTTTGCGGCTGAAATCGATTTTTGAAATTTTTTTAATATTTATTTTAAGCAAACAAATTTTGAATTTTTTTTTATTTTTTTTATTTTTTTTTGTGCGAAAATTAATAATATTGTTTTAAAATTTTTTTTGTTGCTAAAAATCGATTTTTGTTAAAAAAAAATTAATTTTAACAAAAAAAATTTTGGAAGTACTAACCACGATTTTTGTTAAAAAGTATAATTTTTTCGGAAAAAAAAAAATTTGTTTGAAATGGATTTTTGTAGTGAAACTATTGACTGTAAATTTTTTACCAAGCTCAACGACGAAAATTATGTATATATTTTCGGAAATATTAGAAATATTGTAATATTGCTGATTTGTCGTAAAATTAAAGGTTTCTGGTCATTTTGTAGTACAATTATATATTACTGATGAACCACGCAACAAAAAATTCATGTAATATGAGCTTGATAAAATATCATACTTTTGGTAGAGAATGATTTCTTTTTTTTTCCTGGTGGTATGAAAATATAAATTTTTGTTTGAGAAAATAAATACGAATGTGTCTTTAGGATACCCGGTTAGCATACATACATATTTCATGAATTCAAAAAAAATGTTGTTAAATTTGTGAGTTTAGCATATTTTTTGACTATTTGGCAACACTGATAACAAACATATAAAATAAAAAATAAATATCCCTAAAGTATGCTTTAAAATTATTGCACAAAAAAATCTCAATAAATGAGAATAACAACAGCAATAACAATGTATGGCAAAAGTGTCGGAGTTTTGATTGTTACGCATGTTTGAACATATTGAATTCTTGATCCAACGCCACCAGATTTTCGGTATAAACAAATATTTGATGTAAAACAAAACAAAAAATTGTTTTCCGACAATATTAAATGAAATGTTTGGAAACACTGTCTTCTCAAGCCTGTCATTTTTAGCAGTCTTCCTCTAAACACTTTTCCACAAAACTATTTTCAACGCAATGCGAACAACAGAAGAAGAAAAAACAAATGGCAAATTGCAATTGTAGCCACAAACACAAAAGCATCAACAGCAACGACAACAGTAACAACAATAACAACAACAACAAAGTTACAAATACACAATATTCCATTGGCCAATTTCCTCCAGCTAAAGATTGGCTCAAAATCTAACCTACATTTTGTGGTCTGGTTTTGTGCTACTTTTGTTGCAGTTGTTGTTGTTGTTGTTGTTATTGTTGCCAATAACGAAGTTGATGTGGAAACCACTCAAAAACCACTTTCGTTTTGAATCAAATAAATATGTTTACGAAAAAAGCGAAAAGAAAATAGTTTTCCTTTTTATGAAAACATGAAAAAAATCATAAAACTGAATATTAATTTTTTTTGTAATTTTTCCTCTTCAGCTCAACGTTAAACACACAACAACAAGGAGCTGTGGGCATAACAGCAGGTACAACAAATTCAATGCCATTGGCAACGAATGCGAACAGCACTAGCAGCAGCAACAGTCCCACAAACATTAGCAGGCAACAGCAGCAGCAGCAAAGAGATGTTCACAAATTGGAGACGATTAAGGGAAAGAATGCAATCATGCCAACTCTTGGCTCTACTGCGGGCTTAAGGTTGAAGAAAACTTCTAGCAGCTCGTCTGTTATAACCTCTTTGGCCTCTGAGGACATTGAAGAGGACCGGGACTTGGAAGAAAACGAAGAAGTTCTTAGCGGTCGGCAGAAAAAGGAACAAAAAGTTTTACCCAAGATCATCAATACAAAAGTCTCGGCTAGAGCCTCTTCTCATCAGTCCCACTATTCCACAGACAAAAGTGCCTCTTCGGGCTATTATAGTTCAAATGTGTGTTCTACTTACTCGCTGGAGGAACACATTTACAGTGAACCCACTTTAGATATAAAGAAACTGAGAAACAATGCAAAAGACAACAAACTACCAATACCAGCAGCAACATTGCCAGCAGTTGCAACAACACATTCAACTGCCAGCACACTTCAAACCAACAGCAAGTTGCAACAACAGCAACAGCAGCAGCAGCAGCGGCAAGTGCAGCAAAACGGCAGCTTGTTGTCCAACTGCAATGAGGCGAAGAGTGTCATGCGTTCGCTTGACAAAAACGGACGCTATCGGTTTGCGGAAAACGACTCACAAGCCTTGGCCTCGAATAGAAATTCCCAAGAGTTTAACGAAAACCTCAAGATCTTGGAATCGAGTATAGAAAACCTGGATCGCCATTTAAAGTCATTTCCGGGAGCCAACTCCCAAGAGGCTTTAGTTAGTTACACGCAAAATCCTTACAATCCCTACGCCTCAGTGAATCATAATGATAAGTTACGCCACTCCTCCTCTTACCACCAGCTGCCCACCATACAAGAGTCGCACGATGTGATCAAAAAGCAAACATGGCCCGAAGATCGCAGTGATGACTCTTTAAGGGATATAGATTTGGACTCTTTCTTATTGGACAAGGACAAGAAATTGAGTCAAAAATCGAAGCCGGCTGTAAATAAAAAGGGTGTCGATAATCCCACTTTCCTGACCGACGAACAGGAAGAAAACCATTACAAATGTGCCAAATATATTAACTCCTGTCCCGAAGATGCCTATCGTGTGGAGAGTGACATAATCGCACCAGCACGTAGCTCCATATCGGGCCAGTCGGTGGCGGTATCGGTGGATCTGTACCCCAAACGTTATGAAGACCAATTACACTTTCAAAATACCCGCGAACTATTAGAGGATGTCAGAGATAAAATACGTCTGCTGACACAAACCCAAGAGGCTAAAAGTCAAGCTGAAATGCCCGCCTCCAATGAAGAGGACCAGGAGGATTACATACCCAAAGAGTTGCATATTATGATAAATACTCTGAAGCAGGAATTGGAATCGTATCTGGAGCGCATGAATCAGCACAGCGAACAGGAGATACGCCAGCTATGCACGGGTCTGGTGAAAAATCAGCATATAGTCAAAATGAAAAATGCCTTTGAGCGAAGACGCTCTTCCGTGGGCGATGTGCCCGATATTTATTCCACCTATGAGGCTGTGCAAGATGGCATTGTGATGACGGCTCAGGGTGTGCCCATCAGCATAACGCAACAAATCACATCCATAAGATGTTCTAGTGATCCGAATTTCAAAATGAAGCGCAAGTCCTTAACCGAGGTATTTCCCCTGGCCGAGTGTTATGTGGAATCACTGCAAGCCGTTCAGCAATCCAAGCCGCTCACCAAAACCACCCAACTGCAAAGAAATCTTTCCTATCAAAAACCCGTACTGGATCAATTAAAACCCTCAAATGCAAATGTCAACCTTAAAGGGAACAACAACAACAACAGCAACAACAACACTAGCTCTGCTAGTGGCACCGCCAGTGGCGGTGACAGCTCCGAACCGAACGATAAGGATTCCATATTGGATTGGCATCGCAAAAAGCCCAGCATTTGGGAATTGTATTACGGCACCAATCGCATACAACAATCGCTGTTGGGTGGCAAAAAGAATGGCACGATGGTTGCAACAGCCTCAGCCAGTTCACCCTCCACCATGTGCTATGTAAGTGTGTTTGTTTGTTAGCTTTTTAAAATTATTTATTTCGTTTTTTTGTTTTTTATTTATTATTTAATTTTTGTGTGTGTTTTTAGCAAATCATGATTTAGTCATGTTCTTGTTCTCGAGTTGCTGTTAAGCCAGTTTGTGCAATAGTTGCAACTCCTCATGGCCATTTCAAATATTTTTGGCTAAATGCATATAAATTATTTTAACTTGTTTCTCTCTCAATCACCCTCTCTGTCTTCCTCTCTCTCACTCTGTCTCTTAACAGCAACTGGTGATTGTTTTGTTTGGTTTAGTTTAGTTTAATTTAGTTTGGTATGGATTTTGTCTGTGTTTGATTTACTGTGAACCTTGCAAAATAAGGTAATTTCCTATTAGCCTAAATGACCAAAACGTATGCGTTGCAATGCATTAAATTTTGATTTAAAATTTAGAAACCAACAACCAACACCAGCATGCATAATGCAAACGATGCAAACGGCCAAAACAAGCAAAACGATTTCCAAGCTAAATTTTAATTAAAACGTCAAACGTGCTGTTTGTTTTCGAAGAGGAGGTGGTAGTAGATGTTCTCATACAAATAAATATTTTAAAGTTTAATTAGAATTTGTGCATAAATATTTTGTAACGTATAACATTGCTTTGCTTAAACACGTTTTTACGCTCAAACTATATAGCCGATTTTGAGAAAGCTTATATATATTATTTTAAAGATATTTATTCACAAATGTGCACAATCTATATTTTGTTCAAATCGGGTCAGTATTTTGGGAGATATAAGCTTTTAAAGTTGCTACTAATGCATGCACGCTTATTGCACATGCATGTATCAACTTCAAGTTGAAAAATGAACAAAGTGTGTGAGCTTTTGCAATGAAAAAAGACAGAGCATTTTCTATATGAACTTTGTAAACAAAAGGGAGCTAATAAATATTTAAGTTGTTGATTTAGAATGGTTTTTTTATTTTTGCATTTTATCGTATATATTTATGCATGTAAATGCTCATGGACTTATTCACAAACGATTATTAAAGTTAATGTATGCATTAAAACCGGTTTTCTCATATAAAAATCCAACATTAAACCTACAATAACTTTAGTAATCGCCATTATTAATATTTAATTTCAAAAATATGATCGATTGTATCGGCCGTAGAAAATACAAGTAAATATTAAATTGGCTTTAGTGAAAAGTGAAAATTATTTACAACTAACTAAAGCTATCGCGCTTTTTAAGCTTTCACAAATCAAAAAGAAAACTTTTGCAAAGCTCGAAAGCTTTTTCTTATATTTTATTTTTTAAATAAAATTTAAAAAGTTTTGAATTTCTTAAAAAATTTTTTAAGAAATAACTTTAAAGACTTACTGACTGTTTTTGAAAAATGAAAACAAAATTGTGAGCGAGAATTTATATTGGTCGCGTGCATAAAACGTAGCTGTTGAGCTCAGCTGTTGTGAAACTGTAGTCAGCTGTTGAGCCCAACAGTTACGTCTTAGAAAAACGTATTGATGAGTAATTGGATAATGAACAGCTGATTAATGTAAACAACTGAAAAGAAATAAAAATGCTGCAAAAGAAATAATTTAAATTTGCTAAATTAATTAGTTTGGCTTATACTTAAAAGTATGGACAGCACAGATTTTGCAATGGAGTTTTTCTTGGCTGGAATTTTTCATTTTTTTTTTTGAAACCTGCACCACAAATTTAATATTCACAACATAAAAATGCACAACAAAACACTGCAATAAAATGATAAACCTGCGCCGATAGTAGTTCGTATTTCAACGCTAAGCCGGTACTGAGTACAAAAAATCTTTTAATCTTGTATTGAACTAATTATGTAATTAATATAAATAGATACCATAATAAACCGACGTACATTTAAAGAAATTTATATTTTAATTTTATTTCTTTATTTTCGTTACTTTATCGCATTTGCACCGCAGAATTTAACTAATTAATTTTTAGTCGCCACCTAACAAAACGGCGTTGTATTATAATATAAAAGCGCATAACTCTCTTGATCAGCTGCGGAACTAAACACAACATGTTGACTAAATGTAGCGCAAAAAATGTATGATGGAAAAAATTGCAGCAAATACTCAACTGTTGTGTGGAGCGGAACTACTCAACTCTGCTTTTCTAACACCCAATTCATACGATGATTTTTTCCATGTTTTTTAAAACAAGATTTTTTGTGTATGTAGGCGAACCAGTTAGAGAAGCAAACGGGGTAAAGAAAAAATCACATTTTCGGTTCTCGGTGTTTTTTTTCATATTTTTCTTTCCACACATTCGTTTTTTATGTTGCTTTATTTTATTTTTCGTTTCAATGTGGCAATACAAAAGCATTTTTGATGAAATAACAAGAACATTTTTGATATTTTTATAAAAAAAATTTTTAATCAGAAAAGTAAATAATACTTTTAAATATAAAAACTAGAAATATTATTACCAAAAATAATGTGGACCAAAGAACTCGTTGAACTTTTGGGAAAAAATCATCGTAAGATACTGTAAAGTTTTCGGAAGCAACTTTTTAAGAGAATTAAAAACAAAACTTGATTTTTAAATCAGCGTATGAATTGGGTCTAACACAAACACTCAACGGTTACGCAACAGTTACGTCTTATGAACGCGACCATTGAAATTAAATTTTCGTATTTTATTGTTGTTTTCAATATTAATTCACACTCACAATTTTGTTTTCATTTTCTGAAAACATGCGTTAAGCTTTAAAAAAAATTAAAAATGATAACAGCAAGCAGCAACATGCATTTCAACACAAACCACATACCGTCTGCATTACTTTGAAGTTGTTCTACAATCACTTACTAGTGAATAAACAAGTTAGTGAATACACAAGCACCTCAACTCCTGGCAAAGCAAACTGGGTTTCTTTTTAATTTTACGAGCTTTGTGCAGTAGAATAGAAATTAATAAAACAATTGGCATCAAACGCAACTGTTAAAATCACGAGTTAAATACTCAAAGGAGATATAAACTGCCTGGCCCACGATGTCAAACGAACGATATTACGATTTGTGAAATTACATTTAAAATAAAAACAAAAATTTTAGAAATTGTTTTTGTTTTAAATATAATTTTACAAAAGAGCGATATCGTTCGACATCGGTCGCCAGGCAGTTAATTTTTAAGGTGTTTTGTTCATACGATGGTACGAGTACTTCTAAATATTAACACTTTCAAATCGATATTTGCAAACGAAGGTGGTCAAAGAAATAAGTAACATGCATATGTTACGCAAATTTTTTTTCAGTGTAACCTTTACACTTTGTCATCTTGACAAAAATATATTTCTAATAAAAACCAATTATTATTATTAATTTAGCTTTTCATCAATATTTCAGAACCAGTTATGCCACAAATTTAAACCGTTGATTGTGGACAAATTAAATTATTCCAACGCAAATTTTAACCAACAAAAATAAAAATTAATTTAAAAAAAATATACACGTAATTTAATTACGAGTATTAAAATATTAAGGTTACGAAAAAACAATTAATGCAGAAGCTTGTGAGAAAAAAATCAAATAATTATAATTAAGAATTTAAAGTAGTTGTTTTATAAAATCATTATGAAAATCAGTAGGAATCCAAAAAAAATTAAAATTAAAATTAATAACGTCCACAAGTGGACAAGTATTCGAAAATCTATTTTTGAAGAGAAGTTTTCAGAGTTTATTTCCTAAACTCGCCAGCACCTTATAACATGTTTAATTAAATCAATTGGTTTTTAGCCCACACCAAATGATTACATAAATTGTAAGTTCTATTAATTAGTTTTAAATCTTTAAAACATACTCAAGTCTTTAACTGCAACTTTATCTTACTCGTAATATAAAAGTTTAAAGCTCAACAAAAACAACTAAAATAAATAATTTTGCAATCAACCTGCTAATTAAAAATGAAACTTGAGAAACTGCAAACAAAACAAATCAGTTAAAATAACGGCCGATGAGTTAAGAAATGCATCCTCATGATGTTTACTCGGATTGGCAGCATTATGAGCATTTAAATCTTGGATACACAAGTTTGAAAAAGGTGACCATTTCCATAACTAAAAATGGACTTAAGATCCCTAGCCATAGATTAAAAATTTAAACCTTTCTTCAATTTATATTTTAATTGAATGAATGTTTATTTTTTTTTTTTGTTGTATTTATTAATCGAGATTGCCGCGATATCTTTCTTCAAAGATTTTCTATATACATGCATTTTGTTGTGCTTGGCGTTTTTGTGGCGAAAGTCAGACGTTTTTAAAAAATGGTACCGTAGTTGGCAAAAACGCTAATATAAGCGACACTGAATGTAAATCTATTACAAACGGTCGTTAAAACGATAAAGCGTTTCGCGTATTTGTGTGCCAAAACTTTCTGAAATTGTCGTTAAGAATTTTCTTCGCGACATATGTAACTCAATTTAATTAATTTAATTTTAATAAATTATTTATAAACAACTGCAATTGAAGTTTTTTGCAACAGATTATTTCATAGCCACTTAATATAGTGAAACCTTTAACAAAAATTTGACTGGGGAAAACTTTACACGGTAGCATAAGATTTTAAATTCGACAGCAACTACGACAGTTGGCGTAAGGTGACTACGTCAATCACAATAAGGGTGAATACTCATCGTCGGTTGAAGTTTAACAACGAAATTAATTGCAACTGCAGTTTTGGTAATTGGAAACGAATTTCGAGTTTCTTCTGTGTGGCTGGAAATTAATTTTTTAAACAACGTTTTTATTATTTATAACAGAATAATCACCCTGATTTTGTAAGGCGTTGGCGTAACACTACAGTATGCATAGTCGATGGCGTTTTTATATTTTCACGGTACCGCGTAAAAAAAAACGCTCGAGTATATTTTTGTAATAGCACAATTATCAGAGTATTTCAAAAATATTAAAAATTATACAACAATCTGTTATAAATTACAAGCAAAATGCGCAGTAATGAAAAAAAATAATGGAAACATTTAGAAATAAATTTTTTTGTTATTAATTCATGTTTATTTTAAATTAAAAAAATAAAAACATCTTCATTTATAAAAATAATAAAAAAACACTTCTCTGCTTAAAATATAAAAATTCTTTAAAGACCAGCTTTTAATTCCTCCAATTCGATTCTTCTTTTCATCATTTAAATTTCCTCTCTCCTTAACTTATACATATAAAGATTTTCTGTATTCTTCCTTTTTCTTTAATTCATTTTTATATAACTTTAACTTTTCTTCCTCTAACTTAAATCTTTTTCTGCTATATCGTTCTATTTCTTTTAACGACTGTTTCACTTCTCTATATAAAGCAGTTTGTTCCTCTAGATGTTCGGAGAGAAGATCAGATTTTGATTTCTGCGCTTGCTGTGGATATTTTCCATGTTTTGAAGAAGACGACATTTCGCTTTCCATGGTACCTTCATTGTTTTTATATAATGACTTTTGTCTTTCCTTTATGTTCTGCACATATTTCAAAGTAGATGGAACATCATATTCTTTGGTGATTTCATTATTTTCTAACAAATGCAGGCCATTTTCGTTTACCGGGCTAACGCTTGCTGTTCTCTTCGCTCCAATAGATTCTCCGGGACTTATTAAAGAATGTAATTGTAATAAGGTGACAGCTGCTTGCTTCATCACATGCCGATATAACAAATTGCTTAAAAGCTCTTCCACCCGTGGCTCTAAATTCTGCATTTTTTAATTTGAATTTATAATCCTCCCATACCTTTTTCCACCCTTCGCCTACTCGAGCAGTTGGGCCCAAGCAGTTAACTTGGTCTGCGAGTTTGTTTCACTCGTCCTTAACGTTAAATTTATGTAAGGATTTATTAAATCCTGTAGCCATATGTTGATTTTTTTCGATCAATTCAACAAGTCTCTCAAACTGTTTAGGAGTAGTAATTTTTACCCTAAAATTGTTTAAAACAGATTAGAAGGCCTTTTTAAAGAAAAAATATACAGTTCGTGGGTTACGCCACATACGCTATAGAAAATTGTAGTAGATTTATGTAAAGAGTTGCATTTTTATCGTTATCGACACAGACGCTACCTATAGGATAAAACGGCAAGTTTTTCATACGCCAACGCCTTACACAATCAGGGTGATTATTGTTACGCTTTTCTGTGTAGTCAAATCAGTTCTTATGCAGTCCTTTAAGATAGCCTGAGTCAAATTGGCTGAGCCAAATCCTGCTTAAGTTTCAGAGAAATCAAATTAATAAAAGTAGGAAATGCTGAGGAAGGATGTAGTAGCACAGAAGATGCCCACTCCAACCTGCTGCTCTCTAATTACAATTCACAAACTTTATTTTTGTATCCCGTCAAAGACAGACAACAAAATCATTGACGCCCGCATTCTGTTGAGATGCTCTGGTACCAGATAGATCAAAAGAGGTCCGGTAATTACTGGACGCAGCTTGCGCATAGCAGGACAACAAATGCTTTTTTCTCTTTCGGACTAACCCGACTTAAAGCCCTTGACTTTTTTGCTCTATAATCACATGATCGCATCTTAAGATTTAATATCTTCAGTTGTGTATCCCTCTAAAGCAATTATTTGAATCTTAAATGTTGGAATGACTGGCCTCCTTTAAACAGTATTTCTCTCTGTTACCTCACCAACTTAACAAGTCAATGAAGAGCAGCATCTGTTGTTGTAGTTGCACCCCACTTAAGGCTGAAATCTTAAAAGAAAAACTGAAGATGTGCAACGAGTTATTGACTTCAAATTACATTGTCACGAACTTTAGGTTTTTCTTCTTTCTTTCTTTTGGTTATTTGTGTATTTTGTTTTTGACTTATTTGACAAACATTGCAAAATTTTGTGTTAAAATCATACAAAGTAAAAAAAAAACAAAAAAAAACCTTAAAGTAAAGTAAATAATTTTTGTGGAAAATTTTAACAGTTTTAAGCCAATGAAAAGCTTTGTTAAAACTATAAAGAACGCAAACACAATTATGACGGCAAACAGTAAAATATATACTCGTAGCTTGTAAAATAGAGTGCATTCGTAAATTAAACAAATTTGTGCAAATCGTATGCAAACTATTGCAACAGCAAATAAAATTGTCAATTGTCTGCTCAAAAAGACTTTTGAGGAAAGGAAAAAGGCGCTGCCAAGCAGAATATTCGACCACTTAACTTTAATTATTGCACAATTACTGCACTTACGAATGCAGGCAAGCAAAGCAAAGCTTTATCTTTTGGAATATGTAACTTAGAATGTACTGAAAGCCCAATAGCAAATGTAAGCCGATTAGCAGTGATTTACAACTTTTCAATCAAAATGAAGAAACGAAATAAAAATGCTGTCGTAAATCGAACCTGTCATCCCTGTTTGACCGAAGCAAGGCAGGACTTATGGATCGTGAAATAAATTCCCTGTGCCACTAAACACTACGGCATTAGACTTTTCGTTATGGGGTTCTTGGAAGTCTAAAGCCCGTCTGGCATTGTTGCAATTTTGAGGAGCAGAATTCGCAGTAGCAGGAGCTTGAGAAAACTTAGAAGATCAAGCGTCTTAAACGCGTGAAGTTTGTAATTATAGTGATTGGCTCACGATGTTAAACGAATTCGTACTTTCGTGAAATTACATTTAAAACAACATTTTCGAATTTTGTTTTTGTTTTAAATTTAATTGTATGAAAGAAAGAATACGTGCGACATCGTGGCCCTGCCATAGATTTTGGCAAAAGAATTGCTGGCCACGGCATTCCAGATCGAAGGTGCATACGCGAAGATACTATTGTTTTAAAGACGGTCAAGTGAAACTTTTCAAGTCATTTGAGAGCTTTTATATGTCGGAATAATAAGAATTCTCGTATTTGTTTCTCCAATATGATTTATTTAAATAAGACTTTAGTTTACATTAAAGCAGCATCACCTAAATAGTGATGTAATACATGAAATAATAAATGAATACTGGTGGCGGGGTGTTGCGTTCTCCGAAAATAACGTTGCTATGATGCATTTTATAAAATTTTTCTCTTGGGTTTTGGCCCATGAACTCATGTTTATGTTCTTTTAAAAGAAATTGTAACCAACTTTAACCTGATTTTAGATGCCCCTCCAGAGCAATGTTTCCATTTTTTTTTTTTAAATCTACGAGTCGAATACAAAAAGACCTTTTTTGCATTAAAAATCTTTTTTTAAGGTGATTTTACTGAAATCAAATTCAGTTCAAATTTATTTTAATCAAACTTAAGCAATAAAGTGTACATCAAATTAAATAGCATAAAATATTTATTGCATGTACATATACGGCATTTATAGCGGTTTTAACTTCAATTTCGCCCTTTTCAAATCATATTCAAGTATTTATTTTTTTTTTCTATTTCAAATGAATTTTATCTAAAACGGGCTGCTTTTGGTTTTTAAAATGACGAACTTGTTTTAAAAAATGCTGGGTTTGATATGTAAATTACGGAATTTGTTTTGAAAAGTTCAAAACATCTTTATTAAACTTGCTTTTTAGTTCTTTTGTTTGTTCAAAATTTGTACAATTACGACCAAATTTTTTCAAAAAGGCTTTGGTCCTTCAAATACCACACAATGTTGGTGTATCTAATTTATTTCTTAGTTTGTTCTTATTGATATTGATTTAAGAAAAAATTCTCTCGACGTTAGCTGTTGCTACTGGTATCGACGAAACTGTGTAAACTAATTTTTTCAAACAAGGAAAAGTTTCAGAGCCATCACAACGATTTGCATTCAAAATAATTTCCCAAAATTTTTCAATATTCTTTTCATCCAATAAATTATATTCTTTGGAAGTTGAAGTGGAACAATTCTTGCCATTTGTCATCAACTTGTTAAATATTATTCGAATCGATAAAATTTGAAAAGAATTTCGTTAATTGGGAAATACTTTTATTATTGCTTTTCATAAAATTAGTAGGTGGGTGCCAGGAACTCAACACATTTTGAAAATTCACTGTCAAAATCAAACTTTTTTTAATAAACTATTACATAATTCAACATAAAACTTTAGGCAATAATTTCGAAATGACATTTCATCTTCATCTGATAATTTATGAGTAGAACTAAGTGGTAGAATTATTTGGGATCCCAAGTATATATCATTAATATTTTCAAGATAATATTTAACATTAACGTTCGATGAAAAGGAGGGGTAGGGGCGCTAATCTGATGACGCGCAGTGTATGTACAATTAATTATTAACATCAATTTTGTTGAACTTTTCAAAACAGATATATTCATCTTTTATGATGTATTAAAATATTTTTAAATACAGACGACAGATTTCATTCAAAAGTAAATGAATTTGTTTGTAAAAATAAAACATCGTTGCAATTTTACGGATCGAAGTAAACAGTGTTGCAGCGGTTAACTTCTTTTCACATTTTCAATGAAGTAAAAAAGAAAATTTGTAGTATATTCAACAAGAATCTTAAGTAATAGACTAAAAGTGCAAAATATCATATAAATATTAAGAAATCTTTTTTTAGCTAAAAAATCTTTTAATCTTTTTGGCACCTCAAAAAACTTCAAAAATAAGATAAATCTTCACATATGGTAACACTGATCCAGAGAGAGGGGTAAAATTATAGTTTCCCCAACCCACTTTAACACCCCCCCCCCCCAAACTTAACAGAATCTCTATTATTGATGTATTTTAAACATATTTGTTTTCCTATACTTTACCACCGAAAGCTCTCAAAAAGCTTCATGGCAGCTCCGTTGGCCAATGTACTAGGCTATTTGTCTGGAGATCGCAGGTTCGATTCCTGCCTATACCCTGGATGTTTCTGGATGTTTCTGCCGACAAGACAAGTCTGTAATTATTTTTTCTGAAACAAAAAAGAAGCTCATGCAAATAATTTCTGACTCATGTGGATCTGCGTCTCCCTAATATAAATTATTCTGGATTAAATAGCAAATAAAAATCAAATTGAATGCGAATTTTTTTTTTTGATTTTGGTTTTTCTAACAGATTGATGTCTTTTTTAACGAAGACTCCCAATAAGTAATAATTCACAGACAACCTAGCGAAAACTTTTATAATTTTTTCTTTTATATTTCTATATAAATCCACTTATTCTATAAAAAAAATTCTTTAAAAAAATGTTTCTTTACCTCAACCATCATAAATAGTTATGACCATTTGCATTAAGCAGACAGACAATGAGAAATACGGGTAACTACTGCTTTTTGGCCAACCAGACAAAAATTGTCTACCTGCTTTTTTCCATTTATACTTCCGCCAACACCTTTTACACATTTCTTCTTTTATTTGGCTGTTCCGTCATCATCATCACCATCATCATAATTTTACTTTGGCCTCAGCCAATCAATTTTAATTATTAAATAAAAAAATTATTTTAGCTGAAAATATTCATTCAAACAGAAATCTGCCTGGCACATAATCATGTGGATTACTGTTGTTTGAAAGCCCCACTCTTCCTCCCAACACCTGCTTTGAATAACAATTTCTTGCTGTTTTGCTTAAGAGCTTTCAAAAGTTAAACATTTTGTTAATTAAGTGGTAAAAGTGCTAAACAAAAGTACTTGTATCAATAACTTATTGAGTGAGTACTTGAGGATGTGTTTGTTTGTTTGTTTGTTCTTTTCCACCAGCCACTTAATGCCACCAACCCATCATTAAAGGTTGTTTGTTGTGGGGGGCGAGGGCTGTAAAGAGAGTGTTTAATAATTTGCACATCCCACAGAGATGAGTTTTTTTTTATAGTTTTTTGGTGTAATTTGATATAAAAATTCTAGTGGCAATTTTTTAGTTGTTTTTATAACATCCCAGCATTAATTGAAAATTTAAAAACAAAATCATTAAAAATAATAACGCAAACTTGCGCAAACTTCTTTTTTTCGGTCTAAAATTAGAAATTCTAAATTTTATTGTGGCTTAAAACATAATTTGTACATTTGCTATCTTCACTTTTGAAAAACCTTGTTCCTTATTTTTGCAAAAATAGTGTATAAATTCTATTTTTTTTATTTTTAGTCGAATTGTTTCAACTTTAATAATTAGGGTAATTTTTTCTTAATAACAAAAATAGCGTTTAAAGAAATCTTTCATTGACAAAAAAAATCAATGTAATATCTTTATTCGTTAAGCCATAATAAAAATATCATATGAACATCATGAAACCGAAAAAAAAAACATTAAAAACGCATGTAATTTTCTTCACTTTCCTGACTTTAGCAGTGGCTCAGAGTTACAAATCGCAACATAAAGTCTTAAAAATTTACAAATTTAAAAATGTAAAATGTTGATGTGTTTTTAATGTTTTTAAGATTCCTTTAAATTAATTTTTGCCTTTTTGGCCAGCTTTTTGCTACAATACTGACGAAGAAGGGCGCTGTGATGTACTCTAAGCAATACACCAGTATCAATTGCTGCCAGTATTGTTCAGTGAACAGTGTGCTATGCCTTCGACACTTAAATAGTTCAACAACAACAAATACAATTGCACACTAATGCTGATCTGAAAAATGGTGGATGCTATGACTTCCTCGAAATTGGATTTGAGCCCACGTTCTTTGCCATTACACAGTGTGACAGAAAAAATAACTGGGAAGTGATATTATTTTTCTTGTAGGTGCTGTCGAGTAGATCAAGAATCTGTATTTGAAATTTCCGGGACACCCCCAAAATCTGGAGTTACGGATAAAAAACCGGTTTTTCGCACCTCTATGCACTTATAGGTCTGTAACTTAGTTGAATATTAACCAAATGAAAATTTTAGAATTTAACGATTTGAAAAGAGAAGACTGCGGTCTTTAAAATGATGTATATGATGTTCATGTTACTTTCAAAAACATGTTAGTAATTTAACCGCAAAGTAATTTTCCGTTCAATTTTTTCTCTATCTTTCATATTAGGAAATATTTTTTTGCAGTATTTTGTAAGAGAACCCTATTTTTTATACACATAATATGAAAGTATATTTTGTAAGGAAAAATGCTACTTTGGTTTTTAAAATCTGGTAAAAACTAATTGATTTATTGAACTATTTATAAAAACAAAATATTTGCAAAAATCCCTACATTCAGTTTTTGTTGTTCTTTTAATAAGATATTTGTTTTGTTTTTTTTTTATTTTAAATAAAAACGATGTAATAATCATAAACCATAAATATAATCATTGGTACATCAGTGTCCGCCAAAATTTTTTATATTCCAGAACTCCATTTTTGATTTATACAATATTTATACAAAACTTTACATTCCTTTAAATTAAATTAGTATTAAAATGGATTTTTCTGAAGATATAATAGTTAATAGTTAACATTGTAACGGAAAAAAGCGAGAATTTTTACATAGTTAATATTCAACTAAGTCACAGACCTATAAGTGCATAGAGGTGCGAAAAACCGGTTTTTTACCCTTAACTCCAGATTTTGGGGGTGTCCCTTAAATTTCAAATACAGATTCTTGATCTAATCGACAAGAAAAATAATATCACATCCCAGCTATTTCGACTTCGTTCTTTTTTGTAACACAGTGTTATTTGTTTTGTACATAGAAAACAATAAAAATCGTATTTGACTAAAAAAACGCAGATCTGAATAAAAAAATAGTCAATTTCCAGCCTATAAATATTTTTGTCATATTGATAAATAAAATTGTAAGTAATTTGTCAATTTTTATTTGACTAAAATAATATGATTTGGCAAAAAAATTTGTTGAGTTATGAATAGTTCTCCAACAATACTTTTTGTCAGCTTGACTAAAATTTTAACCAATGACCAAAAAAGTGTTACTTAAAAATTTTGTCAAACCAACATTTTATTTTGTTGAGCAACAAAAAAAAAATCGACTAAAAATTTTGTTTGTTATTTTTATTCTTCCTGCTCGCACCACTATTGGGAAATTACAAAACTTTTGTTTGTTGAGGGTTTTTTAGCATTTCATTGGTGCTAATGCCAAATCATCAGTAGACCTTAAACCATATTTTTGAAATTTTTCAAACTTCTTATCTTATACAAAAACTTTCAAAAAACCAATGAGAATTTCAAAAATTACAAAACACACGGTGAAATTACAAAACACAGATGTGAATTATTGTTGTTTTTTTTCCAATAAAATATTTTTGACAATTTTTTTTTGACAAATGAACAGTTTTTTTGTCAAAATCAATTCTTAAACTGATTAATTATTTGTCAAATTAAATTGTTGGTTTTATTTTTGCAAAGTTTAATTTTTGACTAATTTTTTTGTCAATCGAACAATATCTTTTGTCAACACTTTTTTTATATTTTTGATAAAAAAATTGTTGGCACTTTCAGAGCTAAATTTTTTTCTGTGTAGTCGACACCCTAACTACTTCAGCCAACAGCACCCTCAATTGAATTCACTTTTCGCTTGTTATTCGGAATATTGTCTCATGTTCAATTCTTTCTGAAATAATATAAATTACTTTGGATTAAGCCCGATAGAACTTATGAAGAGGTTAATTGTCGAGCACACTGTCATACTGCACTCGCTTTTTCACATTTATGATCAGTAATTCTCTGACAAATCATAAAGAATAGATTGACTCAAATCAATCATCGATTCGCGCGACTTACAGACAAGTTCTTCATTTTTATGACCAACATAATCATCCAGCTGAGCCAGTCATCTGTCGACTAGAAAATAAATTTCATATCACAATCTCTCCATGATGATGCAATAAAATCCAAGGAATGTGCGTACCGAAAACTGAATAACCCTGTATTACTTTGACGCCTTCTCACACAACTGACCAAAAATAGCCTGCTAATGATTCAACAAAATCCCATGGAAAAATATGCATCATTATTATATTTTTATAATATTTTGTTGGCAATTTAATTAACCATGAAAATGGCTTTAATAAATGAGAAATCAGTTTTCTATTCAAGTTTTTAAATACAACAATTTAAGTTTGTATTTTTCATGCTACTTAAATGACACCCAGTCAATGGCCGCAGTAGTTTGTTTATGCAAATAAAACAATAATTTTTATTAATAAATTTATTTTTTTGTTAACGAGTACAATGAAAAAACACCACAATAATTGAAAAATATGTCGGTTTGAATAACAAACAAACAAACAAACAAACAAACAAACAAACAAGTGGTTGTCAAATGTACATAATCGCACATACACACACACACACACACATGTGTATGTAAGTATGTGCACGAGTACAAGTGAAACAAAACTCGCAAATGGTTAAAATTAATAATTAATAAATCATTTAATGTGGCAGCAATACAAATGCCACAAATACACAATAAATTTTGACAGCAAATACGAGCAGCAGCAGCAAAGGAAAATTGAAAAAAAAGAAAACAAATCAATAGAAACGTATTTGTCGTTTATGTTGTATTTTCAAACCGCCAACAATTTATGTAAACAAAACACTTTACAAACAAGCGACAACATATCAATGCAACATCGGGTACGGTATGTGTGAAGCACTCACTCAAATGTACGTATGATTGTATGTACATATATGAGCATGTAGGTGTTGAGTGCAATTACAAAAAAGCAGAGGGGTATTAAAAGAATGAAATCTTTTTTTGGTGTGAAATATAAAAAGTTTTTAAGCACAACGACGCAGCGGTAAATAAAATTTTTACTTAGACAAAAATCAATGACATCGTTAGCGAGGAATCTAAGTACAGTATAACCTCGTTAATACGGACAGCTAAAGTTTTACATCAAACAGTTTACTCTTTAAAATCTCTGCAAAAAAAATTAAAATCTATTCAAGTAGATGTGAATAATTTGATGATGATGGGGATGGTGATGACGATGATGCAGCCGTTCAATAAATATTCATTTTTTTTGTCATGACAGCCATGTTGCTGTAGTTGTTGTAATTTTTTTTCAGTTTTCTACACATGGAAAACTCTATATTTGATAAAAGATTTTGTTTTTTTTTCGGTTTTTGTTTTTTGTTAATCGTGATTATGATAAACACATGTAATATTGCTTATATGCACTTGGCATATGCAAATACATACACACATATGTATTTATATGCAAACTACATGCAGGCATGCAATTTATTCAAGTGGGGGAGTCTTATGAATGTATGAGTGTGTGTGAGCGTGTGTGTGTTTTTTTTTATTGCAAAACTTTTGTATTGAACCGATATGGAAGAGTTTAAACAATTGATAAACAATTTTAAATTTAAGCGTTTGAGTATAAACTTTGTTCTAGAACAGTCGATAGTAAAATTATAAATACACTTTGTTATATAGAAATAAAACTAAAGCCGGACGAATCTTGCTTACTCTTAACTAAGAAGAAAAAAATCCTTATTATGTTAAGCAAATGTTAAACTTTATTTTGTTCAGGGTATAAAAAGCTTTCTGTGAATTATAATATGATAATTATGGATATTATTGTACGTGGACCCACCAAACTTGCACAAAAGATTTCTTCAATGCAAATTTTATATTAATTTGTGCCTAATATACATTGCTAAAGCTTTTGTGAGTAAAACATTTTTAAGAACTTCTAAAAAACTAAAAGTGAAAATTTTGTTTGTTCCCGAACTTGCACGAAGTTTCTCAAACTTGTTCGATAAGGTTTTTTTAATACGAAAATTGTGTTGAAAAAAGCTTTCGGGCAGGTTTACACAACTTCTTTTATATGCCAAAAATATGTAAAAGCTGTTGTGAGTGAAAAGCTTTTTAAAAACTTCTAACAAAACAAAACAAAGTTCTAAAAGAATTAAAAGCAAAAAATTTTGCTAGTTCCCGAACTTGCACGAAGTTACCCAAACTTGTCCGTAAAAGTTTTTTTAATACAAAATTTGTACTGAAAAAAGCTTTTGAGCAAGTTTGAGGAATCTCGTGCACGCACGGTTACAGACAAGTTTTTAAAGGAACTCATACAAAGTGGCGCAAAAGTTGTCACTCGACGATCTTTCACAATTTTTTTTTATGAAAAAATGTCTTGCAAATGGTCATGTTGGCCCGCCAGAATAGATGAGGCGACAGGCCCGATTAATAGCAATTTACATCACTCGCAGCAGATCTTTTGGCGATAGGTTCTCGCATTCTCGGCGGATATTCTCTTTGGGGGCTTCAAAAGTCGGAGGTTTGTTGACACAGACTCGTGACCTTAAAAATTAACCCCCATGAAACGAATTCTGAAATGTTTAAATCGGTGAGTCTTGGCAGCCTGTGCAAATTGCCAAAACGGGTCGTAGGCAACGCAAAAATACCGCCTTTAGAATTTCGATTGTGGCTCGTACAGTATGCGCCGCTGTTCCATTCTGTTGGAGCCACATGCTCTCCAGTCCCAATTCATGCAATTGAGGAAGGAGAAAGTCATTAAGCATGAGCCTGTGGCGTTTTCAAAAAATTAAAGCATAAACAGCACACCATGCAGTAACTTTGAGCAGCTGTAAGGGTTACTCGTGGATTATACACGAATTTACGGGCCCCCCAGAAGCGAAAACTTTGCTTATTCTAAATTAACCCATAGTTGATAATCTTGAGTTTGGCTGGTTTTTGCTGTTTGTATTAAGATTTCGATTATGGTGTGTTCTCACTTATATTTACTAAAATTGTATGGCCGACATTTTTGTAGAACATTTCATCCCCGCCCTCCGCCTTCCAAGGGATGTTTTTTACGATTTGTTAGAATAGACCCAAAAAATAATGCGAGGCAGTTAGAGGGTTAATATGTTCCACAAAAATATTTGCTTTAAGATTTTCTACAAAGTTGCCGAACATAGCCTACACCTCAGATGTAAAGAACCCATAGTTTCATATACCGATATGCTGCACGAACAGGTCCATAGAGGGTTGAACTTTAACTTCCCCTTAAATGAAATTCCAATGTGATCTTTCAAAAAGGCGACATACTTATATTTTTGCTGGTCTTCTCCACCAGAATACATTGTCAGAAGCACGTTATATTTTTTCGTGTTGTACCGTGTAATTATTTCTAATTATTATTTTTTTTTTCAAATAAATATTTTTTATTTTTAAATTTATTTCTATTGAGAATTGTTTCTTTTTTAATATTTATGAACTCCTGTTTTATCAAAACTTTTGTTGAAATAATTTCTTGGCAGCATAAAATGATTTTAAAATATTTTTGAACTGCTCCTAGAATTATGCATCGCAGTGTTTCAAAATACTCGTACATTCAACTAGATTTTATCTTTACTTGTTTCACTTATTTATTTTCGTTTAATTTTATACGTTTGAGCTTGAGCTACCAAAATCGGTCATAACGCGGCCAAGGATAAAAATTGTAAAAAAAAAATTAAAAAATAAAAAACTTAATGAAATAAAATGAAATAATATCATCCAAATGTTCCAAAATGCTAGTAGTATGCTGTAAGTAAGTCCACTTCTATTTAGCAGCACATACCGGTTCAGGTTGTAACATTAACCGTTTGCAAGTCCACACAACAACTTCTACAGCGATTTGTTGTCTAAAACTTGTACCACGTTGCCTGCTGGCCAGTGTAATCTCACATTGAAACTCTGGCGGACGATCTACTACAGATTATTATTTGGCAGCAGTTACGGATGGCTTCTACAAGCACGAGATAAAGCTTAAACTGAAAAAAATATTATTTATATAAATTGTTGTAGGCTTCGCACACACACACGCCACATACACAAACACTCCGGCATTTTAAAAATGTTAAATGAAAATGAATCGAATATGTTGACTACCGTTTAAAGTGTTAAATTTATTGCATTTCGACTCAATCATGCTGTTTAAATATGATTTATTTATTAATTTATTTATTTTTGTTTTTTATAATTTATTTGCAAAGGTCATAAAGAAGTCATTAGTTTAATACTTTATTGAATAATCAAAAACTATTGAAAAATCTAAAAGTTTTACAAAAAAAGCGGTATTAAGGATTTATTTAAAGATGATTTTAATAAAAAAAGGATATGCTTTAATAGATTTTTTGAAGTTACTTTTCTAGATAAAAGAGGCTTTTTAGAAGGCATTTTTTTAGCTTTCCGCTATAGGAAGTTACTGGTTTTAGCACAATTTTAGCAAATCGCGTTTTCTGCAGATTTGATGAGATCGTGGGCGTCTATTCTGACTAATTTCGCGATGATGTCGGTATAAGTGTATGTGTAGGTGTGAGTGTATGTGTAGGTGTGAGTGTATGTGTAGGTGTGAGTATTTTTGTGTTTCTAAACCACCCTGCAGGAGATTTAGCGTTAATTGTCTAAAAGGTACTGGTACAATTACTAGTACAAAAAGAAGTAGTTCAAAAGGTGATAGAGTTGATATAGGAAATTACTAGTACTTCAAATAGTTTATTTGTAGATTGATTTGACTCATATAATTAATGATACATTTCATATCACTTTTTGGATGATGTTTAAATGCGAATTGTCATTTAATTTTGTTTTTTAATTGTTGCAAATCTTGAAGGTCTAACCAGCCTCGGAAAATGCGGTTTAAATTGAATTACAAAAAAAAATCCATTTAAGTTAATTTTAAATTAAATAATAAAAACCATCATTTAAAAATTAATCTTTTTATTAGTCTCAGGCTAGACAGGCAATTTTTGCTTCAGCAATTCACTTTAATTCTTCTTTGTGCATTGCATTTTTGTTCACAGATACATATTTTCAAACTACAAATTTCCGATTGAAAAGAACGAATATCAGAAGAAAAAAGAATTGCCGTGTACATGAAGCTCTCTACAAATTTCTATATATTTTCCATTTCCTTTTACAAACTCAGAATTGCTGAAACAAGAATTGCGTGTGTAGACTAGTTTGATACTAGTTGCACCTCCTGCAGGGCAGTGATTGCCAAACGCACACATCGACACGTTTGGTTCGTAATTTGATGTAACGATGTGCGTACACTGAAGCAAATTTCTTATTGGATACCAAATATTCGCTGCATTTATTTCGCTAAGATAAACAATCAGGAACTACATGTATTGTAATACTTTTTATTAGAGTGCTGTTTTTTGCTTGGAAAATAGTATATTTTTTAATATTTTTTGATATAAGAAATTTTGCATTTTTATGTATTTTATAAAATATTTTCTTTTTAATATACCTTTTTAATATCTTTTAATAATTTATTTAATTTTTTTGCAAAAAATTTCTTCTTGTTTTATAGCTCACCTTTTTTCCTTTATTTGGAAAAGTCAAAGGTTTTATGACGAAATATGTTCGCAATAATTGTCAACGAAAAACTGTTGACAATTACTGCCGCAATTAATGACAAGTACGAAAAAGATGCGTCTTCACTGGACATAACATAATTTTGACATTTGCTGCAATATATGTCAATGAATTTATTGCCAGTCAAAACGAGGGGGTAATGAATTTTTCGTTATCTTTTTTCATTGTATAATCTCATGTAGAATAACAAGTGATAAACGAACTTTAGCCACAAGAGGAACAAATTTCTTAATGAAAATCCATTTTAAAAAGTTAAAAAGTGCTCTCCTACTAAACGGTCAAATATGACTTGAACACTTTTTCCTTATTGCCACAGAAATATTGTTGGAACTTATTTAATTTTTTTTAGATACCATTTTCATTGGGCATTATTTCATTTAGCCCAAATAACTACTTTTTAATACGCTACAATTCAATTGTCCAAATTGTTAAAACAAATTCAGTTCAATGCAATGCAGTTCAACTCCTTTTAAAAGCTTTAAGAAAAATATTAAGCAATCGATTTTTTTCTTGAGTGTGTTCGAAAGGAACACAAATTCAATTAATAAAAATGTCATAATTTGAGCAAAAAAGTACTAAATCAACGAACGCCTAACATATTGTATTTTCAACAATAACAACATTTAATAGACAAAAATATAACAAAATAATGCCAAGCCCCCACAAAAAAAAGAAAAGAAACAAATAAAAGAGCATTAGAAGACTAATTTGCAACACTCCGTTTGCAACTATAAAATAAAATTCAACTAACAAATGTCCACAAAATATAGTGAAACTGAAATTAAGGCAATGAATTGGGAAATACTACCCAGCAGTGTTCCGACTTTAGTTATTTAAGAAAATATGGTATCAGTTAGATATTCAGTGTTATTTAATTTACAGGAGGGCGATTAGAAAAGTTTAATGTTAAACTGACTACATTTTAGTTTACTTGGGGACAATAAAGTGTTGATTAGCTCTACGTTAGAATGGGAAAAGTGACTTAGCGAACGGACTTTATTTTCGCTTAGAATTCTGTGAACATTTCTGCTCATATCGCTTCTTGTTAATCAACGATCAATTAATTTCCATTAAGTTCAACCAGCACAAGTTACTGCTGGTGACAAAAAGTAAGTTAAAATCTGTGACTAGTAACTTTTATAAAACTTGTCATTAAGCTTAAATTTGCATATAGCACTCGTATAGGTTTGTACTAGAGAGGGTAGCGTGACTGACTTTTCAATCACGCTCAAGCACGTTTACGATAAAAAAATTTTACTCATGCACGTCCTTATATTTTTGGCTCACGTTTATTAACGCTCACGTGAGTGGGAAAAAAGTTAGTCATAATCACGAAAACTCACGCTGACGAAATGCTCACGAAAAATAAATATGAAATAGTTTTAAAAAAAATTCAAAAATAATACGAAAAAAATTTACAACAAAACAAAAAAAAAACCACGAAACAATCACACAAAAAATCTGTTCATGCACGCTCACTCACGCTCAATTTCGTTATACTCACGTTGATGCACGCTAATGCATGCTCACGATAAAAAAATTTTGCTCATGCACGACCTTATATTTTTAGCTCACGTGAGTAGGAAAAAATTAGTCACAAATTATAAAATAATTAAAAAAATTAAAAAGTTACAACAAAAAATAAACGTGAAACAATCACGCCGAAAATCTACTCATAATTAAAAAAATTATTTAAAATATGAAAAAAATTAAAATAAAATCACGAAACAATCACTCGGAAAATCTAGTCATTCATGCTCACTCACGTTCAATTTTTTTTTATAATCACGTGTTAGCACGCTCACGATAGAAAATTTTTACTCAAGCGCGCTCATGCACGACCTTATATTTTTAGCTCACGTGAGTGGGACAAAATTAGTCACAACTTATAAAATAATTAAAAAAATTAAAACAAAAAAATCGCGAAACAATCACGCCGAAAATCTACTCATGGACCCTCACTCACTCTCAATTTTATTTTATGCTCACGTTCATGCACGGTCACGATGAAAAAATTTTACTCATGCACGAATTTATATATTTGGCTCACGTACATGCACGCTCACGTGAGTGGGAAAGCAGTTATTCAAAATCAATTAAATAACTTAAACAAAGAATTAAAAATAACATGGAAAAAAATTAAAATAAAGCGAAAAAAATCACGAAACAATCACTCCGCAAATCTACTCATGCACGCTCACTCACGTTAAATATTTTTATACTCACGTTCATGCACGCTCACGATGAAAAAATTTTGCTCATGCACGAATTTATATTTTTGGCGCACGTACACGCACGCTCACGTGAGTGGAAAGAAATTTAGTTTTAATCTATAAAAAAATTTTTAAAAATTAAAAAATTATATTAAAAAAAGCAAAAAAACAATCACACAAATAAATCTGGTCATGCACGCTCACTCACGCTCAATGGATTGATTGATTGATCACGCTCATGTGATTGAAACAAAACACTTATTACGATCACACGTGATTCACGCTAATCACGTGAGCGGTGCCCACCCCTAATTTGAACTTAAAGTGCCATTTTGGAAAAGTATTTTAATGGAAATCAAACTACTGGTGGCTGTTATGCAGCACAATCACACAACAATAGCACACGCTCGTTATAATAATTGTATGTACCCACTTTGTTGTAACAATGATTTTATCTGGACTATTTACTAAAAGTTTTATATTATTTTTGTATTTTATTTTATTTTATTTTTTCTTTCATTATTAAAAGCTGATTAAATATTTTGTGGCCAGCAGCTGGTAAAATAAATTTATTTGTAATTGAATATTAATTTGTATGAATATTTTGTGTATGTTTTTGGGTCACTATGATTTTTATCAACATGAGTAATAATATTAACCCCTTAATTGCCAATAACTGGTATGAAACTACAAAATCTTACTTTCATTTCAAGTACAGTCGAGTTTTGGTATATTTTACACTTTTCTAAATAATTTCAATGAAATTACTAAGAAATTTTCACTAATTTATTTTAATAAAACTTCTTCTTTAAAGGCTATTAAGTGGTTAATTTTTATTTATTTATTTTTTTGTTTTTTTTTTTTTGTGAAACTGAGTTTGTTATCAATTTCGTTTTTGGGAAACTTGATCGTTCTATTGTTTCGAAGTATTTGGCAATAAATGAGTTTTTAAGAGGTTTTCTAAAAATGAAAATGCTGAATATGGTCGAAAATTAATAAATAGCAAAAACAACAATTATGCAAAGCAGACACACACACACACATATACAAATTTATTTATAATTGATTTTCAAATTTTAAGAATGAAAAAGTTTTGTTTCTTTTTTTTTAATTTTTAAGCACCCAGCAACAAAAAAAGTATCTTTAGCTCAAGACTCACGTTCGGGGTGGCCAACAAAAAATTATGCAATTTCCGGTTGAAATTTGATTTTAAGAATTAAGTTGAAACTTTAATTGAATATTAAACATTATTGAGCATAAAATTAAATGTAATGAATTATTTAAAATGTAATAAGACAAAAGATTCGGTATTTAAAACAAACGGACACTGTATTTTTTGTCAAGTACTTTAAGAAGTTTATTGATGTTCAATCCTTAAGAAATGAAAGGAAAATGTTCTCCTTTTTTGGAGACAAAGTAACTTTTTAAAGGGTATCTTTCTAAAAAAAGTAGGTTTTTTAAAAAAATAACCATTTTAAGAATAGTTAATTTTCAAAAAGGTATTCCTTTTAAAAAAATCCGTCAAAGAAAATGCATTTAAAAAAGTACTTTTTAAAAAAATTTCTTTTAAAAAAATACCTTATTAAAATAAGTATATTTAAAAAAAAATACTTCAAACAAAGTACAATTATAAAAATTGCCTTTTTAATGAAGTTTATTTTAAAATAAGTTCTTTTTTAAAAAAGTACCTTTTAAATAATAGTTAATTTTGAAAAAGATATTTTGAATGTACTTTTTTAAAAGCTACTTTTTAAAAAGAAGAACTTGTTTTAAAATAAATTTTTCTAAAAATCTACTTTTTTATAATTTTACTTTTTTTAAAAAGGTACTTTTATATAAAAATTTTTTTAATAAGGACCTTTTTGAAAAAAACTTTTTCAAATGGCACTTTTTTTAATGCTTTTTCTTTCATTAATGGATTTTCTTAAAAGGAATATTTTTTTTTAAAAATGAACTATTTTTTAAAAGGTAATTTTTTATAAAGCTCCTTTTTAAAAAAAATACACTTTCAAAGGTTACTTGTTTCAAAATGTATTTTTTACCGCCAGTTTGCCGATATCGAAAGAAAATTTTCTTTCGTATAATTACATTTAAAACAAAAACAAAATTTTGAAAATTGTTTTTGTTTCAAATGTAATAATTCGAAAGAAATTTTACTTTCGATATCGACAAACAGGCAGTTAGTTTATGTACTATTTTATAAAGTACACTTTGGAAAGTTTCTTTTTTGAAACGTAATTCTTAAAAATGTACTTTTTTAAACTTTGCCATTTTAAAAATGTGTTTTAAATATACATTTTTTAAATTTACTTTCTTAAAAAGATGCCTTTTAAAACATGAACTTTTCTTTAAATATTTTTATTTTCAAAAGGGTACATTTTTTTAAAAAAAGTACTTGCTTTAAAAGGTATTTCTTTAAAGTATTTTTTTTTAATTTAAATTATTTTTGCAAAAGGGACATATTTAAGATGTACTTTTTTAAAATATACTTGTTTTAAATGTACTTGTTTTAAAAGATACTTTTTAAAAAGTACATTTTGAAACGTACTTATTTTCAATGTAGTTTTCAAAAACGCACTTTCTTTAATATTAACTTTTTTTAAATCTACATTATTAATATATTCCTTTCTTACAAACTCCTTTTTCTAAGCGACTCTTTTTAAATAATTCGTAAAAAATTACTTTTTCCAAAAAATATTTATTTTAAAGGTACTTTTTACTTAAAGGATGTTTCTTAAAAGTACATTTTTTAAAGGTATTTTTTCAAAACACTCTTTTAAAAAGGTACTCCTTGTATAAAGTACTTTTTTAAGAAGTACTTTTCCAAAATTCCCTTTTAGTGGGGTATTTTTTAAGAGATGGGTTTTTTTAAAGAAACTGTCTTAAAATATACTTTTTTAACAAGACACTTTTTTCAAAAGTTTCTTTCAAGGGTAGCTTTTTCAAAACATAATTTTTTAGAAGAAACTTTTTTAAAAAGTTTTTTCAAATGTCCTTTTTTCAACTTGCTTATCGTGTGTAAGTCTTCCTTTAGGTTGGTTTGCTCGCCAAACAGTGCCAACCCCAAGCCGAGGCCGAGTGGTATTTTGACTCGTAAGAGAGACATCTATAGAAAATCTTTAAATTTCGAAAATACATTTTATTCTTTGAGGATATTAAATTACATTAATTGTCGTTTAATACAAAGTAATTTTTATTAGGCTAAAGTTCGTAACTTTGTTCCTTCGGAATGTATTGGACATGGGACAATATTGCAAGGACCAAAGGAAAAAGTTAACGTGCCTGTCATTTCAGTTGCCGAAAAAAAACAAATCTGCGTTTAAATTTTAGTTTTACTTGAATTACAAAAATTACACAATTTGGTTTTTTTTTTTGTAAAAAAAATTGATTTGATTGTGATGATGCAAATGCCTCAATTTGACTCCCACTATTAATTTTCCAATGACTAAATCACAGAATATTTTCATTGTCTTTTTTTTGGATTTTTCCAATGACTGATTTGTCTACCTACCAGGCTGTAGATGGCGGCATATCTGTCTTTCTGTCTGTCTGTCCGTCCGTTTGTAAAAGACGCACGTAACTTCAATTTCATAGTCAATATTTCTGATTATTTTGTCACATTCGTTTTGCTATTTCGCACGCCAAACTGTGATTTTATTAGTTTGTTTGTTTATTTCGTTATTGTCTGTCATTCGATGTTGTCTTTGCTGCTGCTTTCAGTGCACAATTCAATACCTTCAAGTGGCCAACATGACCCCTGAGCGTATCAAATTTTTCTATTTACTTATTTTTTTTTAATTTATTTTCGATTTTCTTTGAAATTAATTAAGCTTTACTAGTTTTGAAGGTTGCATCACAGGGTAATTGAGTTCCAGGTGAGCAGTGATTGTGGAAAATTTAAAACATAAAATAAAAAATGTTGGAAAAAAATTTAAGAAATTTGGAGATTGAAAACAATTGAGAAAGTTTTTCTCAATCCAATTTTTATCTATCCAAGTGAGAGTTTTTTTAGATTTAACCAAAACTTTCATCAAAGCTAAAAGCAAATTTATATACACTTTTTATTGAAAAAAACTTTTGTTTGTTTGTTTAATTCCGTGCAACCGCAGGCACAGGCAGGCATTATCATTTCCTATCGAAATGGTTTAGTTCCGTACTTTTTATTTTGCACTTTAAAAGATATTTTTTTACATGCAAAGAGCTCTTTTTGAGTTTTTTAATAAATATTTATTATTTACTACTCCTAAAAGTAGGCTTATCTTTTACTTGTTATTGCAAGAATTTGATTTAATCCACTTTGAAAACTAAAATTGGTTTGATTCCCAAGAATTTTTACATATTTAGAATATTTAATAACTTCGATGCCTTAGTGTCATATTATCATAAGCGTATAAATACTTATTTTAAAGAAGATTTCATGTCTTAGTATCAAATTATCATAAGTGCCAAAATACATACTTTTAAGAAGTTTTTTTTCTGTGGGAGTCCTGATGAAATACAATATTAAAAAAATTATGTTTGTCTGACAAGGGGCTGAATCAGAACAATCGCGCAAAAATCAAACATATTCAAAAACTAAAACAGTCGGGGCCATAAAAAAACAAAAGAATAGGAAATATAACAAAAAAAGTCTTTTAGCTATATCTCATTAATTATTGGACCGAGTTTTGTTATTTTCAAATCTTATTAAAAAACTCCAAGACAATGGTATAAAATTTATGTCTCTATGTTGTGTTGAGGCCTGGGGACAGACGGACATCTCTCATTTGACTTCTCCATCTATAAGGGTCCAGAATATTGGGTCTTGAATGAATAATGAAGAAATTATATACGGAATGACAAACCCATATATCCAGTTTCCAAATTTATGGGCGAAGGGTATAAAAAATGCGTTGAAAGGAATTGTTCGGCTTAAGTTCACAAATGAGTTTACCCATTTCTTTTCCAATTTAAAAAAATCTTTGAAAAATTTTAATTTTTATTTTTAATTAATTAATATTTGTGCGTAATTAGTTGAACGTTTTTAAGTTTTAAGAGGTGATTTTTTAAGATTTTCAAGTTTTTCGGATTTGATTTAAAAAAAACACTCATAAAATTTATATAAATGTATGAAGTCGATAGAAGGATCTATATAATTCAGTGTTTAAAGATGATTCCATGTAAATGTTGACCGCGGCTACGCCTCAAATTGTTCATACACTGGATCCAATTTCGGCATTCTCGCTCGGCCGGTATCTCACGAAAAAATACTTCAATATTGGCTTCCAGTGCGTCAACCGTTGCGTGTTTGTCCTTATAGACATGAGCTTTAACATAGTCGCACAAAAAATAGTCTAAAGGCGTTAAATCGCACGCTCTTGGCGGCCAATTGACCGGCTTCAAAAGTGAAATACACTGTTCACCGAGCGCGCCTCTCAATTGGGCCATTCTTTTGCGTGTTATGTGGCATATGGCACCGTGTTGCTGAAACCACATGTCAGCCAAGTCCAACTATTCCACGTAGTGGAGTAAAAGAGGTATAATTAGTGCGAACGGCGGCGAATCGATAATTCACGGTCATCAATAACACGGCGAATACAGCTGTGATATTTTCCTCTCTCCACACTCCACGTATGTGCGTTGGTGGTTTAATGTCCAATAATGTAAATTTGGTGGGAAATTTAGTCACAAAATTCCGAAGAGCAGCCTCAAAAGGTCGCCCAAACTGACCATAAAATGGAAGTAGTGCACGATGCACTTTCGAGGGTGTATAGAAAAAGTATTCATATTTTTAAAAAATGTATACATCAATAATTACAAGGAACATGAATGGTTTTAAAAAATATAGAACGAATTGATTTTATTTATTTTTAGTGCCATAAGAACCTAATTAATTTAGTCAATAATATAGATGTGGAGGTAGGTTTTAGTTAACAATATTTAAATTTTCTGTGCTCAGATTAAAGTCTTAAATTCTTTTATAAGATCAACTTCAATATATAACGAATCACACAAAATTGTTTTTAGTTTGATATTTTATATATATCTGATTTTATAACGCATAAAATAGGGCTGTGCCAATTTGGGTACAATGGCTACAAGTATAATGTTTTAGTATACGCAAACACACGAATGAGTAAACGACTCCAAGACATCAGTTGATGTATTTTTTGCTGACTTGATAGGCTTAGTTGATAAAACGTTGGTAGCACTTTATAGTGCAACACAAATAGGGAAAACCCCAAGTAAAATCTAAGTGTATTTTATTGTAGTATGTATTACATTCATTAGTTGCTGAATATTACAGCTTTTAACACGCTTAGTAGCTTTACTAAAATGAACGGAAATTTTAGCTCTAGTAATCGCTTTCGCGGTTTAGAAGAAACTGTTAATACCATTATAGAGGGTAGCAACGATGGCTTTGAGTATGATTTGACCATACTTCCAACAGGGCCTAGTGTTGTTACTGATGAAGAAGAGGGGTTGGACGCCAATATAAATTTCTCAAACTAGCCAAACGACGTTCGTGAAGAAGTCGAGTTTTTTGCTCGCAATGTTGGCACACTTTTGTATGATAAAGATTGCAGAATGCAGAATCGGAATTCATGGTAAAAAATGGTGATCAGGTTTATTTACCTACATATTTGGCGCTTCCATATATGCAGTAAAGAAAACAGCATGGACCATGGACGCGCTACTGCTCGTCCTTCGTCATCAAATATTGAAAGTTTACAGCTAGACGGCGCTAATCACGTTCCCGAAAAGCTTCCAAATCGTGTACGTTGTGTCATCTGCCACAACAGAAGCCGTTGAAGTTGCAAAAATGCAAGAAAACACTTTGCATTGACAAAGGGTGCTTTTCTAAACTTCACTCATAAGTGGCCACTGTGCCGATTTGGGTACACCCCTTTTATGTCCTGAAACAATTTTTTTTTTACTTTTTTTTGTTTTCCTGTTTCTTTGTACTCCTTATTTAATATAAATAAAAAAAATTAAGTTTTCCTTGTCGTTTTGGTTTGGTTTTAAATGGGTTAACCGAGCATTAATTTTGATAATAGAATTCAATAACCTGCAAACGTTTTTCGTTTGTAAAAGCAATGGAATCGACTGATGCAATAAAACAAACAAAAAAAAGAATAAACAAATAAAAAGTGAACCACAAATGAAATATTATCTCTAATTTTAAATTATTTGAAGGAATTTGCATGTCCATCCAACAAACGAATATAAAATTTTTCAAAGTAAACTTTGCGTGTGTAGAAGCGTAACAAAGTTTGAAAGAAAATTTAAAAATGCTTTGTCAAAGTAAACTTTGCAATGTTGTTTAAAAATACCGCTCACTATTAATGACAAAATAGTTGCACTTGCAAGGAGTTGCAACGCAAAGCGCACTAAACACTGAATATCGCTACTACATACTTTCTTTAGGTTTTGCTATACTTTAGGTTTTATACAAGAGTAGCACGTGCATATTTTTGTATTTTGTTAGTGTAGAGTAAAAATATGCTACACCACTTTGCAACTGCTACGATGCAAGACCATTTGCACAAGATTGTGAATTGTGCTAATGAATTTATCGAATTATTTATTCGAACTCAAGCCAAACAATTTCTTTTAATATAAATTTTTGATTTTTATAAAAATTTCAAACAGGAGCGTGAGCCAAAAACAAATTATTCGCTCAGGAGTATCTCAACTCCTACTTTTACTTTTCATTTCTTATTTAAACATGCGAATTGCTTATTGTACATATTTGCCAACTAAAGTAACTAAATAAAGCCACCTTTTAATTGCAAACTACAGTCAAACAAATTTGTAAATAAATTGAGAAGTAAATTACAATTTGAACGAGCTTAAATATTTATGTCTATGAAATAAAAAAACCCAAAGAAAAATGTAATTATTTTCCTAAGAATGCTGCAAGCTTGTTGGCCTGCCGTTTGGTTGGTTGCATGCGCTTGTTTTTGTGGTTAAACTTGAGTGCCCCAAAATGGTAACAAGTTAAAGACAAATAATTCAAGCACCACATAAAATACCGGTGGCAGAGCAACAGGCTTTTGGATGAAGCCCAAACTTGCAACTTGTACAAGTACAAAATGTACGCACAAAGCGTAACTGGAAGGCATAATGCCATCATCAATCTGCACAAAACTAACCCAGTTTTAAATGTTTTACATTATTTTTTTTTCATTCTGAAATATTGTTGTTTAACTTTGTTGGTGTTTTGTAAAGCAACAACATTGTAAAACTTAAATTAAAAAAAAACACCCAAAAAAATCCAAAAAAGAAGAAAAAAAAAACAAGGCAGTTTGTATGCAACTATTGTTGCTATTTATTTGCAAGTAGTGCAACTTCTACTTTATAGTTTTACAAATATTTTTGTGTATGAGTGTGAGTGTATGTGCTTGTGAGTGTGTGTATGCTTATCGTATTTAGTACTTATTACAAATAACATTTGAACATTTTGCCTTGTGACTTGTTTATTTCATCATCATAATTCCAACTACCTAATACTACTACTACTACTAACTTTTTATTATCGCGGCCATTTAAATAAATTTCGAATTTTATTTTAATGAATTTGAAACTTTTTTTTTTGTTTTTGACCGAAAAAATACCATTCGAATTTTTTTGATATTCTTTCAAATTGATTTCGAGGTGATCTGGTGGTTGTAACTAATTTGTGTAACGAAACTTCCTCAAGGTTGACAATCTTGGCAGGACATTTACTCGATTCGCTCGAGAACGAAATTTAATTCTTCTACAACAAAAAATAGAGAACAGAACTTTGCTCTGTCAGAGAAAGAGAAATATGTTTTAATTTAAAATCAAATTGCATACTTAATTCCAATTCTAGTGGAAATCCTGAAGCTTTGTCCGCCTCTTGGATTTTTTTCTTCCATTAAATTCTGCAATCGCACCCATTGAGGCGCGGTTAGCTTGAATGGATTTCACTAGGAGATCGAATTTTGAGGTGCGCTTCGTCTATTAGTTTGCTGTTGACAGCCATTGAAAATACACAACTTCTTTAATTTCAACGAAAATGACAAAAAAGGTGAATCGGGTTCGGATTCGGGTTCGGCCGAACTTTGCAAAATTTACCGAAATTCGGATTCGCGTTTGGTCGGACACTAATTTGTATCAATGCGTTTTTAGTACCTCTCTGTAATATATTAGTTTAAATCAGAGTAGGAAAATAAACAAAACGAAACGTTTGCTTTCATTTTGTTTTGCTCTTTCCGATGAGTAAAACAAAAACTCTGAGAACGATTGTCCCATTTAGTACTGTTTTGGTTTGTGAGCACTAAATGTACATTAATTTAAACGTACGCAGCTAGAAAAGAAAACAATCGGAGCAAAATTTAAAAGTTTTAAGAAGAAATGTTTGCAAACGTTTGCTGATTGATTTGCTCATCATACAATGACGAACGAAATGAAACACTCAAAAAAATACGTTTGAGCATTTGTTTTGTTCTCAATTGAACGATTGTAAAGCAGATGAGTGAAAAGCCAATAGTTTTGTTTGCGCTCTTTGTTATTTAAAAGGTATTTGTTTTGGTTTTGCTCATGTACAAAACGATTGAAAAAATTTTAAAAGTTTGAGTTTTCATAGGAAAAGTTTTGTTTGTTTTCCCACTCTGGTTTAAATACATAAATGAATTTGGTTGCATTTTTAAAAATTTTTTAATTAGTTTTTCACCAAAAAGCTAATTTATTGCTGAAGTTGTATTGAATTTCTGTATTCAAGTCATTTTATATTTCGCAAAAATTAATTTTATTAACAGGCACCATTAACTTTTTAATCTCCTAAAAATATATTTAAAACGTATCCATCCGCAAGAAAGTCAGTAGTTGAGGGGGAGGACAACGTTAAAATATTTTTTTTTGTTTTTTTTTTGTTTGCAATCTAATGTAAAATCAATTTAATTTTCATTCTTATTTGTTTGTTCCTACGCCAAAGAAATGAAAACTTGTCTAGCTCCCGGCTAAGAAAACACAAACACACACACATATACACACACACTCACGCAGTTACTGTTTATTGGTGGCTGGCTTAAGGATACAACTCGTTTATGGGCGAGTGATTGTTATTATTGTTGTTATTGTGATTATTCTGGTTAATGTAATTGAACGTCCTTAAAGGTCATCTCATGTAAAACAACAACAACAACAATAATAATAAGAAAACCATCATTATTATCTGAAATATTCAATACTGAAACATGTGGCACCGGTTTAAAAACAAAAATTAAAATGTTTAATGTCATTCTTTCGAAAACTGCTACTTAAGGGGAGGAAAAACAACTCAAACACAAACACACACACACAGAAACCGTTTAAGTGCTTCAGAAGTACCTTGCAACCTACAATCAGACAGAGCAGAAAAAAATATCTTTTTGACACCATCTTTTAATTAAAATAAAATTTAATTTTTTATTTTTTATATTTATTTTTGTTTTTTTTTTTGCTTTTTTGTTTTAAGCACAAAATAAGTTGTGTTTTAAAGCACAAAAATTTTTTTTTAGATTTTGTGCATAAACGATGGCAAACATGTTTTATTGTTGCGCATTCTTCGATTTTTATTCTTCAGTCTTCTTGCCACAAGTAGTAAATTTAGTTATTTGTCTCATGTATCAGGTTGCATTAACAATGAGTTTTTTATTTTTTTGTCTTTTTGGAAATTCAGTTTTTTTATTACTTTTATTTATTTTTTTATTACTTTTTTTATTTTATTTTTTTTAAGTCTCAAATTCTTGTTCAAGTATTTTGTTTATCATGACTTGGTTTGTAGTGACTGGTACTTGGTCATATCGGTCGGTATGTTAAGGTCACATCTTTTTTGTTTATCTTTTATAAAGATTTTTTTTTCCTTTTTAAATATTTTTTTCGCGTTTTTCAGAATAAGTTTTAAAAATAACAAAATACTTTTCAAGTTATTTAGAATGTTGAGTGAGACTTGTTAGGCTTTTTTATTTATTTATTTTTTATTTTTTTGCTAAAGAAAATCCTTTTTAATTGTGGATCAGAAGTAATTTTGATTGAAAAGTTTAAACGATAAAGAAAATGTTTATTCTTGTGACTCACTTAAACGCTGAGAATATTATTGTTTTGGATGTGAAGTCTTGGTTTAAAATGAACTTTTGAAAAGCTGCAGATTCATAAGTACATATGTTCTTATAAGGACATACACGCATATCGCCTGTTTGCAGCAATATCGTCATAACTCGAAAAAATTAGATTTTTTTTTCAGTGAATAAAGCAGAAATAATCTCGGCATATCGTAATTTATGTTGTGTAAAAAATTCATATCATGCAGCATTATATGCTCACCTATTGAATAATCTCTATTATTAATAGGCAAACATGTTTTTTTTAGAATCTTTTGTACAATATTTTGGGTACTCGAACGCTTGAGTACACTTCATCAACATAAACAACATATCATTCAATTGACATGTTATCAGGAGATTAGTCAGCTGTTCTAGTGCGCTACTACCTTTTTGATCTGCCTTGGTATGTTGTTCGGAGCTTGACATTCACACGATGTTAACGTTTTTACTGTAGAGATGCATGTAGCTGCATTATTTTGCCATTATAGAACTGAAAGAGGCTGTCAACCAAATGTTTGATTGAACAAAAAAGTTTTTAATTAATTTCCAAACTTACAAAAACTATGGACTCTTTTACTTTCATATTGTTTTTTAATTGAATTAAAACGTTTAAAAATTTAAAATTTTAAATTACCACAACAACATGAGGGGAGAAAAAAACCCCAACCACAAATATTTCAAATAGTAATAAAACAATCATAACTAAACAAAGTTATTTAATAAACGGCTTTTACACAATTCCTAACAAATGAACAAATGAACAGTTTATTCTGTCACAGGCTACAAATCACACAAAACGTTAGAGATGAACAAATGAGTTAAATGAGAGAAATGTTACAAAATTTGCACAAAATTCATAATGAAGAAATTACCTTTAGGAAACCGCAGAAAGTGGTTAAAGGAAAAAAAACAACCAGAAAAGCACACAAATATATTAGTTTGCTTTAAACTGCAGTGCAAAACTGCTAAAGACTCATAAGATCGCAACAGCAGACATTTTATTACAGAGTATTGAAGCTTAGAGGCAAAGCTATTTTGTCAAACACATACGAGTAAATACGTTGTTGTCAAAAATCCCTTTGAATAGCAACCAACCAAGGCAGATTAATCAGGGAGTAGCGGTTCCACAACATTTGAAAATTTGTTGTAAGAAATACCTGATTAGCTTTCAAAACAAATAACAAGCCAGGTTGGGTTGCATCAAGGCAAAGCTACAAGGTAGTAGCAATTCTATAAGACAAAATTTGTTGTAAAAATACCTGAGCAACTGTCAAAACTTGTACATAATCGGGTGGCACTGTAGTTTTCCGATTCAACGAACCTAATTGTTGTCAGGCCTGTTCGTTAAAGCGAATTGTTCGTTATATCCAGTACTAAATTAACAATTAATGGCGTTGTCTATTTCATAACTATAAACATATATAGTGGTTTTTTTAAATTTTACTAAAATTATAGTAATTTAAAATAAATATTTCTTTAAAAATATGTATAAGGAAAGGAAAAATTCATAAAAACATCGTAATAGAAAAATAATGTTTTTATTTAATTTTTTAAACACAGTCTGCTTTTTGGAATGGATATTTGTTTTTAATGACATCTTCTTTAATCTCTCTCTCAAAAGGATTAAATTTGTGTCAATAACATTGTTTTGCTGAACCTATTTAATACAAATGTCGAAGTGCTTAATGACATCTTCGTGTTTTATTTTGGGCTCAAGATCTTCAGTATTTTCGTTTTGTTTTAAACTTTTTCATCAAACCCAGTAAAATATATAATTTTTATTCATAATACAAGGTACTTAGTAGATTATAGAATAGATGATTTTCGTGTTCGTTAAATCGAATGTTCGTTAAATCGGAATACTACTGTATTTTTAAATAGTTCAATTTAATGCCTTTTCGCCCCTTCTTTTGATTTTGTTTAACCTTTAAAGTGTGTTTGTGCCAGGAGACATACAAAAATTTGTGAATCGTGAACAATGCAAAAAAATAGTTTACCTAGTACTACGAGTATTTAGGACTTCACACCGACTTAAATTTGAAACCAATGAAAAAGTCTCAGAAAAGTGTTCAATCGCCCCCCTAGAGGGAAAAGAACCTGTCGCAGGATACGTCACGTGATTGGTTCCTAGGCACTAGCAACCGGTTCGAGTTCCGGAACTTTATATAAGAGGTACCGGTAACTTTTGCATGGCGTTGTCATTGGAGGGGTTCAATTGACATAATTAAGGAATTCGGTGACAGGTGCTAGGCCTAACCTTTACGTACTTGTCCTGTGGTAGTATCCTTGATAGCTGTTATGGTTTCTTAAAAATCGGTAATAGAAGTATCCTAGAGCAGAATGTACCCTATATGTATCCTATTAGCTTTTCAATGGGTATAACTTCGGCTTAAATTAAAATAATTTTCTAAAAATTTGTTTGGTCCAAATCAACAAATGCATTATTATTTTAATCAGATTATAATATCCTTAATTAATGTCGATTACATTAATCACCATAAATAATAAAAGAAAATAGAAAAAAATACGTACAATTTTTTTGCGTGAGGCAATTTTGTAGGCATTTTTGTTCTAGTTTTGTGAAACGTTCCCTTTTCACCAGACACGACTCAGAAACTTTTTGTACCCTTCCTATTTTCACCAGTCATAGAACAGGTATGTTCAGGACAATGGGTACAACATTTCCCGTAGGGCCCTTAGAAGTTACATTTTGGTGCCCTTCCTCTTAATATTTAATACAAAAATAAAGTATTCGTTTTATTGTCATCCGTAACGTACGAGTTGAGCTCGAAATAGAAAATATTTTCTATCACTCGAAGTGAGCTTTCGCCTCTATGCTATTATTCTCGTGCTCTTTGCTTTTGACCACAAGATACACGCACAGTTTGTTTGTTTGTTTGCATTTTGTTGGATGGAAAAATGTGTGAAACTAACAAATAAACTGTCGGAGACACACTGACACAGACTACTCAGATTGACTCTGCTGCCTACTGACCGATATTTTGTTTGATTTTTTCATTTTATCGGTACAATTTTTGTTTTTATTTTTTTATAAACTCTGTTTAACATTAAATTAAATTAAATTTTATTATAACACAAGCCACAGATAGCAAAAAAGTTTGACAGATAGAAAAGTGATAGAAAAGTGTAACTGTGTGTCATTAAAGAATTATTCGTATTAAAATACATATTCGAACCAGAGATGGGCACCGCTCACGTGATTAGCGTGACTGTTTTTTTTTTGCTTTATTGTAATTTCTTTCATTTTGATTATTTTTCCTAAATTAAGTTATAGGTTTTTTTCTAATGTATTTCGTAACCGTGAGTTTCCGTAATTATAACTAACTTTTTTTCCACTCACGTGAGCGTTCATGAATGTGAGCCAACAATATAAGATCGTGCACGAGCATGCATGAGTAACATTTTTTTTTTATCGTCAACATGTATTAAAAGTTACTTCACGATAATAGTTATAAAATTGTACCCTCAAGGTACCCGAAGTAGAACATATTGATCCTTTATTGCAACGTAGTCATATCTCAAAAAAAAAACTTGTTCCTCAGAGAACGAATTTAAGGTTTTCAATTCACACAAGCATCAATGGAAAAATAAAAAAGTATTTTTCGTCTCAAGAGGTGAGTAAACAAGATATTTGTATACATTTTTTACATAAAATGAAGGGCGATTCTTTTTAATTTGCCCATTAAGTGTGCCTATTTTCCTAAATTATGGAAAGAATCTTTTATTATACCATTATTTAAATCAGGCTGTAAGTCAAATGTAAGCAATTATAGAGATATTGCCAAGCTGAGTTCTATTCCAAAACTATTTGAACAATGTGTTTGTGAGCCTCTTTGTCACCAGATTTCATCTTTTTTAACACCATCTCAACACGGCTTTCGTAAAGGACGTTCTACTTCAACTAATCTACTCCATTTACTACTACAATCATTAATCATGGATTCACAAATGGCAAATTTACAGATGTTATTTATACTGACTTCAGTAAGGCTTTTACTAGAGTAAATCACCGCCTCTTGTTGCATAAATTGTATTTAATGGAGTATAATAATCAGATAATAATCGGCTTCCCCGAAAGTCCTGCCTTCTACCTGTCCTTCAATCATTGTTGATGATGTATTAAGTCCCCCTAGTTTCATGGTTAAAAGTATTTTAAACGGTGTTGATTTTAAAACGTGATGTATTGTGTTATTGACACTCCACTGTACGAGGCCAATGTGTTGATATCAGATGTTATTTATACTGACTTCCGTAAGGCTTTTGATAGAGTAAAGCTAGGCCTCTTGTTGCATAAATTGTATTTAATGGAGTTCTCTAACAGAACTTTAAATTGGATAAAATCGTATCTGGAAAATAGACATCAACGTGTTCGCTTCGTTAACACTTTTTCTAGAAAAATTTATGTTAAATCTGGCGTTCCACAGAGAAGTCATCTTGGACCCATTTTTTCTTGCTTTATATCAACAATTTACCATCCTCAGTAAAATTCTCTGATATACTAATCTATGCTAATGACGTCAAGATATTTTTTAATTCGCATGATCGACATAATCAATCATATCTACAGCGAGATTTGGATTCATTTTTTATTTGGTGTAAAGAGAACCTATTGGCTTTAAATCTCAAAAAATGCAAACATATGAATTTTTCAAGAAGAGCTAACTCTAGTGGGTGTTTCACTTTAGGAGGGTGCATATTGGAGTGTGTGGTTGAATTTCTTGATCTTGAAGTTCTGTTTGATCGAAAGCTCCGGTTTATTAACCATATAAATATGTGCATAAATAAGGAGCGTGGCGTATTTGCATTTATTAAACGGTGGGCCAAAGAATTTAATGATTCAGCAATAACGAGGCAACTTTATACTTCCTTGGTCAGAACTATTCTGTAATATTGTTCCGTCATCTGAGACCCTTATTATAACATCCACAGTGATCGTTTAGAGTCGGTACAGAAGCAGTTTCTACTTTTTATATTGCGTAATTCATACCCCAACCGGGTGTCAAATTTGCAATCATACGAATTCAGATTACGACAAATTATCTTGCCTGCACTGAACAGCCGGAGAAAAATTTTAAATGCAATATTTGTTATTAAACTTATAAATGGTGACATCTGTTCCGAGTTTCTGGTAAATGAGCTGACATTGTTCCGCAACGTGCACTACGTCAATTTCATCCTCTGGCACTGCAATATTTTCGTCAAAACTATGCTAATGCTGATCCATTCCGTAGAATTTGCTATAACTTTAACGAATTGTACAATGCCATCGATATGTCTTTTCATATAAATGTGATTAAACATAATTTAATTGTATACTTAATCAACTAATTTAGTTCTATATGATTTCATGTAACTTTTCTTTTTTTTAAATATGTTGTCTGTAAGGATTTTATTAATCCATAGACTTAAATAAATAAATACAAAATACAAAAAAATACGACGAATATTTCTCCATTCTTAACTCGAAAATCAGGTTTTTTGAGATATGACTACGTTGCAATAAACGAGCGATATGTATGATGGCTCGAAAATGTTGGCAAAGGACTGACTGCAATACTTTTTAGTGTGTGATGATTGGGAGGATTATTTGAGGAATTCTTTTAATATCAAAATCACAAATATTCACCAAAAACTCCTTCACATCGTCAGGAGCGAAACGAATGAAAGGCAAAGCCATCGTATAACTTTTACTAATTGCGTTATTTCCCGCATTGAAGCTGTACAGCATTCCATATATTGCAGAGTTTTTTTAATATCTTTATTATTAAAAGACAAAAAGAAAACCAAAGAAAATATCTGGGGTTTTTACGTATAACCGCGTATGTTGACTTTGTCGTTTTTTGTGTTATGCCAAATTACTTTATTGCAAACGCTTTTTTATATGATTTTTTAGCTAGTCTATATTTTTAAAAAACCAATGAGAATTTCAAAAATTACAAAAGTATAAATAGGCATAGTTGGCTTGAAACTTATTAAAAAATCACAACAAACAAAAGTTTTTGTATAAGATAAGAGGTTTGAAACATTTCAAAAACATGGTTTAAGGTCCACTGATGATTTGGCATTAGAACCAATGAAATGCATGTATGTATATAGACTAGCTAAAAAACCCTAAACAAACAAAGGTTTTTGAATATATTTGTTATCATAAAAAACTGTTTTTTTTTTCTTTATAAGATCCAACTATGCTGGCATAAGCGGTTTTATCTGCAAACACTTTCAATATCTTTCTTTTCCTGTACTAGAATCTCAGAATCTCATTAATATGGAATTTTTACCAGGAATTTGTATACAGTTCACATTTTTAAATAGAAGAATTTTTAAAAAATTTTTAAAAATTTAGAATAAGTTTTTATTGTTACTATTAATTTTTAATTAAATATATCCCTGATGAAGCTTTCCATTGAGAAAGTGAAATATTGGATAAAATAAATCATATTTATTTACTTTCTGGACCTAAAGATTCAATAAATTATTTAATAGAAGATTTTTTTTGAATTCCTGCAAAAAAAAATTATTTTAAGACTTAAGCGGTTTTTTATGAAAACCACAGATATTTATGTTGCAGCAAAACAAGTACAACAATTTTCTCTTGATGCATGAATGAATTTTATTTAAAGAAAAAAGAAACAACAACAAGCAATGCTACTACTACAACAACAGCTATAATAAAAACAACAACAATTATTAATTGAAAAGCACAATGAGCAACAAACAACAACAACAACTTAAATTTTGTTTTAATAAAATTAAGAAGAAAAGTATGAAAATACAGCACATGGTAGAGCGAGCCGGAGCGAGGCAACACGCGACTTCATTAACTTCTTTTTTTATTTTTTATGATATTAAATTTTTGTGTTTTGAGTTTTATCTTTTAATTGCATAATAAAAGCCAAGCCGCCTTAGTATTTTCCAGTTGGTTTTCATTTAAATTTGCTTTTCTTTGTTCCATTTTTTTTGTGGATTTTTTATGAATTAAAAAAAAGTGGCCGCATTGTAAGTTTTTTTTTTGGCCAAATAAAGAAAAATTTTAATGCCGCACATTTTTTAGCTCAAAATAATTGCTTCGAAGTTATTTGGATTAAAAGAAAAATAGTTTTAAAAATTACTTGCATACAATAAAATGTGTTCTTCTATACTACTGCACAGTGGGCTGAATTGCAAGAGACAAAATATTCAAAATATTTATTGTAACATGTAAGCCAAGTGTCACTTTGAGGCGAAGCCATTTTGGTTTGTCTGCAGAAACATTCAGGGTCGAGGCAGGAATCGAACCTGCGACCCCCATACTAATAGTCTAGTACGCTATCTACTAGTCTACGGAGGCTTCCCAAAATTACAAAAACAAAGTTTATATTAATTCAGCCCGCCATATTTATGTACAGTTGTGTCCCACTGAAGCGCTTGATTTAATGTCAGTGCTATTCGTTAAATCGAAAACAACTAAATAATTATTTATGAACTTTATAAACATTAAAAAAACCCACATAATATATTAACCCTAAATGGGCAATCTTGAGTTTGTTGCAGGTCTACCACAAAATCCTGGAAATACCAGCTGCTAAGAACTAAACCACAACTATTTTCAAGGCCTAACAGGCTCGTCAATGGACAGTTACATATATGCTCCTTCATAACTCTAATTGGTTCTCAGTCGCCGAATTTCCATAAATCCACATTATATTAGGGTGCGCCGATTTGTAAGAACAAAAATTTGCCGATATTGTGTCATAGATTTTTCGATAGTTTTTGGCATTAGGAAAAAAGTTCCACTAGGACACACAGTGGGGTTTTTGATACCAAAAGTGGGAATCAATTCGAGATAACTTTCCCTGTTTCTAATTTCAACTTTTTTCAAATTCACTTTAAAAAGTAAAACTAATAAATTTTTTAATATTATTTAGTAAAAATTTTACTTATTTTCCATTAGTTTATTTTTTAAAACAAACCTAATGCTAAATATTGCAATATGTATTTCCAACCAAAAATAAAAAAAAGAATAATATTTATTCACACATTTCTATTCCTTAAGCGATTCTTTATCATAATCATCATCAATTATAATTATCATCATTATCACTGTAATTAGTATCGGTATCATTATCATCATTATTGGCATCTTCTTCACCAACGAGATTTGATACATGAACAATTGAAAGTCAGCCGATTTTTTTTTATTACCTAAAAAACCCTTAAAAATAAAGTTGAAATTGGGGCGTCTCGAAAATGATTTTTTTTTCGTTATGCCAAAAACTATCGAAAAATCGCTGGCACAATATCGATTGCTAAATCGATAAGTATATGCGGAGTGCAAATGGCCTTGTATCCCCTTTTTGATATTCTTAAATCCATTTTCGATACGATTTAAACATAAATTATGCAAAAACTACTTAACTTTTAAAAACGTGGGTGGGTAGGATGGAGTTTTCCAAAGACTAAGCAAATAAAAAACGAATAAAAAAGCTATTATGAGCAGTTTGCAAATAATAAAAAAGAAAACACTAAACTATTTTATGACCATTTTATTTCAGCAATGCCGATCATAATCAGGCGCGCATCTTAATAAAAACTTGTGGGAGCTTTTAAGGGAGACTATGGGTATATGAAACCAAACATTAGCAAAGCAACATTATAGAAATAAAAGATTTTTTGATTGAGTTGTTGAGGGACATTTTTCCCCAACCCCAGGAAACGCGCCTGGTTACAATTCCACCCAACAAAAAAATTTAAGTAAATAAACAAAAGGAAACTAAACAATCAATACAATAAATACAATTTGTAAAAAGCTTTTATTTCACAACTATTCAAAATTATTGCCACACTTTGGTTTGTTTTATTTTTTACTTTTTTTATTTTTTTATTTATTATAAAAGGAAAAACTGCCCGTAGTAACAACATAAATTTACATATTTTTGTTAATTTAATAACATTATGGAAAAGATGAAATAAAATCGGTATTTATGTTTGTAGAAAAAATTACAAAACTTGCAATGCGGACTATAAAAAAATAAAATATAAAATAAAATAAAAACAGCAATAAAAATAAGAAAAATTTTTAAATGTATTTTTTTTTTTTTGGATAGAAAACTGGGTGGTGCTGCTTTGTATTCAAAATTTTGTTAACGAACTTAGTCGGTTGCTTATAGTGGAAATGAAAGAATTTAATTGAAAAAAAATAGAACAAAAATAGTTGCAGTACCATAAAAAACTAAATATAATTTGAAGTTTATAATTTAAGGGCAAAAATAATGGTGGGTTAAAAGTGAAGTTAAATTTTTTTTGTCGAAACAGTGGGAGCAGTTGCAAAAATAATAGTAATAAATCAATAACTCTCAATCAAACTCTAGTAGTTTGATTACAAAATTATGTAAGCAATAGTGTGAAAATCAAACGCTTGATCATTTCGTTTTAATGCACTGTATGCAATGTATACAGCGCTCAACTCAATCGACCGCATTCTAGAAATTAATATTAAACATTTACATAAATATGTACATTAGGGGTATAACAAAATGTTGGCCCTAGCACTACGCGATAGCGAATGTTGTGTTATTTACGAAAACAATTTTTTTGGGTCGTTTGAAAATAAAAACCGCACCCACAAAAGCGATTTTCTAAAATCCCTAAAGAAAAAAATTTAATAAAAAAATTTTTAATATTTTATTAATAAATGGAAAAAAAAAGTTTAAAAAAATCCCTAAAGAAAAAAATTTAATAAAAAGTTTTTTTAATATTTAATTAATAAATGAAAAAAAAGTTAAAAAGTTAAAGTTTCTTAACTATTAAAGGACATGAATTTCAAATTTAATGTGTGTGTGTGTGAGAGTTTTTGGCTGAATGTATAAGTACAAATAAAAATAAATAATTTTCCAACTTTACCGCTTTTTGTGGGAGACCTTTTTTGAAAACCGCGAAAAATTAATATCATTTTTTCAATAGTTTTCAGTGGACTATTCGACTATGCTAGAGCCATTTTGATATTTGCAAAAAATGGGAATGATATGATATGATAATGTACATACAATAAAATACAAAAACAAAAAACATTATAAATAAAGAACTTAAAAATCTGTCTCATTTCTATGCAAAAGCAAATTGGACAAACACACCCATGCACACTTTGTTTACCCTGCAGATAACGCGACTAGTCCAAACACGCATGTAAAGTATACTCCATAAAGGACTACGACTAGCCCAAAAGTAACCCAAATATATGAAGAAGACATGGTCTATTTAACATTACGATGTCCTAGGGCTGGACCATATGGTCCAAGTTTGCATTACATCGGACTAACCCAAAAACTACTCCATGTCATTAAAAATGGACCACTCACAAGAAGCTTGTTATGCACGCGTATTATCGTGAAAGTACGAACAACTGCCGTATAGCAATAAGCTGAATTAAACTTTGCAAAGAAAACTTTGACTGTGGAAAAGCCGTCTTTCATGTGTTAATGGTGGGTTACATAGTCCCGCTTCACATATGTACTTCAACTTTTGTTGATCAACTCGTAATTCAGCTGTAATAAAGATGGAGAAGAAAATACAAATATCTCTTTTTTTCTTACAGCTGAATTACGAGTTGATCAACAAGAGTTAAAGTGTGTGAACCGCGACCTGGGACGAGTGAGTACCGGTCCTCCAAAAACTTAATCGCAATTTTAATATAAATTATTCTTTGGCTAATTACATATTACAATAAAATATAATTTAGAAAAAAAAAACATGTTTAATTGTATAAAATTTGCACAAATAAATATATTTACAATTGCTGCCATAGTTTCAATAAACATTTAATTGTTGCATTTAACACTTGAATGTATCAAAATAATTTAAATATTTGCATGCATACTTTATGCACAAAATTATTTACGTATTTATGCCTTTGACATCAAATGAACAATGAATGCAATGATCATTAAAATATAAAATTACAATAATGAATGCCGCTAAAATACTCGTATGTATTATTATTTGGCGGCAACTTTTTCTCAAATTATAAGGCTGTTTTGTGAATAAAATGAAATTTTAAAAAATAATAATAAATTCCAAAGCGGAATGTTTGTTTGTATGTTTGTTTGTTTGTACCTTATAGAAGACTAGACCTCTGGACCGATCTTTCTGAAATTTTCACAACATTTAACTGGGACTCTGGATTGAATTATAGGATACCAATGACGCCCACTTTTTTAGATTATGTTCCTTTTTCCAATTAGGCTTTTAACAGATTTTATAATATAAGAGAGAGAAGAAGAGGTCTATTAATTTTTTTTGGAATTGAGGAGGGGATAGAAACAAACTGCCCGCCCCGAAAATTTATTATCAAATAACTTTGTCGTTTGTGGACCAATTTTTTTTGCAGATGGAAAAGATTCACTTGCCGCCATTAACACAAAGTTCAGTTATGCTTATTTAATTTGAAAGTTTACTAGCCTTCAGTTAGTATAAACTTAATTTTTAATTGGAAGTTAAAAATGTTCATTAACAATAAAAAAATTTAGTTAACAACTATTGTGAATCACACCAGGAAAAAGAAAATAACACCATCACCCAAGGACATCTGAGCACGATTTATGTGCATTTTTCAGATGGTAAAGCTTAAATCACAATTTTTTTTAAGAATTTATGAAAATAAACAAAAAATAATTAATTTTTAAATGTCATATTTTTTCAAGTTAAAAATTTAAACTCGGAAAGTATTTCAATTAATTATATTTAAAAGTTAAATCTTAACAGAGCTTCGTGTTAATGAATTTTCAGTAACCAAAGTTAAAGTTTTGACGGCATCTTTAACGTAAAACGAAACAAAATTTCTATCTGACATGACCTTTAATACTGTCTTCTCTTTAATTTAAATGACTAAAATGCGTAAAGATTTTTGTAGGGGAATACTGATTTTTTAATAGACATATTTTTCATATGTTTGGTATACTTTGCAGTATACTGGCAACACTGTTCGCTGCAAACTTTTGCAAAAAATTTTTCCTGAAGAGACTTTTTTCTTAGAAATGTTTTTGTGTTCTTTCTACTCCTTTATAAAATACTCTAGAGAAATAATAAATAAAATCATCGTTTTATTTTTTACGTCATCAAACCGTTAAATGTCAATGTCTTGTTGGTAAATAAATAAATAAATAAACAAAACTTTATATAAAATTTTTGCGTAAATAAAAAGGTGTTAAATGTTAAAATGAAAACAGCAAACAAACAATTTCGCAATTAAACGTGTGTTACTGACATAAACGATTTGATAGTCTGTAAATCTTAAAAAATTTAATTAATTTAAATAGCTGCGTTAATAAAAAAAATACTAACTTTTATTGACGAAACTTTACATCACATCACAGAGGTTTTATCACTTAATTTTTTTATTAAAGATAAATATTGCGAAATATTTTTTAAAGGTTTTTTTGCTGAAGTGCATTTTTTTTGTTTGAACTGACATAAACATGAAATTTGTATACAAAATAATATGTTTGTTTCTTTTTAATTATTTTTGCATAATAATCAAGGTCAGCAAATTATTTTAATGTTGCCAAAAACGAACAAAAAAAAACAGCCATATTAAAGTTTAACAGTGATTATGTGACAAGCATGTGATAATCGAAATTAAATGTATAAATTCGCAAAAAAAATATACATTAGGAATTAAGTTTAAGTGTTTTTTTAATTAAAAAAATAAATAAATAGTTTTTAAATTAATACTGGGGTGCCTGCAAAATTTTCCTAAAACTAATAAAAAAAATTTTATTCTTTTTTATCGGGAGTTAATTTTTTTTTTTGAGGGGGCAGAAGAACTGAAAGTTGACAACACAGTTTTCTTTGACAGCCGATGTGAAAGTTCTTGGTTGCTTTTTTTTGACAGTTACACGGCTTTTCCACATTCAAAGTTTACTTTGCAACGTTTTAATTCAGCGGGGAGAAAGACAGAGAGACGAATATTTTCTTATTCTGTCGTTCTCGCAGCTGAATTAAACTTTGAAAAGTAAACTTTGACTGTGGAAAAGGGGCCTTACTTGACGTGTACACGTGCAAGTGCACTCAAACTTTTTTAGTAGCCCACTTACAGTTTCGGCACTTGCACTTTCAACTCAACTTGCAGAGAATTTTACAAGACCAGTGAACATGCAAGACAGTCGGGCGTTCTTTCGAAATTTTCGTTGATAATAAGTGTGTTCGAGTACCCAAAAGTTTTTACAAATTTTTACTGAACTTTACTGCATTTTACTTAATTGCGTTCGTTTACTCAAGTTACAGTAAATGAGAACACAAATTGAGATCGTAAAGTGACAGTTCATGGCCGAGAATTTCAAAAATTGTTACTGCAGAAATTTCTTGTAGTAAAATTTAGTAAAACAAAAAAACATATGATTCAAAAGGTAAACAAACAAAAGTAAGAAATTAAAAAGTATACAATTTGTGAAAAAAATTATTTAAAAAAAATAAAAACTTGGACAAAATAATAAGAATTCAATTAAATAAATTATTTTTAAACTATTCGTTCGTTAAACATGGATGTATATACCTTTTAAAAGAAAAAAAATGTTGTAGAAACCATTTACAGCCATTTTCGTTGTTATTTTGTTATTTCCTTGGAGTTGTGAAAATGCTAAGTATATGGTTACTTAGTACTGCACTTGCTTTTAAGGCAATCAGTAGCAAAAACAAATAATCACATACTTTTGAATAAATTTAATCAGAAACAAATTAGGAAAATCAAATAAAATGAAAATAAACACATGAAAACGATCATAGAAAATAATTTGTTTATATTTTCTTAAAATATTCGTGTTATGATTAAAATATTGCATCGAGTAGCAACAAGAAAAAGAGTTGAGTAGTACAAAGTGTAAATAAGTATATTTCAACACTATATTGATTTGCAATCACCTGTTTCCTTAATCTTACTAATTTCTACAACTTTTCCGTTCGCGTACTTTTTTAGGCAACAGCAATTACTCATTTACTGCATTTTACTGTAAAAGTACTCGAACGCAGCTAATATGTACACTGAACTTATATGTAAGTACTTGTACGTCGAAACGTAGGATGAGTTTGATTGGAAAATTCATCGTGTTTACTAATTTTTTCGTGCTATGTGAGCAATGAAAACAAACAAAGGACTTAAGGCCCAAACATTATGTGCATTACTTGGTAGCAGCGTTACCAAATGTGCAGATTTATCTGTTTTTTGCAGTTTTTCTAAGTGCAAAACAGGCTTCCAAGTTTTTACTCAAAAAAACAGTTTTTTTAAATCAGTGCAGTTTTTTTTTAATTTTATTCGAATAAAACAAAGAAGCATTCAATTACAATATTATTAACCATTTCCCTACAACAGTACAATAATAAAACAATTAATCGCCAATTGGCTACTGAGGCCACCTGGTATTCAATTCGCCTTGTTATTAACGAACATATATTCTAATACAACATGATATAATTTGTACTTCCTTTTAAAAGCAACGCCGTGTTATATATTTTTTTTTTTCTCATTCCTTTTTTATGCAATCGTGATATTCGCGAATTATTGCACTTTGATATTCAATACTATAATTTGTTAGAAGAAAAAAGTATTGAACGCTTTTGGCAGGTAATCTTTAGCACAAAATGTTGCGATGGTTCTGAACCATTTCCAAATTAAAAAAAAATAGTTTACGCAATTTTGTCACTACTAGTGTCGACAGCCAACGTTGAGAGGATATTTTCTCAAATTAATTTAAATAAATATTTTGCGAACCAAAGACTTAAAAAATAATAATTTCAATTGTACAAATTTTTTTTTACATCAAAAAATAAAAATTATATATTTGTTTTTCTTTTTTTCTTCAATAAAATGAATTAAATATATACAAATATGGGTTTATTACATTTTCTTTAATTTGGTTTTGAAGGTGCAGATTTTTTTTCGAAAAAAACAGTTTTTTTCGGAATTGCCAGTCGAATGTTTCAATATGCAGAAATAGGAATAAAATATATAAATATGCTGCTACACTCACAATATATTTACCAGACCAAATTATCGAAGATATTTTAATTAATTTAAATTAACTTTTATCGACAAACATTTTCGTAATTTCACTAATAACTTTTTCTCCAGTGATTTTTTATACTTTTTTGAGCCCGAATAAAATCCCTATTTTTCCCTACGCGTTCAAAAAATTGTCTCTACAAAAATTCCTTTTAAACTTTTAAATGATGTATACGTATAAATTTTATTTAAATATAAACACTTTTATGTACGTGAATTAGTTATTATTATTTTTTTTTTCAAAAGTGGTCGACGATTTGCAACGCCACATCGTGGTCAGAGAAAAACAGCTGACTAGATGCTTTTCTTTTTTTAAAAATAACCAATTTGTTTGTTTTTTTACAGTATTCAAATTTTTTGTTGTATCTTTCTTTCTGCGTGCTTTAGAAGAACAGACTTGCCGCAATTTAAAATTTTATTGCATGCAAAATACTTTTATTTGAACGGTTCATCAGGGACAGCTTCCAGCCTGCCTTTAGAGTTATCGTCTTCCAGCATTTTTTTGCTGAATTTTTTTACAGTACTTTTCGGTTTTCTATAAGCACGCCGAAAAGTCCTTGACATTTCGTAAAAGATTCACGTGTATTGACAGTGCTACCCGGTTTTGTATATGTTTTGACAGCTAGTCAGGTATTTTCATGATATAATAAAAAAGTTAAAACCGTTACTACAACAAAAACATTTATATTTGATTATTAAACAAAATCCACACATAAAAAATATTGTTTATGTTCGAGTACAATCACACTCCATCACAGAAATAATTTTTTTTTGCATATTTTACTATGATTAGAAAAGACAGAAAAAGTAAATTTGACCCCTCATTGACGGAACATGCGCACGTTTTCGATGAAGGCCGCACACCTAATCAGCAGCTGAGTCATATGCGTTTTCCATCCCTGCTAAAGTTTAAATCTCTTGATTCCGCTGATTTATTTGTTTGCAAATAAAAAACGAATTTATGTATAAAAAATTTAAATAAAACAGCTTAACATCAATCTGCATTATTTTGCGATCACTGAACGTGAATATTTTTAAACCAAAAAAAGAAGAGAATAGCAACAAAGAATCAGCATAAATCGATTATGCAAAAGCCAATAACACTCCGTCCAACACGTCAAAGACGTCATTAAAAGTATGAAGAGTTTATACTCAAGTTTATTTATTATTATGCAGAACATTTGAAAGGAATTTTATTGAGCAAAAAAAGAAACAAATTAGCATTTTAACAAAAATGTAGCAGCCAAAACGAACAATAATTATAACAATGAGAGGGGGGAAGCAAAAAAGCTAATGATTCTTTTGGGGGTTTCTTCGAAATTTTACTAACAAAAAGCTGCATTCTGCAAGCTGTCAAAAAGCACAAAAGAAAAATGGCAAAATGGTTGCATTTTCTGTTCTATAAAGAATTTTGTTTCTTTTCCTTTTCTTATTTGCATTTAAAATAAGTGATAAAGTGTGCTTTTTTAAGCAGTGTGGTTGTGTGTGTTAGTAATACATAATCAAATTTTGACAGACCCGAACCCAAAAAAAAGTCCGTTAACGCTTTGACACTACCTGTATTATTCTACAATGGCCTATTGACTTCGCTTCCTGCAACCAACTTACCAGCATGTTGTCTTCAAACGCAACGATCAAACTTGAAGCAAATGTTCGATGATGTTAATGAAGTAATAATGACTTGAGTATGACACATAATTTTCTTTTAAAACACACAGCCAGAAATAGAAAGTGAAAATACTAGTTAAACAGTGATTGCCTTTAAACCGCCAGTCAACTTAAGCAATAAAAGAAAACAAATACATTTTAGATTAAAACACAGTGAGTGAGTATCTGCACACTCTTACAAGAACACACTTTCGTATCAGTGCTGGCAAAGTATTGAACAGTGGGCACCGCGTATCAAGTACTTGCCATTATTTTAGCTACTCAGCTTCAGGCATGTCATAGCATCCAGCATTTTCCAGATGTGCATTAGTGTGCCATTGCGTTTGCTGTAGTTGGGCTGTTTAAGTGACGAAGGCATACCACTGGTCACTGAAGAATACCGACGCAATTGATACTGGTGTATGCTAGCGGACATCACAGGTTTTGTCGCAAAATCGCCGACGAAGTAAAATAATTAATAAAAACATGGCTACAACAGCTTCAAACACATTTAATGCGCCTACTTGATGACATCAGAGGCGCTGCAACACTGATCTAAAAACTAACACAACTCGCAATATCAGAGTTGTAAAAATTAAGCTTTCTCACTTTCACCATCTGTCCTCTCTCACTATCCCTTTCCCAAAGAAGGTAACACACCTACGGGTTGGTAGGCATACTAATTGCCTGAAAAAAATATGATTTCTGAGCAGATAAGTTAGTTGTCAATATATCAAATTTGAGCTAAAATATTTCATGAGTTTTGTGGGGACTTAAGTGTCGCATTCTCCTATAAAGACCGGGGCTAAAAGTTAACCGATTTCCTCAAATTCCTGGTCGGCATATCGTCGTCCCGAAGTTATCTTCACGTGTCTCCAAAAAATGTTTCTTTGGAAAATTGAGTCTAAAGTTATTATATAAAAAAAAAGACGTGTGGCTCTCGGGGACTGCTTCGGCAAAGCTATTGCATAGCATTTTTTATCAACTTATGCAATTATAATTATTTATTTATTTTTTATTTATGCAGTATTTTTTTTTTTTTTTGATATTAATTCAAGTTTTTTCTTTTATAATAATTCAAGTTACACTTTTTGAGCGTGGTGACCGATAAGAAAACAAATTTTTTCTTTTATTGAATAAATTAAAAGTTAATATCGTTCAAAATATTTTTATTATCTTACAATACATGTGGGTTATTCAGGAATTTTTATCATTGAAGCTATAGGTTGATGGTAACTGAAATAAGAAACATAAGTTTGAGACTTGATGTCCTCTAAATATCTGAAAAATACCGCTTAAAAACCTACGAATTGTCAGTTTGTTTGTGTATATAATTTTTTGTCAACCACGATTGCTCGTAAGTACGCCATTTTGTGTTTTCCTACATGTAAAAATCTGTTCCTGGCAATACTGTGTGTTAATGAAATCCATAGCATACTTTAGGAGTTAACATACGCTAGGCGATTCAAATATTAAAAAAAAACAAAAGACTTAAAAAACAAACTTAGTGTTAGGTTTTCTTCGTTACGGAATTTCTTGATTCGGTCGCCGCGCTCAAAGCCCACGATAAAAGCTATGCAATAGCTTGAAAATTATTAGAAGATCCGAATCTGCAGTACTTTGTGATATACGTGAAGATAACTTCGGGACGACGCTATTAAACACTTACATATATGTCGAATTTCATCGAATCGTCTTAGGAATTGTAACTTTAATCTGTTGAAAATTTGGCCAAAACCGAACATATAAAATCTTAAATATTTTATTTTTAAGAACGAACCTGTAAAATCTTATTGCACCACTAAAATCAGCTCGAATTAGGTTCACTCTCTGGACACGTCTATTGGGCCGGAAAAAATATTTGTAATTTATACTGATAGTTTTTAGAATATGTTGCGTCAAAACAGCCCCCACATGTACATTAATTTTTTTTACAAATTGGTTTTCGATAATTTTTTTTTTTTTAATTTGGTGTAAGTATCCATGAAAAGTCGATCTCTTTCCCAGCTGATTAGGCTAACAATAACAAAAAAGATGTTCTTGTTAAAACTAATTTGTTACAGTAAATTAAATTTAATTATATTTTATTTGCTTTTTCGTTTCAGCCCTCATCACGACCCGAATCCGACTTTACATTAGATCTACCCCGTGCCGAGCAGTTGCGTATTAAAATGGAAAAAGAAAAGAAATTCCGCCAAAGATGTCGTGTTATAACAACATTTTTAAGTTTAGTCTTCTTTCTATTGACCGTCATGGTTGTCAGTCTTGTCCTAACACGTGGTAAACGTATGTTTGGTAGCATGATTTAAGAAAGGCCTCTTTTTCACTAGATATTTTTTTCAATTATTAACATTTAGTTTAATATTGTTTTTTCCCCTTTTGTTCTTTTGTAAATTTATTTTTATATAACTCCTTATTTATGTTTACCACGCAACTTTGTGGCAGGCAGTTTTCATTTTAAGAATGTTTTTGTATTTCGTTTGCTGTCTGTGACACTTCAAATTAAAATTGTATGCCTCAGAGTTGCGCAGTGTGAATATGGAATAAGACTTTTTTCTTTTTCTTTAGAACAAGTGCCGTAATTATTTTTATTATTTTTTACAAAAACAAATTATAATTTTTTTTATATATTAATTAATAAAACAATAACATCGAATTATATTTAAATAAAAAAATAAATAAAAAATTAGTACGAGTATCTGAAAAAATGCATATAAGCTTCTAGTGAATGTTTATAGTGGCAGCAGTATTGTTAAAAAATAATTTTGTGATCTTAGTTTTTAAGAAAAATAAATCGTTTTAAAATAATTTTGTTTATTGTTTAAATTGAAAACTCATGTTGGTTTTTTTTTAATATTAATTAAAATATATTCGATTGTAAATACTCTCCCTTTGTACATTATGTATTCAAAATTGTTAACATATTACGTCTTTATGTAAATTAATTTTATTAAATACATAAATACCTAAATATGTGGTTCTTTTTTTGTAAATTTAACTAAAAATATATATAGATAGTCCTTATACAAATAAAACAATTAAAGTTTAGAAAAATATAAGAAATGCGTTTTAATTCAGTGTATGCTGTAATGTTAGTAGTGGCCTCCGAAAACTATATGTTGGACCGCTATATTATACTATTTTGGTCAGTAAAAGCTAAACTAAAACCTTAGATTTATAAATGTTTGTTATCGTGCTGTAATACATAGTAAAATCAAAATTTAGTTATCGATGGGTGCTATGGGGCTGTTCACATATTACGTACAGCCATTTTTGCTGTTTTTGATACACACCCCTTCTTTCAACAATAACAACTAATAAATAAAAATAAACATCCTTAAAGTATGCCACGAATTTGTTCAAAAAAATTACAATAAATAAGAAGAACAAACACAACACATCGACAGTAGTTAAAAAAAATTTACCAAAAAACAAACATTTATAAATTTACAGTAAAATTATAAGAAAGCAGCGAAAATATATATGTATATAAAAGTGCACTCGGCTTGCAATATGTTAATAGATTTGAATATTTGAATTGGTTTTAATACATTTGACGTTTTTCACCGGAAATAGAAATGACGACCGTTATTTTTTTATTCGAAATCATTCACTATTGTTTTATATTGTTCCTAAATTCCGTTGTCATCTTCACTAGTTCATATTTTAGTACATTTTGACGTTTTAACTCAACATGTTTGTTTACAAAACATATTACTCACACAACGCCAAACAGATGACGAATGTTGCTTTTTGTATTGAAGCACAAATAGAAAAATTTAATTTTTCACAAAGCGAAAGCGATAAATCAACAAAAATTGTGTAATTAAGAAAACAAATAAATATAGTATACAAAATACTACAGTTAAATGATAAAAATTAAAAATAAAGAAAGAAAACATTTCCGAAAAGCACAAAAATGCTGCTGTTCTCCATCTTTCAGCCCAAGAAATTAAACTGCGTGGTGTTATTTTTGGTACTTTGTGTTATTGGAAACGCAAAAACAGAAAAAAATGAAACATCAAAGATGCAACTGGCTGACAAAGAATTGCCGATAGTTTTGTCGGAACAAAAAAGTGTTAAAAAAGAACTTAAAGTTAATTTAACAGACGAGACGATTGTAGCGATTACACCATCTCAGGAAAAAGATGAACACAGCAAAAAATTTGCCATTATTGATGAGAAATCAGTTGTAGAAAGCTCGCATAAAGCGGTTGAACAACAAACAGTACCAAAGGATAGCGAAAAGAATAGAGTTGTAGATACCCTCACCAAATCAAATTCCTTAAATCCCCAACACCATCAATATCATATAAATGAAGAATTTGTACTAAATGATGAAGAGGACATTTCAGAATCCCTTAAAACTGGTTTATACTTCTTTTTAATCTTAAGCTCTGCAGCTATAGTGTTTATTGTATTTAAAATTTACAGGTAAATAGAAAGCTTTAATTATTTTTTAAACAGTTTGTTGCAGTGTCTATTTTTCTTCATTTCAGATTACGTTTGTCACGCGCTGAACGTAAATATGGTGTTCAAGGAGATCGCTCCACTCAGGAATTAACTCCTCTACCAATTTCCATTGAAGATGGTCATAGTGACGATGAAGATCAAACTCTTTTTGATATTCAGCGTCAAAATGTTCGAATATTATGAGCTTTTTGAGCTACTGTGTTATTATTGTAAACATATATATTACATATTTTTTATAGAAATTGTGTAAAATCCTAAAAATTACTTAATATTTTTGTAAGTTTTGACTTTGAAAATATCATGTGGTCCCTCTATTACGCCCTCTAAGAATATAATTTTATATTATGCTATTTTCTTAATAATTTTTATATTTAAGATTTAAGATTATTTTTCTATAAACTCTCTTGGTTACTCCTTACAATTATTAATAGGTATAAAAGAAAAACATTTGCGTTAATCCTTTCTTTTCTTTCTAAGCTTGCCAAATACTGAATAAGTAATTGTTATAAAATTAACTAATAAATGTTTGTGATACTAATAGAATACAGTTTCATTGGAATAAAAATATATATGAAAAATAAGAATATCTATTGAAAAAACCCGGAATAATGGTGGAAAAACGAAATAATTAGAACCATTGTGGAAAAATATAAATAGAATGATTGGTACTAATATACCTACATACTAAAAATACATAGTTATCCGTATACAATAGACTGGATCAAAGAAGATTGAGGAGAGTTGACTCTTCGTGCCGAAAGTGATAAATCTTCTAAGCAAGTGGACAGTGCCGTATCATGAATTATGCAATATTTTCTAACTAAGGCAACTATAGTAAAAGCTGTAATGGATAGACAATGACATCGGTATAGTGACTTCCATACCAATACACTTTTCTTAAGGTACGGTCACATCTGACAAACATTTTTCGACAAAAACGTAACCAACAGACAAGCTATATTTGCATTTTCTTTAATTCCAATATTTTTTAAATATGGGTTCGCATATTTTAAATATAATATAAAAATAACATTTTTCGGCATAATAGACTTCATTTTGTGATATAAAAACCAATTTAAATCACACTAACCCTAAGCAAAAGTAGTGGCTACGTTTTTCGGGCAAATGTGTGCCAAGTGTACCTTTATTATCACATCAAAATTGTTTGACTGAAATGGATTAATATTGGCTTCTATATTTACTTAGGGACTCAAGGAGTATTTATTTATCAGGTAAAACTATGAAAAGCTTGAACTGTATGAAAAACATGTAGTTTTTAATTGTTAAAAACATCTATTGCACTCACCTTATAAAGTAAATACGTGTTGGTGGAACTGTGCCACAAAGAAGACACTGTGCGGAAGAACTCAATGCACTGCAACTGGTGTGCAACATCTCCTTTCTATAATATATCACTAAAACATTTTTTGTGAAAAAAGAGCATCACAAATATAACGATTTATTATTTTTTTTTCGTCTCACAAAAGCACCATCTTCACTATCGCGTCTGCATCACATTTCAAAGATATAACACTTTGTTGGAATTCCCAACATTTTTAAACACTCTTAACATTTTCTTAATGTGTACTTAATCACAAACAGTCACTTTATTTTTATTATGCGAGGGAAAAGCAAAGGAAGCTAACTCTTCTTTTTATTTTAAGAAAAAAAAAACTGATAGCCCGACAGGGTGCTATAAATAAAGGAGAATTCTGTATCAAATTTAATACACAGACCAACTAGTGCTTCAAAGTGCGGTAATAAATTAGTAAGAGTATGCAACACAAATTGCTGCATAGTTTGACTTTTTGTGTTTGCAAACACTGTTAATGAAAATGGTGACATATTGTGAAGTCAATAAATCTGTATGCGATAGAGCAACCTACATTAGAGATAAAATGATTTGGACGTTTGATACAATAAATGTTAATATATTTATTGATAATCTAGATTAATATATAATTTAATTTGATATGTAAAATATGTATTTGTAAAAATATGACTTGGTGTAGATTATCATTTCATTACATTATTTTGCAACTCATATTAATATACAACCCTGTGCCTAAAAACGAAGCAATTTTTTTGTGAAAATTAGTATGAAAAAATACTTAACAATTTTATTTCGATTTTCCAAATAACACAAATATAGAAACGCAAGAAATTATCGACAAATGCAATTAAAACAAAATCTTTTAGTTTAGTTAAAGAACTTTTTAAAGAGGTAAAGAATTTACATTTAAAGCACAAAAACTTTAACAAAAATATTCGATACATACAATTCGTATTTGTGGTTATGTCGATGTATTTTTACTCAAATATATCTAGACAAAGGAAAATAAAAAAAATTAAATTGAGCAATACATATTTAAAACAATAAACAAATTTTAAGAAATTGTAAATATTAAAAAAAACCAATTCATGTGTGAATAAAATATTGTGCAAAAATAATTAAAATTCATACATATTGAGAAATCAGCTAATATTAATAACTTTGGGAATGTGGAGGAACAAAAGAGAAGCCCTTCTGTTATATTAATAATAAGTTACTGTAAGTTAGACGAGCATGGCTATGTTACTACATAAGGTTAAATACAAATGTCAATCAATTTATAACAAAAAAAAATCAAGACTATCTTTAATTTGTTGAGCTTTTTATAATAGTTAACTTTATTAATTTTTTTCATATTCAAATTATAATAAATTTCTTAATCAAATGATTAAATTAAATATTTTAATTAATTTTCCAACTTGTATGTACAATATAAATTGGTATATTAACCTTATACACTTGCATATCCTTATTACTTCCTGTTTTTTTTTCTTTTGTGTGTGTTTTAAGTGCTTCTTGATTTGTTTGGTGTGAAATGTTTCAAGGAAAATAAACTTTCTCAAATTTCTTTTGCAACTTGTATCTTTTACGCAAATGACATATGTTTTATTTTATTTAAATAGGTACATACATAAAAACTGTAAAACCTTTTTTATTTTCCCAAAAATTGAAGTTCTTTTTTATTTATTTATCAGTCTTTATTTTATTTGCGAAGAAAATATATATGTACCTATGTATATACTACATGTGTATGTGTGTATGTACGCACGTACATACATATGTTTATTCGAATATTTAATATTAAATTTAATTTAATGAAAAATTTTATTATGTATGGATGTATGTACGTACTTAAAAAAAGATAAATAACCTTCACTTTTTTATATAAATTTTGGAGCTTATTTACTTTATAGTTTTTGTTAATTAAATTGTTTTACAAAGTTTGCTGTAAACGTGATACATATTTTAAATAATATTCATAAAGTTTAGATAAACTTTATGTTATTGATTTTAACAGTTTAGGCGAAAATTCAATTATCATACTTGTGTGTGTAAGTTGGCCAATTTAAAGTACGTTTTGGAAATTAATATTTAACGAAATGGGCATAACTCAGAAATCAGAAGATTTAATTAAAGAGAGGCTAAAAAATTAATTATGATTTTGCATTAACACATTTGTTTTCCAATGAAATAGTTTATTGATTTTGTGTATTCTTACAAACATGTCCAGAAAGTATCTCAATAAGAAAGTCGGCCAACTTATAGTGAAGAGCACTATTGGCGTACTTACACACTACTAATAATAATAGTCTAAGTAATAAACGTATTAAAAAGATTTATTTCCTTTTTGCGGGTATATCATAACGAATATTCGCTTAAATAGAAGGAAGAACTTATTAGCTCATGGTAGAATTTAAATTTAATTTATGTTACCATTATGTACCCAAATATTATTATAATAATACAACTGAAATGGAAAAAACTTTATGAAAAGTAATAATTAATCATCAGAGATGGTTGATTTTGATTGATGAAATTGATTTTACTTGTAAAAATCAAACAAAGAATCCTTATGAGATGGTAGAGTGACCTCGTAATCAATACTGATTCTTTTTGCTTGTAAATCCAATATTACTTATATAATAAGAATAATTTGAAGTCATACAAAAATGTTTAAATTAAAAAGAAATTGGTAACGTCAAATTCTAATTTGAGCCTAACAATACCTTTCAATTTATTTAAACTTTAACTTTATTGAAATTACAAAAAACTGTCACAGATTGGAGTTAAAAAATCTTGAAATAGATCATGGAAAACTTAAGAAATCGTTTTAAAATACACAAAAAGGATCATGTAACACGTAGGCGGATAAATGATGTTATGGGAGTGTTTTTCGGCGCATAGTTCCAGTTTAATCGTATGAATACAGAGGAATGATACGGTTGTAGGAAACTTGGATATTCTTTCGAAAAAATGGTACCTACCAATCCATAAGAAAAAAAGTTTAGAAAAAATATCAAAAACACTCGGAAAGATGTGTGAAATCAATATTTCAATTAAATCAAGTAATCCTAATGTATTTGAATCTTATAGAACACATCCGGAGAGTACTTAAGAATCCGATTAAAGCTTTTTAATATAAAAACAAACGTGATGTGTTGAATAAAGTACAAGAAACTTGGTGTACTATATCGGGCCATGTTTTGCTCATCTTGTGATTTAAATATTATTTAATATTAACAAAAATATTAATATCTATATAACTAGGATTTATTAGTATTTCTTAACAAGAACATTTCTCTAGCTAAATATACATTTTTTCATTATGAAAGTTCCACAAATAAGACAGTTGCAATACTTTTGCTTTATATTTACAAAAACAATTTGAATATATTTAGTTTATTTTAGATATATTCATATATATATATATAATTTAATTTAAATAAATAATAAGTTATAAAATTAATCAGAAAAATATAAAAAAATGTACATTCTTAATATTTGTTCCAACATAGTACATAATTTGTTTAGTATATCGCTTTTCTCTTATGGCTTCGTTTTCACCTTGTTTACAGCCTAAGTTGTTTTGTTTTTCTCTGATGCTAAAAAAACTCTTACTTTTTAGAAATTCAAAATTTTAAAAAGTCAAAAATACGGGCGACAAGAGCATTGAAAAGAACACGAGCAAACACACCATCACCACCGCCACCGCCACTGGAACCGTCAAAGGAGTTAGTAACTCCGACAACATCGAATCGAAATTCACAAATTCAAAAGACGTTAGCAAAAAATTCTAAATTAAAAATGCAACGTCAGGGTTCCCATGGAACGTCGGCACAGAAACATACAAATCTTGATGAAATATGGACAGACTTAGAGCAGGGCATTAAACAAGTTTTCCAGCCGGAACAATCATTAACTAGAGAACGTTATATGCAACTATATACGTATGTTTATAACTATTGCACAAGCGTTAATACCGTGCAAAACCAAAGCAATCGTTCTAACAAACTTGGCGGTGCGCAATTGGTGGGCAAGAAACTTTATGAGCGACTAAAAGACTTTCTCAAGGATTACTTGAGCGATTTGCTGAACAACTTTATAGCCATTAAGGGTGAAGAGGTTCTTTTACATCACTATACGAAACAATGGGTTTTGTATCAGTTTTCCAGTACAGTTTTGAATGGCATTTGTTCCTATTTGAATAGACATTGGGTGAAAAGAGAATATGAGGAGGGCCAAAAAGGTATCTATGAAATTTACCGTCTGGCTTTGGTCACCTGGAAGGAACAATTATTTAAGGTACTCAACGAACCTGTAACCAATGCTGTGTTGAAATCAATTGATGAGGAGAGAAGAGGCAAGACCATTAAATGTTCATTAATACGCGATGTGATCAACTGCTATGTCGAGTTGGGCTTTGACGAAGAGGATGAAATGGACAATAATGATCATAAAAAACAGAAATTATCTGTATATCGGGATCATTTCGAAAAGAAATTTTTAGCCGAGACGGCTGCTTTCTACAAACATGAATCGGAAACTTTTCTCAGCAGCAACACGGTGTCAGAGTACATGAAACATGTAGAGAAACGCTTAGACGAAGAACGCAAACGTGTTAATAGCTCAGATTTTGATTCAGTTTTAACATCTTACTTGCATGTCAGTACTTTGGATAAACTGGTGGAAACATGTGAAGTGGTATGTTTAAAAACTTATTAAGCAAATTCAAAGCAGCGTCATATCGGTCATATTTTGTGCTCATATTGTTTGTTTGGGAAGTGTTTAAAATAAAAAACAATTCTTTTCAATCTATATCAGCTCAAAATGTGTACACGCTTTACAGAAAGTATGCAGCATAATATGGCTAGTTTGCTATGAATTGTGTAATTGTTAAATCGAAATAAAATCTACATTTGTTATATCTTTTTATTTGCTTTTATTTAAGGTTCTCATTGAAAAACATTTAGATGTATTCCGTTCCGAATTCCAAAATCTCTTAAATGCTGACAAAAACGCCGATTTGAAACGTATGTACACTTTGGTGGCCCGTACACCACGCAACCTTAACGAGCTGAAGACCATACTGGAAGAACATATACTGCAACAAGGCTCACAGGCCATAGAAAAATGTGGCAACACAGAAGCCGCTAACGATCCTAAGATCTATGTTCAGACCATTTTGGAAGTACACAAAAAATACAATGCCCTTGTATTGACTGCATTTAACAATGACAACGGTTTTGTATCCGCTCTTGACAAGGCCTGTGGGAAATTCATCAACTCCAATGTTGTAACGCAGGCTAATAGTGCCAGTAAGTCGCCCGAGCTGTTGGCTAAATATTGTGACATTTTGCTTAAGAAATCATCCAAGAATCCGGAAGAAAAAGAGTTGGAAGATAATCTCAATCAAGTGATGGTCGTTTTCAAGTACATTGAAGACAAAGACGTCTTCCAAAAATTTTATTCGAAAATGTTGGCCAAACGGTTGGTCAACCACACCTCAGCCTCTGATGATGCCGAAGCTGTCATGATATCAAAGCTCAAACAAACATGTGGCTATGAATACACTATCAAATTACAGCGAATGTTTCAGGATATAGGTCTCTCAAAGGATTTAAACAACAATTTCAAACAACACTTGCAAAGCAACAATATTCCCATGGAAATTGACTTTAGCATTGAAGTTTTATCATCCGGCTCGTGGCCTTTCAATCAGAGCAGTAGTTTTTCCTTGCCCTCCGAATTGGAAAAAGCCGTGCAACATTTCAATACCTTTTATGCGGCTCGACACTCGGGCCGTAAACTCAATTGGCTGTATCATATGTGCAAAGGTGAATTGGTAACGAATTGCTTCCGCAACAAATACACTTTGCAGGCCAGCACATTTCAAATGGCTGTTTTATTGCAGTTCAACGACCAGACACGTTATTCAGTAAAACAGTTGCTTGAAAACACACAAATTCAACAAGAAAATTTGATACAGGTAAAAAAAATCATACTACAAAATGTTTGTTTGTCGCTTAACTTTATGTTTTTGTTCTTATTTTTTTAATAGGTTTTGCAAATTTTACTCAAAGCTAAACTTTTAACCTGCGCCGATGATGAAAATTCTATAACGCCCAATTCCATGATGGAATTGTATTTGGATTATAAGAATAAAAAGTTACGTATCAACATCAATCAACCTTTGAAGACTGAACTTAAGGTCGAACAGGAGGCCGTACATAAACACATAGAGGAAGATCGCAAGCTACTGATACAAGCTGCCATCGTTCGTATTATGAAAATGCGCAGAAGGCTCAATCATAATCAACTTTTAACCGAAGTACTCAATCAATTGTCATCACGTTTTAAACCTAAAGTACCGGTGATTAAGAAATGCATCGATATCCTGATTGAAAAGGAGTATTTAGAGAGAATGGAGGGACAAAAGGACACATACAGTTATTTGGCGTAAGCGTAAATTTAAAATCAAGGTATCTCCGATATTTTTCGGTGGTTTTGTGTGTATTTATTTTGCCACTGACACACACACACACCGTAGTAGTTGTTGAATGAGAACAAGAACGAAGAAAGTAAACAGACAATTTTTGTTCTTATTAAAAAAAATCATATATATTATTAATATTTTACATTATTATTATTATTTTAACAATCTTTGATTGTTTTTCATTGCAACTTTCTTTTGTTTATTTTCTTCATTTTATTTTTAAATTTCTGCTAAATGCCGTTTTATTGAAAATTTTCTCTACTCTGTATAAATCTAGGAAAATAAAATAATCTGGAGTATTTGTAGTTAAATAATATATCTTTTCAATTTATCGTCATTTAAAATAAAAAACTCGTGTAACTGACAAAAATCGCTTTAAATCAAAATTATTGTTTCCACAAATTTTTAAATATTTTCCTCAAAAAAAAAAAAAATATGCTTCTACAAAATTAAAAGAAAAAGTGTAGTTACATGGTTTTTCATTTCATCTAACGAAATAATAGGTCCAACTGTTTTTTATGAAAGCAACCACAACAATACTCTAGATGGCGACCATCATTTATTTAATTTGTCTTATTAAATTTTCATTAATAAACAATCGTTTGCTTTATTATTTAATGACTTTTAGACCAAATGCAAATGTGTTTTAGCACCCAACAGTTTTCTTTTGAAAAATCTCTAAGGTGAGATTTTTTGGAAAAATATCAAAATGTATAAGGCATTTGACAGTAAGAAACAGGACGAGCCGTTTATGTGCAATTAAATATGTAAGAATTAACACAACACTTGAACAACATTTTCAACTAAACGAAAACAAGGTTTATACAAAAGTTTATAGTTAAACTATCATTTTTTATATAAAACTCTTATATTTTTGAGTTTCATTTTATTAAAATTCCTACCAACATGTTTTCAAGTAAAAAAAAAAAAAAATAATGAAATTACGAATAATTTATGATATGAAATTAATTTACTTTAGAATTTAGCTTACTTCTTCCCAAAACTTTTCTAGTTCATTTACGTTTGTCCTGTCATTAAAACTTTTAAGTTTTATGTCGTCTTTTTTCTTATTGAAAACATCTTTTCTTCCTCTAGCTTTAAAATTAAAACAAATTATTTTACTATTATAATTTTTTTTATAATTAAGTTAATTAAATAAATACAAAGAAAAAAACTTTACATTCAATTTGACTTTTGTAGTAGTAACTCATTTCTCTGTTGCCAGTCTGTTTTAATGTCTAATTTCAAAAAATGATTTTTTTTTTGCTTAAGAAAAATTATAAATGTTTAACTGATATACATACATAAGTATAAATTATTGTATTAAAAAAAAGTAATTGGAGACAAAGCTAAATTTGTACACTTGACAAATTGAATTACACATAAAGTGATTTTTCATAGAAACGAAACAACAACAACAAAAAAAAACAAGAAACATTGATTCGATCCCTTTACATTAGTACATACAAACATAAAACACACAGATCTATAGCATAGAATAAAAATATGCATTAAAACTATAAAAAATATATAATATACATACAAATAAAAATCATTAAAAAAATATATACATATATAAATTAAATGCAATTTTATTTATTGTGCTCGAAATTAGTTTAAATATCGGAAAGAATACGTTGCGCACGTAATTTGATTGGAAACGGAACTGCAATCCAATTCTTATTATGAATGCATTTATGATAACGCAACGAAATTGCTTTGTTATGGAATTTCTAATTTATACTGACAAATTTTTCAAATGTGCTGGTCTAAAAAACGCCAAAAATAACGTAACGTTCAAATTGGTGCAAACTATTGCAATTGTAAATAAAATGTTGCTGTAGTTGCAGCAATGTGGCGTAAAAAGTACTGATTTGCCTTGTGGTGCTTTTCGAACGCTAAACATTAATTGTAGAATAATTATATACTGCATTTACGAATGAACCGACCCACCTTTTGTGTTTGCTAGCTGGCGCATGTCTGCACTGACTGGTGGCCGTCTATGCTATATGTTGACGATTGGAAAGGCTTTATCATTATTTTATATTGTTTGTAAATTAATAACACTGTACAACATTTTTCAGCTCATTGATTTGGACCTCAATTCTGAGAATTGCACGTGAAAATAGCACCAAAAATAAAAACTTCTGTATCGTTTGTTTTGTCAATAATTAAAAAAAACATTGAATATTTCAATATGGAAAATAACAAGTATATCGTTGACTTAATATAGAAAGGACGTATCTTGATTTTTTTGTAAATTGCGATTCTAAGCTATTCTTGTCTATTTGGAATTGTAATGACAAAAAAGATTAAAAACGGCGCTTAGTAAAAAATCGAGATACGTCCTTTCTATATTAAGCCAACGATATGTACATACGTACGTTATATCGAGATATAATAGTGTTAAAATATAGAAAAAGTGATAAAAATCCACTTTGAAGAAAAAATTTCGTATGGTCATTAAACTATTAATGCAGTCAGTCAACTTGACAAAACGAATGATGCAAAAGTTCTTAATTTTTGCCTACTTTCACGTGCAATTCTCAGAATTGAGTTCCAAAATCATGTTTTGTACTGTGTAAGACTATGTTCACACACTTCAACTTTTGCTGCTCAACTTCTTTTCAATTCCCTTTTGAAGTTGCCTTAAGCAAACCATACACTACTCCAGCATACTGGCACCAAAAAGTGATGTTGAATCGTGCTCGAGACACATAACATACAAACATACTGGTGCAATATTCATTTCTTTAAAAAATTTGTACGGATGAGTTGTTGCAACTAGTGCGCACCGCAATTATTATTGATATTGTTTTAAAACTACAAATTAATGAAAATGCGTACATTTTTATTAAAAATGTATTAGAAATGATTTTTTTATTTTTAGAAAGACTATAAAATACATATTTTGTTTCTTTTTTCTTAATATATGAGTAGTTTATTCAATTAAATGTGTTTTATCCCGATGTTTACTCTCTGAACACTTTTCCCAACTGAGCTAAATTCGCCATACACAATACCACAAACTGGCGCCATCAGCATAATATAAAATTCTGTTTGATATCGCTAGAGCAAAGCGTACAATCACACAAAATGCCCATACGCGACCAAATCACTGGCACCAACACTTGATTGCGCATGCATGCAGGTGCAGTGTATGGAGCCCTTTAATGTTCACACAGAGAAATCAGTTTCAACTAATTTTCACTTATATTTTTACAGCGAAGCATAGAATGAAAAGAAATATAAAATAATAACATGCATCTATCTTCGATTGTTTTCCATTTCGAATCGAAATACATAATAATCCCCCCTGAAAGCGAGAAATTTTATAAATTAATATTTTGTATTTATTTATTTGTGTGAGCTTCTACAACAAACCTTAAGTTTTAAAATCGCAAAAGTATACAATTAGTTTAACATAATTATAATTTTTTACTCCATTTTGTTTATCAACTGCAATGTAACCGGTTATTCTACTATTGTAATTATGTTGAAAATTTCAACCGTTATTTCTGTTAAATAATAAAACCATTTGCAAATGGTATTCATAAAATAATAGAACCGTTTATTAAAATAATAATATGTACTAATATTTATCAAAAGAATATAATACTTTATAAGATCAAAACCATGGTACAATTATTACCAAGTAGATGCATTACAAGAAAAACATGTATAGATATTGTTTGCTGGGAGTTTAGTTAGGTTAACAGGTCACCAGTGAAGAAATAAGAAAGAGTACCAGCCCACTTGGGTCCAAAGTAATTATGATCCCTTTGTGTTCTAGGTAGGTTACGTTAACAGGTTGCCAGTGAGGGTTTGGAGTTTAGTTACTGACTGACAAAACAATGTAAAAAGTTAGTTTCTTTTGACAGTCGGTAACTGAACTCCTCGCCAACAATAATCATGTTTATTTGTACTGCATCTACTTGGTAATAATTGTGCCATGATCAAAACTAAGGATGACCGAATGAAACAAGAATAAAGAATGTTATTGTGCATTGTAATATCAGATTGCAGAATGTTGTGGCTTACTAACATCTCCCTCCAATTTTTAGGAAGATGAGTATTTTATTGGTGCTCGACTTCGTCTTGTTGACCTTTTTGACTCTACAGTTTCGGTAGCGAGACTTGGCGGTTCCATTATATTTTCTTATTTTTGAGGACTTAATCGATAACTGGAATTTGTTTCACAAATGCATTCAAAGCTCTGATTTACATTTATTTTTGTTGATTATAAAAACAACTGCCATTTGTTTGATTATTCGACAACAAAGCAGATTCAACGAGTTAATACATTTCTGCAACAAAGACATTTGCTTTCCGTAAGTGTCAAACTGCATACATAAATAATATGGTTCATGCTGTTTTATATTGAGCTTGATGGTTTATATAAAGGGGCAGGAAAAAGATATCAGCTGTTCTCGAAAACTATTTTAATATATATTCAAATAAACCCCCTTATTCTGTAACTAATTGTCACATCAAGGAAACGTCAACATATAAGTTCTTGGCTGCTAGCCTTTGGCACTATTTATTAGTATTAAGAGCCCTTTGCTGTTGTCTAAGTCCTAAAAAATACCAAGAGCATGACAAGAGTAGTTAAGAGTTTATTTTTTTGAGTTGCCTTGATGTGACGTTGACAAATAGTTACGGAATAAGGAGGAATATTTGTTGCAATGACAACCGTGGTACTTACAGCAAATTTAATAAAATAATTATCCATATTTCTGATCAAAAATTAAACAAGAACTTATGAAAATATAAGTACGTGAGTACATATAAAATTTGTTCTGTTTATTAATCAAATTTTAAATTTCTTAATAGCGGAAAAAATACAGTATCTTTCAAAACAAATTTGCATTAAATTCTTCCAAATTTTTTAACTCAATTACACATAAAATTAGAATTAAAGTTACTACACAGAAACTTCTTTTAAATACAGTTGACATACAATTTCAATAGGCTAAATTTTACTAGTTATATAACTAATAAAATTCATAAATTTATTCGATTAATTAGGACGAATTTAAGCAAAATACAATGCAAATTATTACATTTAAAAAAATCAATTCCGGATTAATGTAAATAACAAACTATATACGTTTAAGTTTGGCTAATTTCCAAATATTAAACAACCTTTGTTTAAAAAAAAAATTAAACATTAACAAAATTAAACTAAAAATTTGGTTTATAATATACACATGTGTGTATGAGATCTGGGAAAGTTATGAAAATTTGTTAATTGAAAAGTAATTATAATTAAAAATTAACTTAAGGCAGATATAAAAATAAAATAAAGGCATAACAATGTCTTCAAAGCGGTTAGAAAGGAATTTAATAAAAAAAAGAACAAAAACATAATACATAAAAAAATACAGTAGAGGAGAGGAGTATGCATGTTTGGTTGAACCCCTTTTTCAGTCTTCATCATCCAAAAGTATGGTTTTTGTTTGAAAACGCATACGTTTGGTATTTTTTATAATACCATTGGTAAGAAGATTTTTGCCTTGTGTCGGAGACGGCAAATCTTGCCACACACGTTTCAGTTTAACCACTGCGATCGCGTTGAAATCACAATGTTTTTGTTGGGTATTTTGTATATCAATTTTGTGTAGTTTTATCGTTGGTATTTTCTTTAAAGGTAAATGATGAGTAATTGTGGTTGGTGCATTGCTGGCGGTTAAGGCCGATGTGTGATCGGTATGATTGATTGATTCGTCTCTTACAAGAAGAGAGGAACATCCACGTTTTTGATGACATGTAGTGGACGATTTGCCTCTGTTTTCTGGTTGCAGTTGATAAGTAGAATTTTTTGAACTATCCGAGTCATTTGAAATTTTTCTGAAAAAAGGAAAAATTAATTGAAAATTAAAAAAATATGTATAAGTATCGATTTATTATTTTTCTTCATACATAAATATTTAATTATGAACAAATAGCAAAACTCTTTTGAAAAATTCATTAATAAAAACACACACAGAAAAGATGGACCAATTATAAATGGTTTAATGTTGTAATTTGAATCAAAATTTTTAATGTCTTTGACGAATTAATATAACTAACATATGTAGATACAAATTCCGAATTACGAAGTAACCCTCAGCTACAATATTTTCTACTTACCTCTTTAGATATGTATATTTATTAATGGTAGGCGGTGGGGCAGCACATATTTTATTTGGATCTTCTGGATGACAACCGTAATCAACACCGCTCAGCCAATTTTCATAGCGTTCAGGCTGAAAACGTTTAACAAAAGTTTCCATTGAAATTTTCACCATGTCCTTGCGACAATGACAAATCGATGCCCTCTTCCCATACTCAATCCAACGTTTAGAGGCGAAATTTGTCGATTCGGCTCCATTGAAGCCGTGGTTAAATCCTGCATGATAACCATAAGGAAAGGTAATCATTATTTCACCAGCCTCTTGAGTAATACGATTGTACGGTATATTATTTTGACGCAAAACATGCGGACTAATTAGCGTCATTTTATGACGCAAATGGGCATTGCAATTTTGATAATTTTCATAGAAAATACGATTGGCAAGTTTTTCAAGTCGATGTCCGTAGGCGGGTGGTATGGCATACCATGTTTTGGGTGCACCAAAATGTAAATAGTTGATCGAATAGAGATCCATGTCTTCAGTGTGCCAAGCAAAAGAACTTTTCCACATGCCAAAGTACAGGTAGGCAGTATTAACACCATCTATTTCTATGCCATAGTCTTTATTTACAAAATTCAAAATGGTATCCAGTCTATCAATATTCCATACGTCCAAATCTCTGTCACTTAGGGAGCCTTTGACATCTGCCGCATACAATGGTGCTATATATGTAACATTCTTCCAATATTTCCTTTCTAAGTCATCATAGTCAAAGTGTTTGGGTGTCTGATACCGTTCCGATTCCGCCAGCTCCTTAAATTGACGCAAAGTCATCAAACGCTTCATTACATTTATTTGTTGGTATTCGCCCTGTTTTCTTTAATATAAAAATTATTACTTTATCAAAGATGAAATAATACTAGACTTAAAAATGTTTGTGATTCAAGGCATTTATTTAATAAGAGCAAATGGACTGACCTATTAGGTAAATTGAGCGACTTTCAAATATATAAATAGCAATTTAATTTCAGATATAATATTTTGAAGTCTAAAAAATGTAACATTAAAAATCCTGTATGTAAATTATATACCGCTGTGTTTTTACATTATTCCAATTCTCGCGGAGCTTTTGGATATAAAAAGAATAATAATATAAAAGTTCATTTTTTCATTCCCAAAGAATGGAAATTATCGAAACCTGATCAAGTTCTTTCGCTTAGAAAGCAAACAAAAATATGTTAATTTAAAAAAAAAACATATAAAATCGTTTAATCGATCGCTTACTTTTCACTAGCGAATGGTATGCAAAGCAAACAATCGGATTTTCATCAATCATTTCAATTTAGAAGAAAGTATTACAATACCATATTTACACAACGCAACTTCGAAGCATGCAATTTTCATTTTAAGTGAGGAAGACAGAAAAAGAAATACAAATGTATACATTTCTATTTCAACATTCTCATTTAAAGATTTTCAAAAACTTTTGTTTGTTGAGGGTTTTTTAGTTAGTCTATATACATGCATTTCATTGGTGCTAATGCCAAATCATCAGTAGACCTGAAACCAAATTTTTGAAGTGTTTCAAACCTCTTACCTTATACAAAAACTTTTAAAAAACCAATGAGAATTTCAAAAATTACAAAAGTATGAATAAGCATAGTATAAATATATAGTATAATTTTCAAAAATATTTTCTTTACAACCTTTATACAATTAGACGATCTTTGAGTGTCAATAAAAGTATTTAATAAGGCAAAACGGAAAATACAATCTTAATTATTTTTTTTAAATTTATTAATCGAGATTGCCTCGATATCTTCTTTCTTTTTAAGTTTTTGAAAATCTTTGAAATATCGAGGCAATCTCGATTAATAAATTTAAAAAAATTCTCATTCAAATTGAAATTTGCATACACAAAAGTTGTGTGGTGTAAAGTCTTTGTTCCAATGTATAATTAATAAAATTTAATTAAATTAAAGAAAAATGCGCCAGCTGGGATTGGCAAATCCAGTTATAAATTTTTCATATTTTTACAACCAAATTAGATTATTTTTGATAAAATTAAGTTTTTTTTTCAATTATTGTCGTCAAAAGTCGAATGCTTGGCAGGATTGATTCTTTTCTGGGGAGATTGAATTTCAGAACATTGTATCATCAGAATTATGTGAAGTCTGTCATGTGTCAGAACATACTTATTAAGTACATAATAATATTATTTATTCCCACCGAAAAATTTAGTTTACCACTTCCCTTCATTCAAACTATTATTTAGGAAACTTTTTTAACGGCTGATTGCACGGTTTTTCGGCCAATTCAATATTTCATAGCCTTGTTTAACCGCAATGCGTTTCATTTTGGTTGTCATAGGTATGATGCCGCAGAATAGTGACAAAATAGCATGTATTTGGACTACCAACACTACTACTGTTTTTTACATTTCTTGTAAAATAAAATGCCCTGCTTTTATAAGCTAGATTCTTGATTTTGGCTACTAAAAATTAAACTCCTAAATTTGTTTTTTGCTTCTGTAAAATCTAAAATGTGTACTGGCTGCATTTTGCATTTACGTGACTATGTGTTTTTGGAAAAAATGTGTCATAATTTGTTACTTGATCTACATATACTTATGTATGTGTAATTACAATTCTTCAAAACTTCATTACAGGACAATTAGACCGCCTTATCACCAATTGTAGAGATTATTATTTATCGGTATTACAAATGCAGATCAACTTCAAAAGAAATCTATTCGCGTCTACTGCACACTACCTATGCATGTATTATTGTAAGCATTAAATTATCCTTTTTCCAAAATAAATTACATACCCGGACACCACCTGGCATATTGGAGCTGGTATTGTCATATTTATTTCATCTATGTTGTAACCGGATTTTCTGGGCTTCCATTCAGGGGGTGGTATTATTTTCACCAAACCTGCCAAGTGCGCACCTCTCGACTCAATATATTTAATATAGCTGGAAAAATCTTTGAACTCTTCATAGCTGGGACGAAATGTCATAATGCGAGGAATTTTATTGCGTTCATCTTCTAACGCAACAGACATTTTTCAGCACAAATTAAAATAAACTAGCTTGTAATTTTCCCCCTTTTTTGTATAAAAATAAAATTATTTTTTTTGCTAGAAAAACTGTTTGACGTCTCTGTCATGAACAGAGTTGACAGAGTTATAATTTTTAATAAAAAATGGGAACAAATAAATTTCGTACTTGTACTTGTAGCTCGTTTCTGTATTTCTCGCTAGAAGTGCAAGCATCGATAGTTGTTTTTAATGAACCATTGATATATAATATTGGCTGATGTTTGCATAGTTAAAATTAGCATGCTTCTAGGAATTTTCTAGGAAGCTTTCCACTAACGCCGTCAGAATTCCTCACATTTGAAAACTATGAAAGTAGTGCTTCTCCAGTTAAAAAACATTGAAATAAAGATTTTAAATTAAGTATAGATACTTAAAGGACTAAATTCATTTAATTACTTTATTTAAATTTGTTTTAAACTATTTTTTATTAGCTTTTAAGGAAATCGATTTCAGTAGTATAAATCATCTATTACAATTGAAAGCCAGACAGACGCAGATTGTTTGCATGGGTTTCGTATTTTTTCTCGCATTTTGACATACATCATTTAAATTAAGTGCGTCCGACTGCCTTGCAATTTTCAACAAGTAAAAGTTTCAAGGCAAGTTCAAAAAGTTGGTTTTCAACGGGTTATCCGTTTTTTTTTGTTTCGTGCCATGGTGCAATTGTGAAAATTGCAAACAATGTTGTAATTTATCAGCATATCCAACAGTTAAATATTAAAGAGCGGAAATTTCGACAAGTTGGTAGCACTTTCTTAGGCGTTTGTACACCATAGTGAAATAAGACAACGTGGCTCCATTTCCACCCGAGGTTATTCGTTCGGTTTCAAATAGCTTCTCGTTCACTTTGTTCAGGTCTTTTGCCGGATAAGCATAGATTTTTGATTTTTCGGTTCGATTTGTTAAATAAAAGTAAGTTTTGAGTGGAAGAAAGTGTAAAAAGTAGTGCAAACAAAAAATTAAGCAATTGGAGTAAATAAAAACAGTAGAATAGAAATGAATGTTAATTAAAACTGCAGATAGAAAATTGAAAAATTCAAAGTGTACCGAAATGATGGTGTTAACTCGTCTTGGAAATATTTTTCAAAGCACGTGGCATTTAACAGAGAAAGCATTTACATATATTTTAAGTGCAATAGAAAACTATTAATTAAAATGAAGATAAAGTTAAATGGAACTGGAAAAGTGTTAACAGATTCCAGCCACGCCCACTGTGTTTTTCTTTGTTGCTTCATTGAGGTTGTCAAATATTGTCGATATGGTGAAGTTGATACATATACTAATTAAAGAAATTTTCCAGAATCATGTCTGTGAAATATTAGCCTAAACAATTGAAAGTCTCGTGTTTTACAAATTAATAAGTATAAGTAGACAAAATGGCGTCATAGGCCAATTAAAAATGTTATGAACGTTAGTTTGGTTTCTTGTATCTCTTTGTCTATTGAAAGTTACAAGTTCATGAGAATTTGTTTAAAAGATATTGGCCACTTGGCAACAGAAAGATGTCAAAATTTAATTTTCCTTTCATTTGAAACACGTTTTATTTATCCAAGATGGCGTCTTGGCGCATCGTTTCCCTGGGTGTAAAAATGAAAAGTTTACGATCGTGTTTGCTATTTCACGAAGAGTTACGCGAACGCCATTTCTATAATTTTCGATTCAGTTGATTTACATGCCGGTAAATTTTTTGTGTATGCATATCCGGAAAATGCAAATTCTTTTGTAAAACCAAAAATAGGTCAATATATATATTTTTAATACATTTGTTTGTGGGGGACGCAACTTTCTGTTGTATAGTATTTCACAATTTCTGAAAATTTATGATATCAGATTACTCATACCCGAGGCAGGCGTAGTTAATTTAATGTGCCTATTTTTGACATTAGATTTGATTTACATATTTCTATAAAATTGCTTGTTTTTTCAATTGCTTACAATTGGCAAACTTTCTTCATTTTATCATGATGACTACAATGTCTAGTTCTGCTACTGACTACCATTATGAGGAAAACCAAATACCAAACTACTGACGTCAAAATGAAGAATGTTTGTTCAATGCATATGTTTTATATACTGGAAAAATTTAATTTATTGCATGATATTTTCTTTTTATATTTATTTCGATAAAACTCACATTTTGTAAAGTTTGATCTCCTATTTGTAGCCTCCCCTTAATTATATTGATTTATATAAGTACTTAAAAAGTTCTTTGTGCACACATTTACTATACACAAATTTTTGGAGGTTATTTTTTTTGTCGATTCATTAAACAGCTTATGTTCCACATGTTTTTTTTTATTTGTTAAAAAATGCAAGTACACATGCCATAAAAAATTTTTCCAATGTGTAAAAAAATAAAATAATTCCCCTAATAATATCCAAAAATTAAAATGCTAATTTTTCCTATCAAAATTTTACCATTTCATGTTAATTTACTTGTTCATCACCAATCAAATAACTTGCTTGTGCATTCCAACCTTTGTTTTCACCTTTATGCGCTGTTACAAAAAAATCCCAAACCACCAAACATGACACAATCTACAAATTACAAAACAAAACAGCTCTTAAGCCAATACAACAGCCATGGGTAAGGAAAAGATCCATATCAACATTGTCGTCATTGGTCACGTCGATTCTGGCAAATCCACAACTACTGGCCATTTGATCTACAAATGCGGTGGTATCGACAAGCGTACAATTGAAAAGTTCGAGAAGGAAGCCCAAGAAATGGGTAAGGGTTCCTTCAAATACGCCTGGGTTTTGGATAAATTGAAGGCCGAACGTGAACGTGGTATCACCATCGATATCGCTTTGTGGAAATTCGAAACTGCTAAATACTATGTTACCATCATCGATGCACCTGGTCACAGAGATTTCATTAAAAACATGATCACTGGTACTTCTCAAGCTGATTGTGCCGTATTGATTGTTGCTGCCGGTACTGGTGAATTCGAAGCCGGTATTTCCAAGAACGGTCAAACCCGTGAACACGCCTTGTTGGCCTTCACTTTAGGTGTGAAACAATTGATTGTTGGTGTCAACAAGATGGATTCTTCTGAACCACCATACAGCGAAGCCCGTTATGAGGAAATCAAGAAGGAAGTCTCTTCCTACATCAAGAAGATCGGTTACAATCCCGCCGCTGTTGCCTTCGTCCCCATTTCCGGTTGGCACGGTGATAACATGTTGGAACCTTCCAGCAACATGAACTGGTTCAAGGGATGGAAAGTCGAACGTAAAGATGGTAACGCAGAAGGTAAGACCCTCATTGAAGCCTTGGACGCTATCTTGCCTCCCAGCCGCCCCACCGACAAAGCTTTGCGTTTACCCTTGCAAGATGTTTACAAAATCGGTGGTATCGGCACAGTACCCGTCGGTCGTGTCGAAACTGGTATCTTGAAGCCCGGTACCGTTGTTGTCTTCGCTCCCGCCAACATCACCACTGAAGTCAAGTCCGTTGAAATGCATCACGAAGCTCTCGCTGAAGCTGTTCCCGGTGACAACGTTGGTTTCAACGTAAAGAACGTTTCTGTCAAGGAATTGCGTCGTGGTTACGTCGCTGGTGATTCCAAGGCCAGTCCACCCAGAGGTGCAGCTGACTTCACTGCTCAAGTCATCGTCTTGAACCACCCTGGTCAAATCTCTAACGGTTACACACCAGTCTTGGATTGTCACACCGCTCACATCGCTTGCAAATTCGCCGAAATCAAGCAGAAGGTCGATCGTCGTTCCGGTAAGAGCACAGAAGAAAATCCCAAATTCATCAAGTCTGGTGATGCTGCCATCGTCAACTTGGTCCCCTCCAAGCCTTTGTGTGTTGAATCCTTCCAAGAATTCCCTCCATTGGGTCGTTTCGCCGTACGTGATATGAGACAAACTGTAGCTGTCGGTGTCATCAAGTCTGTCAACTTCAAGGATGCCTCCGGTGGCAAAGTCACCAAGGCCGCCGAAAAAGCCACCAAGGGCAAGAAGTAGCTGCTTTACTCCAACAAACAACAACAACAACATCAATCAGTACTAACTCCACCAGTAAGTTGCATCTTTTCCACTGAACTGCTATCACCAACATCCAGCAGTAGCGATATCAACAACATCAACAATAGACGTACCACATTTACTACTACCACCAACAATGTAAAGATGTTCCAGCATAAGCTAATTTTAACAGTTAAAGAAAAGTTTCTCTGCTTCCATCGCAAAGAGTTTCGCAGGATACGAATGCTGTTATGATTTCTTCCTTAGAAGAAATTCTTCATCTCATCTAGCGCAGCGCGTTCTTTGAGGATGCTCAAGCTCTTCATCCACTTCTAATTTTAAATAAGCACAACAGCTTCAAGCATTTAAGTTTGTTTTATGTTTGTATTTAATTACTTCTATATAATTTTATTATTATTTTTAGTGATTACTGTATAATTTTTTTTTCTATAAATTATCTTGTGTTGGAATCCATTCCATCTCTACTACTCGTAAATAAACAAAAAATATAAAAACAAATTATTTTTAACTTTTACATTTATAATTTAACTATAAACAAAGAAACCTTAAAAGATCTTTTTTAAAATACATATATTTACACATAGAAATATAAATGTGTTAACAAAAAAAAATCGTAAATACATTTTTCACTATTTATACTTTTCTAAAAAATCAATTTGCATTCGATTTCATTGCGAAATTAATAAGATGGTGGATTAGAGTAGTAGGAAAGGAATAGCAATTTGTTTCTTGTAATTTTTATATTTTTTTTGTTCTGAAGCTTTTTATAATTTTATGCTTTTGCTCTTACGTTGTGCCCTTTTTAAGCGGAAACTGCATTTATGCAATGACGCCGATTATGAACGCGTGTTTTGGCTTCCACCGTCATTGCTTACGAGAGTACGAACGATACCCTAAAACCAGTAAACTACAAACAACTGAAGTACAAAATATCTACATTTTTAATAATTACATCCCCAACGTCAAAATATATTTCAACGCAAAGAAACGTAACGTACAGTTCACTATTTACAATAAGAAAATATATGACTGCTTTGTAGCCGCCAATAAAGATGCAAATTAAAAATAAAAACGGTGTGTTAATTCGATTCTTGAAGATATGGTAAATTGAAAAAGGTAGCATTTGTTGGGAAATGCAGCTAATGTGCGTTGTGGTTTGTAAAAACATCAATTGAGAAGATAATGGCAAACAAATTAAATGAGCCCAAAGCAAGTTCGGAAAAGTCTTACTGAGAAAGTCGGGCGTAAAATGCATCTCGGGCATTTTATGGACAAGTTTGTAGAGAACGACAGTTCCTTGGGAGTCGAATATTCGATCAAGAAGCGTAATTCCGCCGAATACGAAACTACAGTATTAATATTGAAGCTTGTAAGAATTTAAAAAATGTACTTATATTAGTAACCCGCATTTGCACATGCAAGTGTAATTACAAATATTTGGCTGATGCTTTTTATTTTATTTGAGGCTTGGAATATTTTTCATTAGTTATTAAAATATGTACGTAATGCAAAGCCTCTGAGGCCAAAATAAATAAATATATTACATAACAGTACTCGTAACAATCAGGGTTGGCACAGGATCCAATGTTGTCGGAATTAGGTTTGAAAGGCAAAAAATACTTTTGTGTCTGAAATTCAACGTTATCGGTTTTATGTTCAAACAGATAAGATACATATTAAATATAAAATCGAGAACATTGAAATTCATCACACAAGAGTATTTTTTTTGTCTTACGACATTGACTTCTGTGTCAACTCTGAAAAATTCCTCATTTCAAGGATTTTAAAACTGAATGTTTAAAAACATTTTAAAAATAGAAGGCACTCGTAAAGGTGTTAATTGCACAAAGTTTAGCGTTTAAAATCCTTTTTCGTTGCACGAATTTAATTTTCGACGAATGCAACTGGTGAGTTGGGAAAAGTTTAAGCTCTTAGAAAAGAAATAATATGACTTCAAATACAAAAAGTACAATTACTAAATTTTGATATTTGTTATATGGGTTTTATTGAACATTTTTTACGAATAAGTGTGGATTCTTAAGCCCAGTGAATTTGTACAACTTGGCTTCAAACTGTTGCAGTGATAAATTATGTAAATGTTGACTCAGTTGCAGAAATGTGTCAGCACTCTTAATTGTTTGTATAAACTGTTGACGAAAAAATCTGCTGCCACGTGGTGCTTTTCAAAGTCTAAACTTTTTAAATATTGCACTTGCGAATACACTGTGGTTTCGGTGCCACATTTCAATAGTGCGAATGCAAGATCACCCTGCACGTTTAAACAAAATTATAGGAAATGCTGGATATGTACACTAAAAAAATTAAACATTTTTTCAATTTGCGATTTAAATGCATTATTTACTGTATTGAAATTATTCGAATAAATTTATTATTATTCATTCGTTCAAAAATATTTAAATAAGGGAAAAAAAATCTAAAACTTTCGTTTGTTGAGGGTTTTTAGCTAGTCTATATATGTAGATGCATTTCATTGGTGCTAAAGCCAAAGCATCAGTAGACCTTAAACGATTTTTTGAAAGAGGTTTGAAACATTTCCAAAATCTGGTTTAAGGTCTACTGATGATTTGGCTTTAGCACCAATGAAATGCATCTATATAGACTAGCTAAAAAAAAACCCTCAACAAACAAAAGTTTTTGAAAATCTTTGAAAAAGATACTCGATTAATAAATTTAATAATTGAAAAAAAAAATCTTGCAATTTAATTCTAATAATTTTTAATACCGAATGATTGATTCCACGTTTCTATGATTTATGTGCTGTCTTTAGTTTCTAAGAACTTTGCATAAACACTGATTTTTTGGGCTTAATTTTAATGAAAGTGACTGATATTACATATCTTGCTTAAATTGATTTAATTTTGCAACCAATTAGCACAAATCGTAGCTCATCTGCAAGACTAGATTGATCCTTTGCTTTTAGAAACTTGCTAAAAGCACACTGCTTTCTTTCAAAAAGTTTGCAAAAATTCGACTTATATCCAAAACAATTGGGGTGTAATCGTTGCTTTCGATAACGAGCTGATTCAATCATGTATTTCTAGTTTGAAATTCGCTATCGAACACTTACAATTTTTTTTAATGTCGACAAATATTTACGAATAAGAAAACGTTACCCATTTATTTGTCTTATTTTATTTCATTACAAAGTGATGAGTAACTGTTAGTAAAATTAATATTTTAAAACTAACTTTATTCGAGTCTTTTTTGCGATGGAGTTATAACTCCAAAAAAACGAGTTTATAATTTTTTACTTATATACAATTTAATGGAAAAATAAAATATGTACACAAGATGTCTGTCATTATGTCATTTTTACACAATATGAAGAACGATATGACGGTTATTTCTGCATTCTTAACTTAAAAATCACGTTTTTTGAGTTATGACTTGCAGCATTTGCTCGATATGTACATATTTAACTGATACTTTTTCTTTAAATGTACGAGATTATGTATATATGTATGTATGTAACTTATGAAACTTTTTTTAAATTCAAAATATTACTAGTTATTTTCTTAAAATTCCAGTGCTTGTGATGCTGCCCTCTCATCTGGTAAAGGATACATGTATTTGTTGATCTTGATTAACTGCATTTGACTTATGCTGTCCAAAACCCAATATGGTGTTAAATATAATTTATCTTCCAAAGTTCTATTAGCATCTCCAATAATGTAACGAGCCTTTTGGCGGGCATTAACAACATGACCACCGCACAAAGCTATTAATTCTCGCATATTTTCTTTACTTATTGGACTACAATGTGATGATATGTAGAATGCACCAAATTTACGAAATAGATCACATTTGAAGTTGTTACCAAAAGCCTGACGTTCCGAGCGGCAAATCTAGAAAGTTTAATAGAATTTTTAGTTATCTTATAGCTTTTCTTGTATAGCAAACAAATCATTTTACCTCTATTGCTCTGGAGAAATGTTGCAGTTCATAAAGTTCTTCCGACAACCATTTGCCAGCCTTAACTGAATCTGTAATCCATGAATAATCCAAAATCCACAAGCCTCGTGCTAGAGCTCTAAGTAAATTTAAAGTTCTTCTTGGTTCCAAACTTACTAGGTGAGTGGTATTGTTAGTTACATTACTTTCCAGGACAAATAAATGCAACTTGTCAATGGCCTTTTGTTCGAAGTATATAAACAAATATTTCATTAATAACAGCATCAATCGGAAAGATATAACAAAAAATATTTAGTTAAATTAGCACAGAATCAAAATAACGATGCAAATAACTATGAAGTAGAACATATTTGGCGCATATTCATAGTCGCTTTTAGTTGCAATTTCAGTCTGATCTATTTATGGTTGCTGCTAAAGTTATTCATAGTCTGTCTAATTTCGACTTATTTGTATATATTAAAAGTTAATTTCAGTTGAAACTGAAATTAAGTTGAAACTTACGTCACTTAAAAAATAAAAGATATTGAAGTAATAAAATGCTCTTAGATTTACATGTGCATGAAATGGTTGACGAGGAAAGTTATGTACAACACAGATATGATAAGCGTCAAGGGAAATTCATTATTGATCTAATTTTACAGCTTTTCATATAAGCTAATAAGCGAACTAGAGTTGTGAATTTTTTTGCAAATTGATACTGATAAGCAGTACATGCTTCAAAAAATATTGAAAAAAACATGAAAAAGCATGATTCCACTCCATATTAAATTACTCAAATTTAAGTTTTTACTTTTCGTTGCCGTTCTGTGTCGTTCTATGCTGTAGAAAATATTTATTAATTACTTGTTCTCTGTGTGAACTTTCAAATGAGGACGGTGTAATTATAGGAATGAATATTGTAAATGTTTGCAAAATGTTTCTTATTTGACAAAAATATATAAATCTTTAATAATTTGAATTAAAATAAAATATTCTGACTTTTAAAACAAAACTTGTAATATTTCACACCGCAAAAAACTAATACATACAAACTCAAGGCTGTCGCTTAACGCTGTATTCTATATTTTCTACAAGAATAGTCCGCAACAGAACAGAACGAAAAAGTAATAACAACAAACCACACATACAGTTTTTCAATTGAACAGAAACAAAACATCTGATTCGTAACAGAACAGAACGTACATACTAATTCTGCCTTTACTCCTTTAATTACCCTAACGTATGTATTACGTTTGGGATTTTTTTCTCAGTTTGAATACATATTTTGATTTGACAACAAACTTCGATAATTTATTGTAATACTGAAGGTATTTGAAGCTGAAATACACACACCTAAAGTAATTCCTCTCAAAATTTTGTATGGAAAATTACATAATTTTATATTTATTTATTTATTATTATTATTTCAATAGATTTTTACATCCTTACTGACTAAATATGACTAACAAATATAGAACTATATATAAAAATAATTGGTTCAACAATTTAGATATAAAGTCATTTTTCTCTTCAGTACGTCATTACTCTCAGATAAGTCCGTAATATGGTAGCATTTATTGAAGTTAACACATGCACGACGAAAAGAATCATTATTAGCATATACAGAACGGTAGTATTTTAATGTTAATTATATTTAAGAGCGAATAAGTTCTTAGTGGAAACATACTATAATACATTTCAAACACCAAAAACATATTAACTGAATATACAATTTTATTTTATAAAAAACTATTCGGCCTGATTCATAAACGATAAAGTTATTTTAGATTTACTGTTATATGAAATTTATATTAATCGAGATTGCCGCGATATCTTTTTTCAAAGATTTAAAAAACTGTTGTTTGTTGAGGGTTTTTAGCTGGTCTATATACATGCATTTCATTGGTGCTAAAGCCAAATCATCATTGTGTAAAGGTTGTAAAGAAAATAAAATAGATTCATATCGAATATAATAATTTGTTTGTTGGGATTTTTGAATAAGTTTCAAAGCCTGCTGTGCTTATACTATTGTAATTTTTATAACTCTCATTGAGTTTTTAAAAGTTTTTGTATAAGTAAAGAGGTTTGAAACATTTAAAAATTAGGTTTAAGGTCTACTGATGATTTGGCTTTAGCACCAATGAAATGCATGTATATAGACTAGCTAAAAACCCTCAACAAACAAAAGTTTTTTACTGTTATATTTTTCTATGGAAAAACAGTTTAATACACACGTTAATTTTATTTATCGTTTAGGAATATATCGGTATATCTTTATCATTATGTAAAGAAGATATCGATATTTTTTTATATCGTAAAACTGAGAAACTATTTAAAAACAGTGAAGAAATCAACTATGAATATAATTTAATTATAAATTGGTAGCTAAATTTAAGTTGCATCTTAACCACTCGTAGGTTCAAATTATAAATGTGACTATAAATATGGCCCATTGTAGTGAATATATTTTATTGAGCTGAACATGTAAACTATTTTTTATAACAAAAAAATATATTGATACAAATATACGAAAGCTATTAATGATTGTAACATGTTAATATAATATAGGGTTGCATGAACGTGGTCATAATATGTTCATTGACTAAAACTTTATTTCGAATAAAAATCAAAACACCAAACAAACTGTTGCTTTATTCATACCAACAGTGAGATCATTTTGTTTTACTTCGTTAACACGAATATATAAATATACGAAAGCTATTAATGATTGTAACATGTTAATATAATATAGGGTTGCATGAACGTGGTCATAATATGTTCATTGACTAAAACTTTATTTCGAATAAAAATCAAAACACCAAACAAACTGTTGCTTTATTCATACCAACAGTGAGATCATTTTGTTTTACTTCGTTAACACGAATATATAAATATACGAAAGCTATTAATGATTGTAACATGTTAATATAATATAGGGTTGCATGAACGTGGTCATAATATGTTCATTGACTAAAACTTTATTTCGAATAAAAATCAAAACACCAAACAAACTGTTGCTTTATTCATACCAACAGTGAGATCATTTTGTTTTACTTCGTTAACACGAATATATAAATATACGAAAGCTATTAATGATTGTAACATGTTAATATAATATAGGGTTGCATGAACGTGGTCATAATATGTTCATTGACTAAAACTTTATTTCGAATAAAAATCAAAACACCAAACAAACTGTTGCTTTATTCATACCAACAGTGAGATCATTTTGTTTTACTTCGTTAACACGAATATATAAATATACGAAAGCTATTAATGATTGTAACATGTTAATATAATATAGGGTTGCATGAACGTGGTCATAATATGTTCATTGACTAAAACTTTATTTCGAATAAAAATCAAAACACCAAACAAACTGTTGCTTTATTCATACCAACAGTGAGATCATTTTGTTTTACTTCGTTAACACGAATATATAAATATACGAAAGCTATTAATGATTGTAACATGTTAATATAATATAGGGTTGCATGAACGTGGTCATAATATGTTCATTGACTAAAACTTTATTTCGAATAAAAATCAAAACACCAAACAAACTGTTGCTTTATTCATACCAACAGTGAGATCATTTTGTTTTACTTCGTTAACACGAAGACATTGTTCATTGAAACGATTTTTATTTTGTAGTTCTCGCTCTTTTATTAATACGCAATAGCAGTGTTTCCAATTTTGTGAAATGAAATTTAAGACATTTATCTTAAAAATGCAGGTACAGAACTAAACTAATAAAACTAATTTGTATGGGATTTTGTGGAACAGTGAAAGAAATTAATAATTTCGGATAGTTAAATCAAAAGAGCGCTTAAACCAAAGGCAGTTATATCAAGTAGTACATTCTCCACCTATTGGTGATATGTTAAGAACCTCGTTACACCCCGTCATTGACATATATTGCAGCAAATGTCAAAATTATGTTATGTCCAGTGAAGACGCATCTTTTTCGTACTTGTCGACAGTTTTTCGTTTATAATTGTTGCGAACATAAAACGTTTGGAATTTCCAAATAAAAGAAAAAAAAGACGCGCCATAAAACAAGAAATTTGTTTTGCCAAAAAATTAAATAAATTAATAAAAGATATTAAAAAGGTAAGTTAAAAAGAAAATATTTTATAAAATACATAAAAATGCAAAATTTCTTATTTCAGGATGAGTTTTTCAGATGAAAATTTAAAAAGTCTTTCTGTTTCGTCTCCTTTCCAATAGAAACTTTCTGATTGAAATTTTGTAAATTGTGTGTTAACATACATACGATCACCCATAGCAAAGCAATAAGTAATATGTATTGTTCTGTTATTCTGGCGGCGTTATTGCTTTATTACCAACATATTTATTGCCAGTCAAGACGAGGGGTTATGACTCTCATGCGCAAATACAAAATTTTAAAAATTGAAAACATTGCAATAATTATATGTACATTAACCAAATGAAATCATTTATGAAATCCTTAAGCTTTAAATTCTTTAGAGTTTTTACCTTCTTGGTTGTTTCGATTTAATTGTATGTTTTAAGTATTTTACGTTTTTCCTTTTTCCTACAACTGGCAACAATGATCTTGAAAAGCATATTGTTTTTGCATGAACTTTATTGATATTTATTCTTTTATAAGTGAACAAACAAACTTCATGACACTTGTCTCTTAACTATCGAATGTTTATTGTTCTCTTTTCATTGTTATTCATCTGTATTGAATAGAAAGAAACGAATGAATAAAAAATAATGATGAAGGTTTCATGCACATCATTATTTAGTTTCATGCAGATGTTTATAATATAATAACTCAATATAAAAAAATATGCCATCAGATCAAAGTAATTTAACTTGAATTTGCAAGTAATAAAGTAAAATATGATACATAAAAAATGAAGTTTAATTTTAATATTAATTTTGATATTAATATACACGTTTCCAATTTGGTTCAGTATTTCACCAACTTTTATGAAAAAAATGCAAGTATTTGAAAGACATATTTTAAGAAAATGTGTACAGAGAAACTACAAAATACGCTTGAAAAGATTTTCAAACGTTTTTATTTATGACAAGGCTTCACTAAGTCCCATTTCCAAATATGCTTTAAATCTGATGAAGAGATTTATTGATAGACTACATTTTTTTGAAGGCAATATAATGCAGGATATACTTTTTAGTGAACATGAAATGAGCTGGTATAATACAAATTACCTTTCCGCAGTAGGTATTTTGCGGGAGCGTTCTGGTGGTATTTCTGGACAGTTTTTATCATAGAATTAATTACTCCTGGCATTCATAGAGGGTAATATATATTTTTATTTTTATTATTTTTTTTATTTTTAGATTTAAGGTTTAGTTTTAAGATTTTTTATTTTAAGTTTTATTTATAAGTATATTATAAATAGATTAATTACTCTATTAGTTAATGCAAATGTCGGGAGCAAACATTGTTGTTTCTGTGTAATATTTTAATTATTTAGTTATTTAATTTTTCTTTTTCTCATTCCTTAAGCACGTGCACTCTTTTCTTTTTTTAAAATAATTAAAATACTTTATAATTTTAAGTTTTCAATACCATTAATGTTAAAAAAAAATTGTAACGTAATTTTTTCAAGTCTCAATAAACACGATCAATCAATCAAAGAAAAATATGATAAATGAAAAATGAAGTCTAATTTTAGGCACGCAGTAATAAATGGGGAGTTTAGGAGTAACTTCTACATGTCATTCACGTGTAAATTGCTTTCCATATAGACAGTTCTATTGCCAGCGCTGATTTGCATTTCTTTCCTAGAATCTTAGTACATATTGATTTAAACAACAAGTTATAATTATCGATAAAACAATATCTCTCACATTAGACTTAGTTAACAGGGCCATCAAAAATATTCTTTAGTGTTTTAAGTGCATAAAAAAATTATGAAAAAAAACTGAAAATACGCTCTTAAAATAAGAAAAATATGCCATAGTATGCGTAGTATGCCAACTCTCGATATGGCGATAAAAGAAATAGTCACCTGCCTTCCCACATACAGATGTTGTGTGAATTCAACACACATGAAGATGAATAGTTCTTTCGGAAACTAATACAAATTGATTTTTTTTCGTAAAATATAGCAAGCAAAGTCATTTAAAATTAATAAAAAAATTTCTTGACTAAACAATTCTGTCTGTCTGTACATATATTTTTGCTTCAGCTTTCGGGAAAAGTCTTCACTTATGATTTTAGCATCCCGGTAATAGTCAATAAAGGTAAACATTTAGTGTACTTTTCTTTTGGAACAGCGTACTAGCAAACGAAATTTTCCTTAAGATATTTATTAACTTGAATTTCAAGTTTTTTTTTACAAAAAGTTCTTATGGGATTTTGCATTTCAGTAAGAACTCCCTACCTGACTTTTTTATACACACATTTTAGACGTTATACAAATTTTAGTTTTGGTAAAACATTAAAATATAAATGTAAAATTTTTATTAATACAATTGTGTGCAATAAATATTTTTTCTGTTCCGTCGCACGGTACAATTGTTACCAGGGGGAATAGCCCCCTATTTCGATTCGAAACGGAAATCATTCGAATTTGTATAGCTTATACATTGTGTTTAGAAAGTGTTTTCTTTCGAATCGAAATACATAATAACCCCCATGTAGGTGCAGTACAAAAAACATATATATATGTATATTGTTTGCTGGGAGTTTAGTTACTGACTGTCAAAACAACAATGTAAAATTTGTTTTCTTTTGACATTCAGTAACAACTAAACTCCCAGCAAACAATATACATACATGTTTTTGTACTGCACCTATGTACCTGGTAACAATTGTACCATATTCGACTGCAGCGATCTAATACACAGACTCTCATTTTTACTAGCGAAAAACTTTGAATAAAATCTAAAATATAAAAAGTAGATTTGTAGAAACTGATTAGTACTTATCTGTAAGGTGTGAAACAAAACTATGAAAAGTATTCTTAGAAATAAATTTTTATTATATGCAAATAGTTATTAAGCCTAAACAAAATGAAAGTTTCGAAAGTAAATGAGAAAAATTTCAATAAAAAAATATATATTTATGTATGTATGTGTGCATATGAAACAGCGCCTAAAGATTTGTAAAATATAATAATTACGTAACAATGATGCTTTAAAAGTAAAACAAAAAAAAATCACTTCAATTAGAAATAAAAGTGCCAAAAATAAACGCAATTAAATCAAATTATATAAACAATAATACAAAAAAAAAAGAAACGAAAATAAAACTTTATAACAAGGATGCACTATAGATGAGCGGGAGGAACTCGGGAATTTTTGCATTTACTCAAAATTACTCAATAAAAGTTGTCAGAAAACACTTTAATGTTTCTTCTATTACTTCTAGTAAATTAACGTTTATTAGGGGTAGGAGTAGTAGAAGTTGTACCAACCTCACGTATGACATCGATCTGTTGTTGATGCATATTTGTATAGACCAAAACAGGTGTCTTTTTGGCTTTAAATTGCTGTTGAGTAGAGTTTTTCGCGCCTGAAGGAGTCGCCGCTGCTGCGTCATTTATAACTTTTGTATTAGTTGTTCGCATTTGCTCAAAATCTAAAGTGCTTCGCCGTTTTCTAACAGTTGGTGTGATGACTGTGTTGCAAATGGAATCCTTATGAGTTACGGTTGTTGTAGGCTGAGGTTGAGATATTGGCATTAAAGTTCTACGGCGCTTAATTGCTGAATTGCCACTGGTGTTACTTGAGGGGTGTGCGATTAATTTATCCGATTCTGTTGTATTTGCTGTAGAACTTGCAGGTCCTGCTGGTGTTGTAACTAGCATTTCGTTTGGCATAAAAAGTTTTCGCCTCTTTTTCATGGTAATAGTTTCGTCTGTATTATTATTTATGTTGTCGTTGTTGTCATTGCATTCATTAAGTGATTCTATTGAAGATTTCGGTGTTGCACAGTTAAGCAAATTGTTAGATTTAATATTTATTGGTGTGCTAATGGGCTTTTCAAGGATATTAGCAATCTCTGCTGAAGGCATGGGTGGAGCCAATGATCGTCTAGCAGATTGATTGATGCACTGTAAACGTTGTGTTATAATATCCATGGATACATCGAATTTAGTGCGCCTCCTAACGCCTGGCTGTCTGGTAGAACTAAATATCAGAGGTGTGGCACACTGTTCAGTTTCTTCCAGTAGTTTACCACTTGTGATATTGGCCGGTGGTGTTACCAGTAATTCGCTTCTATTGGCATTATCATCCAAAAGGGTAGAGCTTACCACTCTGCCAGTTTTAAAGTTGGTTGGTGTTGAACAAATACTGCTGCACGCAGTGACATCAGGTGTCAATGTTGCTATATCAGTTTCATTGATTGTTTTGGCCCCATATAAAGTTCTGCGGCGATTGGAGGGTTTAACTACTTCTGTAGCACGCGGTGTACTCATTTGAATATCATTTCCTAAATCTATAGATTGGCTGTTTACCGCTTTATCTTTGTTTGGTACATTTAGTGCTTCACTATCAGTCATTTGTGGGATTTCTGTTTGTTCTAGAGATTTAAAATTAAAACAAGTTCTTCGGCGATTGGAGACATTGGCAACAACTTTATTCACCACTTCGTTAATTTCTGATGTTTCCATTGCTTTACTTGTATATAGAGTACGTCTACTTGCCGATCTTTTACTCGGAGTTTGCTCTCCTTTATTTGCTTTGCTTTCCATTAAATCTGTTTCATCCATTGTCTTGGCGGCATATAAAGTTCGCCTTCTATTAAACGGTTTTGTAGGGGTATCTTGTTCGTTCCCCACTTCATTGCACTCTTCCGTTATGGTTTGTATGTTATTTATTTTACAAGGTGTTTTAGCTGCCAAAGACATGTCTTTGGATGTATGTATTGAGCTACGACGACGGCGGTTGTTGGATTTACTTGGCGTAGAAACAGAAATTGCCATTGTATTCATAGAATATGTTGCGGTTTCTATTTCACACTCCTGCATTAGACTATGTCTTCTTGGTCTTCCACGTGCTTTTGGTAGAGGAGATCCTTCAATTGTGGTCTTAATTCCTACAACTACATTACTTCTAATACTTGCTTTTATATGTCCCTCAGCCTTATCATCTTGTAAGAAATCTAAAGTTTTTTTGGCACCAACTAGAAGTTTTGATCCATTCGCACTAAAGTTTTGTGTATTTTTGCTATTTTCCTGAGTGAACGTTTTCAATGTCGATTCATTTAAAGGAGTGTAGCTTTCAGAATGAATACGATTTAATAATTGGGTTGCCGGTGATTCCGTTATTAGTGTTGAGCCGTTAATGCCGCAATCAACATTTGAAGCAGATGGTGTTAGTTTTTCAATTTTCTTAAAGAATTGGCTTATATCAGTCTTCTTTTTGCTTGTTGCACTAGTTGGTGTGCCACCGATAAAAGTGGAAGTCTTTTTTAGATTACCACTCTTTTGAGTGGATGTACAGTCTTTTGGTGTACCACCAGCTTTGGCACGTATACGCTTATTGCACTCGGAGTCTGGTTGCATACTTTTAACGCGCTGAAATTAAACAAGAAAACACGTTTTTTTCAGAATTAATCAAATAAAACATTTTGGGGTGGTGGGAAAAATTTCAAGCAAGGCGATTTCATTTTATAGGTGGTGTTGATTTTATAACAAACATCGCCTGGTTTCCACAAAAATAAAAAAAAAAAAACAGAGAAAATAAAGTTAATTTAAAATTAAACTAATTCATTCAAGCTCTAGGTAAATTTATTTATTTTAATATCAAAAACCTAGCCAATACAGGCCATAAGCGGATACAAATTTCTACTATCAAACAATTTCTTCTATAAATAAAATAACATTTTATGTAAAAATATGTATTATATTAAACTTATAAGTAGGGGGAAATTATGTAAGAATAATAGCGTCCATCCTAACACAATTAAAAAAAAAAATTAAAAATTTTTTTTATTAAAGCTCCGATATTTCGCCACTTATTTGTGTGGCTTCCTCAGGGTTATATAAAATCGGGTAAAAGTCATATTGTATTAAACCAGTGCACAACCAGTCATATATTTTCTAGTGAACACATGTCTAACATTTTGGACGTCCGTAACGATATCGTTGTATCCAGTTTAAATAAATCAAAAAAACAAACAAGTATTACTGATTTTATGTTAAAAAACAATTAAATAAATAATAATTAAAAAACTTTTAAAACGTTTTTCTATTAATTTAATATGTTCAATTAATTAAATGTTAAAAAATAAAAACTGTTTTGTGTTAAAATAAAGCTTACATAACTGGTTTTATTATACTAATTTTATAATTTTCTGTAAACAAAATGTCCAGAAATTCGAACTTTTCAGAAATTCGAACTGCCCGGTGCACAAAGTGGTTCTAATTTGTGAGATTCTGCTGTAATATAAAAAAAACTCCTTAGGCCAAAAAAACTATATTAAAAAGACAATCAAGCCTGAGAGAACTTATAAAAAATTTATCATAATATGTATTTTACACACATACATTTATTTGTATTAATATTTTAGAATGGTAAAACGTAGTAGAGCATCAAAATAATGACATGTTTACATTACTACTACGTGTCTTAATAATCGTTGCGTTTTCTTTTTATATTGCGATTCGTAATTTTTAAACTTTTATGACGTACAACATTATTCCCCACTACAAATGGGATATAATTATTTTATCTATATTTATTCATGTATGCATACCTATTAAACGATAAGAAAAGATTTACGCTCTGCAAAATCAGGGAAAGTGACACGAAGCCACTGGAATAAAATGTACATATATGGTATTAACACACGCACATTCAGAACAAATCATTCTCAGATAGTAAATTTGCATGTCTGTCAAAATTGTTATTTACAGAAGAGTTATCATATTATTTATTTATTTATTTATTCATTCAATTATAATACATATAGCCTATTTGGCCAATTTCATGCGTATTACTAGTAACTAACTATGTATCTATGGAAAGTAAACCTAGTACATAAATATCAATATCCCTGCCCTTGTACACACACCCCGCCTAAACTAACAATAGTTAGTATTAACAATAACAGTAAGGCAAACCTATTTATTGTTGAGTCGAGTTTATGCTGTTGTAGTAATCAATCATTTTGCGTTTGAAATTACTGAGGACATAGAGAAAGAACGTAGATTTCTGGGCAACGAATTCCAAAGCCTAGCAGCCTGTACTTGAAAAGATCTTTCATAGATAGAATTATTAATACGTGTAATAACAATTTGTGGGTTTCTAGTAGTTCGTGCAAAAGTGATCATACATATAATACGTTCTGGCTTCTGTAGTTTTATAATTCGATAAAGGTAAATGAGTAAACGAAATTTGAGGTAGTCATCGAACTTAATTAGAAGAAAGTTTTTTGTATGTTGTGAAACATGATCTCTTATCCTAAGACTATAAACGAATCTTATAATTTTATGCACAATGTATTTAAATTTAATTTTGTTTTCGACATTACAGCTAGAGTATACCTCAATACAGTAGTTGACTTGTGACATTAATAGAGCGTGAGCTAAAGATTTTCTAACGAATAAAGGTAGTGAGTGATAAATTCAAGTGATATAACCTTCGCAAGGTCATACAAATTTTAGAACAGATGTTGTTAATGTGTAGTTCAAATGACAATTTATCGTCAATTATCAGCCCAAGACACCTCATTTGGCTTACAATTTCTACTGGGGAATTACAAATACTCAAGTTTATGTTAGATTGCGATGAATCTGTCCTACTAGTTCTAAATATCATAGCCAGAGTCTTACTAGGGTTAACATGGAGATAGTTTAAGTTCATCCAATTAGTCAGAGCAGTCAAATCACAATTGATATTCTCAGAGCATAGACCAGGTACGCCCGTGTCGTATGTCCACAATAATTGTATGTCGTCAGCAAATGCAAATGATTTACAGTTACCTAAACTTAGGTAGTTAAATAAATCATTGAGATAAAGTGTGAACAAAATGGGGCCTATATTAGGTCACAAGCGTTTATGTACATTTACGTCTGACATTGACCATGTTTATTTGCAACAGCTAATCTGACCGCAAATCTTATTTGAATTTTTTGTTAAGTGTTTGATTTTGTGAAATATATTTAAAAAGTAAAAAAAAATATTTAAATTTTATTTCACAATAAAAAAAAACCCTGATGTCAGAAGGTTTGTCAGATCAATTCTGTCAGATGACTTTATACATGAGTTTTACAGAACCAATGTTTTAAAGGTAACACACGACACGACACGTACGTATTTTACAGTGTGAAAATAACATGTCGTCTAACATAACATGTATGCCTTTAATTTTATTTTTTTCTTATAATTATTCGACTTTGTTTTCAAGTTTGACGTTCGTTCTTCGAAAATTTACGATACATATTGAATAAACAGTAACATGTTTTATTTGCGTGGCAGATTTTATCAACAAAATACGTAACGTCACGATACGAATCGACTAATTCTACCATTAAACGACCGGTCCGGTAACATTGCTAAAGATACTTTAAAAACTTTGAAATACATAAAAAGAAAAGCAAACAGCAGATACGTTATGATAAGAATGAAGTTGATTAACAACTTATGGATACAAATCATATAGAAATAACAAAATACGAACAAGTGAAAAAGTAAGAGCGAGAGAAAATGAGAGCGAATACAATATACATTAAATAGCAAACAAAATTAAAGTATAAAAGAGCAACACAAGCAAAGCAAAACTTCTGACAGTTCCAACAATCCAATCTCGTCGTTAGTTCAGTCGATAACAAGTAGTCTGCTGATTGTTGTATGAACGAATAGTGAGTTAGTTGGTTGGTGGCATTAAATAAAAATTAATAAAAGAAAAAATCATCCAAAATAAAAAAATTCCAAGCCAAATTATAAATTAGCAAAGTGTGACGATATCGAAAAAGATGACTGACACGAGTATAAAATATATAAAAGAAAAATAATAAAACAGAAAACAATACATTTATTGCTGCTTAATAATATATATTAAAAAAAAGAAATTAAGAAAGAAGAAATTAAGGCGTTATCCATGTGCAAATAAACAACTACAAATCTTTAATAATTTTGCTATGAAAAGTCCAAAAAAAATTTCAATATTTTGTTAAAGAAGAAGGAACAGCAGATGTTTTCTGAAATTAAATAAAATAGAAAAATAAATCATTTATTTTGTTGTGCATCAAGTTGGGAAATACTCTTTAAATTGTTGCTGTTGCTGTTGTTGCCGTAAAGTGTCTACTATAACTAACTATTGTTATTGTTGTAAATTTTTTATTTATTGAAATAATACACAGATTGATTTACAATAAATATTGTATGTATAGTTAAAATACTTATTTAACTAAATGTTATTTGTTACTCAAGAAGATTAGGAACGTGGCATTTGCATCTGCTACAAGTCAGCAATTTGAAGGTAAATATTAGAAAAATTTTGAATAATATGTACATATGCATGTATGTATGCACAGTATGTATTCGTGCATATATATGAACATATGTAGGTACATTTTACCTAAAGAAGTTATTGAAAAGAATGCCTTTTGTTTTTGGTGTTGTTGTTCCCTTGACTAAGTCTAGGGAATTAAAATAGGATAGTAAAACACATAAATAAATACACATGTATGTATGTACATATAATTGCTACGTATGGAAAAAGAAGAGAGACAGTAGGAAAGACTTTCAATTCGGCAAAAAATAATTTTATGTGAATACAATGTTTTCTACAGAAAGGTTATGCTGGAAAGCAAATAAATATTGTTTGCCGACTTTTTGTTTCAGTTTCTAAATGCAAAGTACACTGACTTTTGTATATTACAATCAATTTAGTTTCAATTTAGTTAATTCAACGATTTTAATTGCATCTCTTTAAAATTTAAATAAGATAAGTTTGATGCATAAATTCATAATATTAAAACGAGTTTTACATTTTTTTTACACTTGTAATGTTTTCTAATATTTTTACTTATTTATTATGCCGAGTTAAAATCTGATGATAAAAAAGAAATAAAATAAGTTCTCTAGAGAAAGAAATGGACATGAGACAATAATATTCCAAAGGAACGAAGGAAAAATTTAAATGTAATTAATTTCAACCTACACGATGGAACAGAAACAACGTTGTTTTTTCTCATTTGCATTTATCATTATTTTTTTCTGTCATAATTATAAAGTTAAGTTCTGCGAAAAGTTTTAAATTTATCGACTAGTCTAATAGTCAAAGTAGTGCAGCTTATATATATATTATTTGCAAAATACCATAGATAAGATATGCGAATACAAGGAATGCATATAAAAGAAATATTAGTTTGTTCAATTATTGAGGTAATCACGACTATTCTCGTTATCGCTTTTAGATAACTTTTATTTCCATATTTTAAATTTTTATTCGCACTTTTTCCCAAAATTAATATTTTAGTTATTCAGTAAAACATTAACAATTTTGTTAAAAACAAATTGCAATTAATTATTGAGGGGTATAGCTTGTTCCTACGCGCATTTCACTGTTGCTAATGCAAATCATCAGGGAACTTTACTTTATTTCCGCTTAACACAATGGCAATAATTTGGATCTTAAGTCCTCGTAAGCTTTTACTTTTCGTTGCCGTTCTTTTCTGTAGAAAATATTTCTTACTTACTTCTTCTGTGTCTGAACTTTTGAATGTGGACAATGTCATTATAGGAATAAATGTTTTTTATTTGACAAAAATATATAAATCTTTAAAAATATGAATTAATATAAAATTTCCTAATCTTTAATCAAGGCAAATTCATAACAGGTAGACTCGCCTTAATTCGCTTTGAAAAATACCGGCTTTCTTTGTCAAAATCAAATTTTGACAAACAAAACAGCTAAAGATGCAAGGAGATGCAAGGAGCAAAAATAATCAGCTGAGCTGTCGAGACCACCTGTTATGAATTCGATTTGATCATTAATACAAAATTTGTATAATTCACACCACAAAAAACTAATACATACGAACTCTTGGCTGTCACTTAACGTTGTATTCTATATTTTCTACAGGAATAGTCCGCAACAGAACAGAACGAAAAAGTAATAACAACAAACCACACATACAGTTTTTCAATTGAACTGAAATAAAACAGCTGATCCGTAACAGAACAGAACGTACAAACTAATTCTGCCTTTATTTGTCAAATGTTACGAAAAATGATGAAAACATGAACAAAAACTTGAATTCGTCATATGATTTAAAAAAAATCCCAAGATACAAAAAATTCAAAATCTAGTTCTGGATTGACTACGATGGAAAATTTTACATATTGCAAAGTTGTATTAATTCGTTAATAAAAAAAGTTTAAACTGATTAAATTTTGAAAAATGTTGACGAACTTTTTATATTAGAAAGTGTTTAGCTTGTCCTTTAAAACTTTTTCATGTAGCTTAGGGCTCAAGGCAAATTCTGCCTTTTATGAATTCATATGACGATTTTTCTTTTCTAAAAAAAAATCAACATTTCTTTTACTTTTTCTCAAAAACTCGACATTGAATGTTTTCTTCAGACAAAAATTTTGCCTCGTAAGTGATGATACAATAATTTCTAATAAACTCATCATTTCAAAAATAATTACATATATTACAAATTTCCAATTAAAACAGCAAAAAAATTGTATACTGTTTTTAGAAAAGAAAACGCCAAAAGATTAAAAAAAAAATAAACGAAAATGAATGGAATATACTAGACTATACATATTATTAATGTTAAAGGCACATATTTGTTCAATAGCGGTTTTCATTTACAGATAAGCACAAGCCGTATCAATCTCTTATTAACAGAACTGTCACAGAATTTGCAAAAAAGTGAAAAAATTTTTATATACATATATTATTCAATTCATAATATTTTGATTTGGCTTCTCGAGCTTTCATATCAAGTTTTGACACAAACAATATAAACACTTTTATTTTAATGTTTCTTTTATTTAAATACAGTTGAACTTCTATAACTTGAAATTTTCATAATTTGAAGTAAATCTTGTGGCAACAGCGTCAATGATGAAAATTCTTTTAGATTTTCTTCTTTCTATAAGCTAAATTTTTCCATAATTTGAAGAGAAATAATGGCACAACGAAATTGTTGCTTAAATTACTATACAGCTAAACATTTCGTTCGTTGACATTTAAAAAAATGCAATTTGTTATTGAGTTCTATAAAATAAAGTTATTAGAATTTCATGAGATATGTGCAGTACAAAAAACATGTACATATATTGTTTGGTGGAAGTTTAGTTACTGACTGTCAAAACAACAATGCAAGTCATTTTATTTTGACAGTCCGAACTCAACTCCCAGTAAACAATATACATATGTACGTTTTTTTTGGACTGCATCTACCTGTTAGTAATTTTATCATGTTCTTATATTAACAATCAGGCATGTTTTACAAAAGTAGGGAAATTGAAAAGTAGAAGCATTGAATATTGAAATTTATATGTAAAAAGAAGAATGCAGAACATAACAAATTTAAACTGAAGTGATTTCAATTGAATTCCACTTCAAAGTGGAATGTAGAACATACCGGAATATATAGAAATTGTGAATTGTTACTTAGAAGTTTCCTTTTCAATATACATTTTTCCTTTATCGCAAATCGGCAACCAATTTTAATTTCTGATAAATTGGTTTTATTGGAAATTTTCGAGAAATATTTTTTTTCTGTGAAAAATATGTTCTTGAGAATAATGCTACAAAAATAATGAATAGTGTATATTGAGTATCAAGTATTTCACTGTTTTGGGACTTAATACTCAAAATAGATTTGTGTTTTAATTACAAAATTAAATTTAGAGCCAAAAAACAAATCTCTGTATAAAAAATACACATGTGCCTAAAAATTCATAAGGAAAAAGTATTGATCTCTATTAAATACTAATAATAAGCTATTAAATAATTAAGCAAAAAATACTAAAGGCCGCGGCGCATAGAATCCGTCGTACGTCATACGTTGCTTTTATCAACTGACATTAAAGTATCAGCGGAGGAGAATGATTACTTTGTTGACGGACATTAAATCACCTTCATTTGATTAAAGTTCACATTTTCAATAGAGTTAGAGGATATTCTGTTTTCTTTTATTCTTATTTAATTTATTTTTGTCACCACACAACATAAAAAGCTTAATAAAAACAAAGCAAAAAAATTATATTTTTTAAAGTACTCAACGTACGTTTAAAGTTGCCCAACTTTAGTACTTTGCGTTGACGGAGACATATCGAATGTGACAAAACTCAAGAGAAAACCTGTATTTCAACTTAGTTGTCAGTATAACGTACGACGGATTCTATGTGCGCCGGCCTTAAGTAATTAAAAGTATTAGAAACCGGCATGTTAGGCGCATTTAGTTACGTCCAAAGTAAGAAAATTATGTTTTTATTCAGACATTCGTCCAGACACCAACCATACTTATTATTGTAAGAAAATACAAATTGAATATAAGTAACTCAATCTGAATAATAATTGCAGATATTTTAAAATCTTGACAACCAGAAATTCTTCATTTGAAATTTCTTTTAATTCTTGTCTTCTAAACAAGGACACTAATATTTTTTATGGATCTAAATACATACATATGTATACACATATATTATTTTTTATATTGTCAACATGTGTAAAATATTTGTTTGTCATTGCTGTCAATTTCCGTTCAGTATGTATTCAATATTCTAAATTAGGGAATACTTCTTTAGCGATGCTATGTAAAAACATAAAAAAGAGAAGTACTCGTATGTACATATTTCACCTCTACACGATATTTTTTTTTTACTATTTGCCGATAGGAGGTATGGCGAAGCAAATGAGCAAAGAAATTTTAAAATTATTGTGTAAAATTTCATGTTATTGAATTTTTTCCACTCCAAGTTGCTTCACTGCTCCTCATCCTATTAGCAAATAAAACAAATATAAATTAAATTTTTTCATTATACAATAAATTTCTTGAAAAAATCATCATATAAATATAGTGTAAATTACATTACAGTGAACTTAACCAGTTGCATGTAATTACGCAATGAATACAAAGTTTTTGGTAAAAGTCAAGAGCATGTTGTTTAGCTCCATTCAAATCAGACTTTAACCCCTAAATGCATGATGTATCTTTAAAGATACAACCAGAAAAAACAGTACAATTTCTTAATTTCTTTCAAAAATTAAAAAAATATTGTAAGGAACTACTCAGAACCATTTACATAGCGTTAAACTCAAAATTTCAAAATTCATATATTTTTAGAAATAGCCATTTTTATGGTCACATTTTAACAATAACAGTATTTTTAATTTAGCCAAAAAATAAATATGTTCTTGTGTGTTATGTATTTTAATAATAAATAAAGTTTAAAACGAATATGACCGTAACTTTAGTTCTAAAATCACTTTTAATTGTTTTATCTTAAAAGATACATACATTATGCACTCCGCACTTACTAAAATGCCGTGTTGTACAGGCCAAACTAAGATGTTTTGCAGTAATTGTGAACGAAATTTATGTTTTACGACTGACAAAAACTGTTTTTTAATTTCCCACAACCAATAAAAATAAATATTTGTATATTTTTTACTTATATTTTATTCGGGGACCGGCGAGTGCATAGTGTATCTTAAAAGATACAACTAATTAAAAAAAAAATAATAATAATAATTTTTTTGGAAAAATTTAAACGCAGTTATTATTTTTTTGTCGGTTTACATATATATAATGTATTTTTCGCAAAGATCTGAGAACCCATGTATTTAAGGGTTAATGTTTAGTAATTAATTTCATTTCCGTATTCATTGTTTTACCTTAGAGTTGTACAAACATATGTACATACTTATGCCATACACACATACAATGTATTGTATGTACTTTCAAACCTTTTACTGATCTTAATCTGCAAAGTGACATTGTTAAAATTAATATTCATTTTAGCAAATTAAAGTACATATCTCTTTTTTTATTTATAGCTGAAGTTAACTTTATTTTGATCATATGTTGTTTAAAACCGCTTAATCACGGGGGTTTCCTTTAATTTATTTGTTTTAAATAAAATTATTCAGTTCAGTTTAGGTTAAAATAAAAACTTGCAATTCAGCATATGGAAATACTAAACACAACCAAAACTCAGTCGCCGCAAGGATGAATCATATTTACAACACCCAAATTACAAATGAATTAAAAAAAGCATTCTTTTAAATAACTTATTTACAATTTTCAAAGAACACCTCATTTCTGAAGGCAAATATTAAAAAATGTTTTAAAATTATTACATTCTAGATAAACTTTCGATTGTCATCATTTTGCAGCACATTAATTAAAATAAGCGGAGATAAATTGTTATCAAGAAAAAACTAATTATTACACGGGGCAGAGAATTATTATTAAAAAAAATTACACAACATGATTGCTGGTTATGGTCCTGTTACCCAAGCTTTGCTAGGCACTCTACTAACATGGGGTTTGACGGCAGCGGGAGCTGCTTGCGTAATATTTTTACGCGGCAATCAACGAAAATCTTTAGATGCTGCTTTGGGTTTTGCGGCTGGTGTAATGATTGCTGCTTCATTTTGGTCTCTGCTATCACCGGCTATTGAAATGGCTGAAAATTCTCAGCTATATGGTGTTTATGCCTTCCTGCCCGTATCGGGAGGTTTTCTTTTGGGCGCCATATTTGTTTATGGTTGTGATAAACTTATGTCTTACTTGGGCTTGAATTCGTCAAATATGATGATACAAATGACACAGAGTAATAAAGACAAGGCCGATATAGCGTTGGATGATCTGAGAAACGGTCACAATAGTGCCGGTGTTATGGATGCAGCCAAAAGCATGGACAGTTTTTCAGATTGTTTAAGTGCACAACATAGCCATAATGAACCTAGACGTCGTAAGAAGCATAGCATTGATGTGGAACGCATAAATCACACTTATGTGACAACAGAAGAGATAAGAAAGTCCGAAAGTGATGTGGCTCAATGGAAACGTATTATGTTATTGGTAGTGGCCATTACGGTGCATAATATACCCGAAGGTTTGGCGGTGGGTGTAAGTTTTGGTGCTGTTGGCACTTCTAATTCGTCCACCTTTGAAGCTGCCCGCAATTTGGCTATTGGCATAGGTATTCAGAATTTCCCTGAAGGTTTAGCTGTTAGTTTGCCTTTGCATGCGGCCGGCTTTAGTGTGGCAAGATCTTTGTGGTATGGCCAGTTGTCAGGCATGGTGGAGCCCATATTTGGCGTTTTGGGAGCCGTAGCAGTAACATTCGCCAGTTTAATTTTGCCCTACGCCTTGTCATTTGCAGCTGGCGCGATGATTTATATTGTGGCTGATGATATTTTGCCAGAAGCCCATGCCAGCGGCAATGGTACTATTGCTACTTGGGGCACAGTAGCCGGTTTCCTAATAATGATGTGTCTAGAAGTAACACTGTCGTGATGTTTGTTACACTGCTATTGTTGCAAGTGCTTAAGAGTATTATTAAGAGAATGTATTGATTTAAGCTACTTAGCCATTCCTAGAAAAGTTTTTCCTTGTAAAACTTTTCCAGTTCAAAGATTTTTAGTTTAAATATGTACTCGTATTAGTGTGTAAGCAAAAGCAAATTCATAAGTTATGTGCGGGATAGGAAGCGAAAATACTTTAGATTATTCTTATTTTCTATACGGAGTTTGACAATCAAAAGTTGTTAAAAATAGCCAGTTTGCTTGTCAAGATCCTTATAAAAAATAATCAAAGTTTTCTATCCCAATGTGTTGCATACACCGGATGAATGTGTTATTTATATAAGTGTATTTTAAAAATAATAACAAAACTTCCTTGATAAATGAGGTGATATAAAAGTAAACAAATAATCGCACAAAATAATAAAAAAAAACAATTTTACATAAACTAAGACGTAAACAATAAAATTTGTAAGATTCAATAAGTTCTTTGTGATATTGATACGAAAATGCTAAGAGAAAAGTTCATGTAAAAAAACCGAGTATTACATAAATTTTAATTAATTTAAACTTAATTTATTGAGTTCAAAGCATGTACAATAAAAAAACATTAAAAATGTATTAATAGAATTCATTTAGAGCAGCAGAGATTTCGAGAATAATTATTATTCCCATATATATGTAGATACAAGTTATCGAAGCTTTAATTTATAAACAATCAGCAACACATCACCTAGAAAGGGTATGAACGGACCTACCTGCCGCTGAAGTTGGAATTAATTAACTTTTTTCTTATTCCTTGGAATATTATCTCATGTCCAATTATTTCTAAATAAAATGTTGTGAATTTTATCGTAATATTGAAGTTTCATTAAATTTTCTTCGATATCAAGGGTACTCACGATGATAATTGTGCATTTTTGTTTCTACAAAGTTGCTGTGCATATTGCAATTGACCACGATTTACACTTAATTTTCAAATCGGTTGCATTCTTGCTTAAAACAGCTAATTTAACACAAAAAATGTATATTCGATCTGACTGTGAACTGTGAAGTAATCATTTCAATCAATTTTCATTTTCTCACGATAAGATTTATATACATATGTATTTCTTTAACCGCCACCCAAATAATTGGAATGTTAACACCGCGAGCATGTGGCAGACAGAGTATGGGCGTACCCAGGCGATAAAAAAGGAGTTGCAATATTCAATTTGCATCATTGGCGCTCGGATTAGCTGGGACGGAGATATATCGGCGGATTACAGTGGCGTGATTACACACGCTTTATCTAAAAAGAAGTTACTTCATTTATAAGAAGCAAAAGAAGCGTTATTTTCAGTTTCTTTTTCCGAGGATTAGCATTTTAAGTACAAATTTATTTTTTGCCACTTTCGACTTTTCAAAAGTCTAGACTTTGTTGTATCTACTGGCAGCATTGTTCAAAACTAAATCAATATCTCTTTTTCTCACTTTCAATAAAATTATGCTAATAACTCAATAATTCTAAGCAAAACATTACGAATTAACTTGTGACTTATGAATAAGGTAGGACATACCCTGCCGCAATCAGGACGATACTTTTGATTTAATATTTTTCTTATATCACAAATAAATTTTAATTTGCTTATTCACCTCTTCATACATAATCTCCAGTATTCTGTAACTATTTGTTGACTTAGCATCAACAGAACACCAAAAAATATATTTTTCTCTATTCGATGTCGACAACAGTTAACTACTTTTAACATGTCTTGACATTTCCAGGCATTTTAGAGCAAATGAAGTAAAATTTCGGATTGAACAAAATGCAACAAGAACGTAGCGATAATGGCGGCTTTTCACCAGTTGGTAACAATTTCAAAAAAGAATTAAAAGTACATATTTAACATCAGTTCACACATATAATCGGGAATGTTCTGCAAATAGGGCCGACTTATATTGAGCATATTTTCACTCAATAATACAAGTGTTAAATAAATTAACAAAAATGCAACCCTGATAATATTAAATTGTTATTGTTTTTTATATATTTTTCAAAGAACAATATAATAAGCATTGTATTTTTGTTAATTTACGTAACACTTGTATTATTTGTGTGAAATGGCGTTAAATAATAGTTTCTTTGCTATTTGTTAAATTATATATGTATGTATAGTAAATTGATTTAGATTATGATATTTAAAGCTCTAAGAAATGGAAAACTACAAAAATGATTGTAAAAATTTAGCTATTAGTGAAATTAGTGGATTTAAAACGACTAGGTTCACAGAACCGACCAGAATATCTTTAATTTTATTATACTTTTAACGAAAATCCTATGCCATGGTGAAGTAAACAGGTTGCATTACTACGCCATATGATAATTTTGTTTCAATTACGTGAGCGTGCATGAACGCGAGTTTAAAGAAATTGAGCGTTCATAAGTAGATTTTTGACGTGATTGCTTCGTGATTTTTTTGCTATATTGTTATAGTTTCGTATACTTTTTTTAATTATTATTTCTACGTAAATACTTAAATTGTTTTAAGTTTATGTTGAAAGAATTTCAAATCTTACTTTACTCATTTCTTTATTAATATTATAAATTTTTTTTATAAACTAAAATTATTTTTATTAAGAAAGTATTATTGGAACAGTCTATTAATCAGACTAGCAGAATGGATCAGTGATAATATTTTATCGTGAGCGTGAGTGAGAAATCTCTAGTTTATATTTACAAAATATCCAAGCTTTTGTTTGTTCAATTCCTGTTTATTTTTTTCATTAAACTTTTCAATAATTTCTTATAGGTTCTTATACATTTCTGTTTGTTTTGAGTGCCACTCACTACCTTCTATATGGACCGCAATACTTTCAAAGTAATCCACACTTCCTTGTCTTGCTTATTTGTAAAATTCAAAATTATCCGAAAAATTCAATGGTTTCTGTTAACTTATTTTATTTAATTTTTGTTTATAATTTTTGACAAAGCGTTAAATTTTACACAAACAAAATCCCTTTTTTTGTTATATTGTTGTAGTTGTAGCCCTAATAATACCACCTGTTTATTTCATCATGTCCTATTCTTACTTTTTTGTAAGTGAAAACTTTTCATATTTCCAAACTTTTCAGTACAGTCAGTGCAACTAATGAATTCTTTTACTATTTTCTATCGGCAAACAGAATTTTACTCTGCATAAATTGAATTATTAAAAAAGAAAAGTTCGAAAAAAGTACTTAAATAAAAAATATGAAAAACGACTGCAAATGAACACGCATTTAAAAATGATCTAACATTTTTTGTATTAAAATATATATTTATCTATTAATTTTTTGCAACCAAACAATTTTAAAATCTCAAAATTATTTTTAAAAAATATGATGGCTGTTTAAAATATATTCTAAGTTTGATTTATTTTTATAATAACATTTGAATATTTATGGTACATATTTGATAAATTTATGAAACTAAATTGTAAGTTATACAAGTAAAAATATAAATAAATGCTGTATACATTTATTGAGCAATTTGAAGTAAATAAAAGAAAACAAAAGGTTTATAAAATCTGAAAAAACAGACAAAAAAAAAACGCGGCTGTTGTAGGAAACAGTCAAATTATTTATATAAAAGTTATAAAAGATACATCCGTATGTATGTGGTCATGTATGTATGTATAGCGTACATACATTTATCCTTAACACCTGTTGTGAGGGGTATTCTCAGAGGTAAAGTATATTTATAAATAAGATTAATTAACATGAAAATAACTAATCAACTTCCGTATATTAAAATTTAACAAAAGTAAAGGCCACTAAAAGTACTTTTAATTTAAAATCTTATCAACATGTTAAATAATTAATGAAGTTAAGAAGTGAATGTAAAACAACAATTATTAAAACGAAATTTGCTACCTTTAACATTCACACTTGATGTTCGTTCACTTAGATGAATTATTTGTTTTTTTTAGTTATGAAAAAAAATTGGAATGATAATTCTTATCGTATGGTAAATATTATCTAAGAAAATAAACAAAAAATATCTTGGAAAAAAAAATTATTCTCTCATAGAGATGAACACACTAAATCAAACATGTCACCCATTCGCTGTGTTACTGTGTGATAAAAAATTCTTAAAAGAACGATTACAATGATAAGGAATACGTGCAATTTTAAACATGTTGTCCGGTATTTGCATGAACATTAAAAAGAGATTTTATACGTTTAAAATATTAATTCAGGTGGCTTAGGTTTAATTAATTTATGCTTTATTTGATACAAAAGAAGATATGAAAACATTTTATATTATTATTATATTATTAATAGGCAAACACGTTTTTTTACATCCCTCTTACAGCCGTAATACTAAACCGATTTTGGAAAGATTTATATGCTTTTAATGGGTATTTTACATAGATGTGCACAATCTTAATTTTATTTGAATCGGTTTAATATTTTAAAAGCCATAAGCGTTTAAAATTGCTACTAAAACATGCACACTTTTTACACATGCATGTACCAGTACCAGCTTCAAGTTGGAAAATAAACAAAGTGTGCATGTGTGTTTGTCCAATTTGCTTTTGTATAGAAATGAGAAATAGTTTTTTCTATATCGTTGGCTTAATATAGAAATCACATATCTTGATTTTTTTTTAAATTGCAATTCTAAGCTTTTCTTGTCTATTTGGAATTGTAATGTCAGAAAAGATTAAAAACGGCGCTTAGTAAAAAATCGAGTTACGTCCTTTCTATTTTAAGCCAACGATATGTACATCATTATTATAATAGAGCTAAGTAAAAGAGTTCTAATATTTAACGCGGTGGATTCGCCGTCGACCACTGGATACATTAGTTATTCTCCCATATTCCAGTTGGCGACATCGACGCCACGTTAACACAATACCAAAAAATTTGAGCTAGTCTATTCGCTCTCGAAAACAATTTTGAGCTACTGGCAGTTTATTTCTGTTCTCTAAGTTCCAGAAAATAACATCAGCCTGTCAATAGTTTTTTTCGGTATTGTATTGTCGTGACGTCGATGTCGCCAACTGGAATAAGGGTGATTATTAAAAAAAATTACAACTCTGACGTTCTGTCAAAATTAAGAAAATAAAACAATGGATCCAATTTGGAAGTATATTCCTTCGAATAAAAAAAATCCAAATTGGATTATAGATGGCAGAGTTCTGAAATAATAAAAAATCTGAAAAACAAAAAAGAACCTAAATTTAAAATATTCTCCCTTTGGACACTGCGTGCAGCATATCGGTATATGAAACTATGGGTTCTTTAGATCTGGGGTGTAGTGTAGGTTCAGCAACTGTTTAGAAAATATTAGGGCAAATATTTTTATGGAACATATTAACCCTCTAACCCCATAAAATAACGGTAATTTTTGCTTCTATTCTAACAAATCGTAAAAATACCTCTAAAAAAGGGGAGGACGGGTATATATTCTACAAAAATGTTGGCATTAAAATTTTACTACATGAATATATACATTTCTATGTATTTATTAATAATTTTTTTTACTGTGTATAAAATGTTTGATATTCAGACATCCTCCTTTTTACAAAAGATTTTCAAAAACCTTTGTTTGTTGAGGGTTTTTGAAAATCTTTGAAAAAAGTTGTCGAGGCAATCTCGACTAATAAATTTAAAAAATCGTCCTTTTTATTTTTATATATTAACTTATTTTTAAAAATTCCTAATCTAATAATCTATGAGCAGCAAAAATAGTAAAACACAAAAACGTTTTAATAAATAAACTTTCAAAATTATTAGATATCTTCTTTTCAGCATTTTATTTAAATGTTTAAACATCATTTATTCGTTTTGTACGTTATATATTGCAGAATATTAATGGGTGTATAGACAAGATATGATATTTTTGACATAAGGTATCGCTTAAATCTCCAAAAGTCACAAAACTAAAAAAACGCCTAAAATCGCTAAAATTAAAAAAAAATCTGCAAATGGAAAAAATTGCCAAAACTGAAAGAATTGCCAATAGGGGAAATATCTCCAAATAGCTAAACGAAAGTACATGAAGGGGAAAAACTCCCAAAATGTTAAAAAATTATACCAAAACGAAGAAAAAAAGCGATTAAAAAGCGCAAAAATTGATTAAAAATGAAAACGAAGCAAAACGCTGGGCGGAACTCTCCGTGCGAGAGTCGGACTCGCACTTGGCTGATTATATTTTCTTTTTGCAATTATATTGTTTCTCTGCCACTAAATAAAAAGATTTGTTTAAAATTTAGACGTGTCATTTAGCATAGATTCAAAAATTCAAATACATTCAAGAAAAGCAAGATACATTTAAGTGTAATAAATGGCATACAAAGGGCATAATGTGTTATTAGATGCGCTAGACAGACAAGAACGAATCAATAGATTCTTACAGATGCAACGAAATACATACATATCAACAAATTTCAAAGACTGCAGTGCAAATAACGAGGAAACATACACAAAAGCCGATTTCAGAAAATTTCATGTTACGCCTAATTTAATTGAGCGATTGTTGAAAATTAATTAAACAGCATTGTGAACCAAAAATAGAATACAATTAGAAAAGTCGCTGTAGATTCCCAAAAAAATTGCCAATCAATGTGAAGCGTAATAAAACATTTAGAAAATTATTTGAAATGAAGAAATTTTATATGTCTCGCAGGGAATTAAAAGATTGTTCCTATTTTTAACTTATTATCTTATCTGTTTCATACAAGTTATCAAAATATTTAAGTCTTTAATTTTTAAGCAAATACTTCTTGATGTAGTTGAAAATCATAAATATACTATATATGTATGTTTTGTAATTGTTTCGTAGTAGCAAAAAAAATTAATTATAAAGAATTACTGTGGAACATTAAAAAAAATAATAATTAGAGATTTTTGTAGAAATAATTTATTAGAACTGTTATCAGTAATGTTTTCGTTTCGTATTATCTCCTTGTTTGTATTGGATAAGATGTGAAAAAGGTGAACTTTGTATTTTTAATTGTTTGCAAGGGCAAGTTTTTCTTCAATAGAAGAAAAATTTGAAAATAAGTATTATTAAAGTATAGAAAGAAATGTATATCGAAAATAACAACACATTATATGAATTATATTTTACCAAGGCACTCACACCTTAAATCCTGAAATCTATTTGCCGATATTAAGTATAATGCAAGTGATGCAATTCTATGGTCATAAAAATACTTCCAACAAACTTAAAAAAATATTAAAACTAGTTTCAGAGTACCTATGTAGCATATATATATATATATTTAAAAATTTTATTTAAAAGAAATATTAAAGAAAAGAACTCACCTTCATTTTAGTATACAACTCTGGATTTTCATAACGATCCAAATTTGATATTGGATAGTGGTTGGGATCACATATTCGACGTTGATTTTTGCATGCTTCAATCCATAAAATTGAAACAATGGGTATATTCATTTGTGTAGCTTTTTTATAAGTTGACAAAAGACCATCTTTAAAAATAACATGGGTAGTTTCACTAAAACAATTATAAAAAATTAATAACTATAAATGAGTATTTTTTAATATATGAAACCTACCGATTCAAGCTTAAACTAACACGAGCGCCCAGCGCTTCAATAACTTTACGTACTCCGGCAGAGCGATTGTCTTCTCCAGAACGTACTTCAACATAAACCACAATATTGCGCATAATTTCTTGTAGACTAGGTGGTTCCGGTATATGAAGACTTTGTTCTGTCTCAGGAATGTCAAATTGGCAATAAGCTGATTTTGTAGGAGATCTACAAGTAAATATTTTATAAGAATGTCATAAACAATACTTCAAATTTAACTTACTTCATAGCTCGTATGGCCTTCATTCTGGCAGTAGCTGAGGGACTATTTAAATCCCTTTGGATACGTGCCATTATCATATTGGTAGTTTTGAGAAGTGGTTTTTCTGGTGTGTGATTGAATTCGGGGTTAAAATTCTTATTAACTTCGAAAGTTCTTTCAACTTGCGAACCAGATTCCGCTACCTTTTTATGCGATTTTGGTGTATGTGTTATTGTCATATATATATCATTTTCTTTTTCAACTGGACAATCTATGTAATCAAATAATTTCACTATTAACAAAAGCTAGTCAGTAAATAATTGCGCTTTTAAAATTTTTTTAACAATATATATATATATATATATATATATATATATATATATTTATATATTTTAAAAACAAAAGAAATAGGTTTTTGCTTTAGTTTTGTTAGCTGACAATGAAAAAAAAACTGACAACTCAACACTGTTTTTGTGCTCTTTTTTAGCGACGTTCATGATTCCCGCAATAAAAAAGCATTGCCCGATCAATAATTTAAAAGAAATTTGTTGCCATTTCGCACTTTTATAACCTTATTTGCATGAAGCTGGCCCATAAAAGCAACAAATTTTCTTTAATTGATTTCAAACCATATGTAAAATTTAGTAGCTAATTAAATTTGAAAGTATATATCTATATAAATCTTTAAGTTTCAATGTGAAATTCAACCTACCCAAGTAATTTATAGTGGGTGTAAGTATTTTTTGGTTACCGGCTTCATTGTCATCCATATGTTGTGGTGATATGCTTGAAGCACTACTTAGGCCACTGTCATTACTGTTTGCATTAAAATTTTCAGCATTTGAAAAATGAGTAGAAGGCAACATATCGGCGAGACGTGTCTCAAAATCATAGTGGTTCGCTATTTCATTTAATTGCTTCTGCTGTAAAGGTCCCTTTTTCTTATCCACGGTTTTAGATATACATTTTTTTTGCGAAAGGGCTTGAGCCGCCATTGACGAGTAACTTAAAGTCTTCCAAGTTGGAGCCCTTGTCACAAACCGATCCATATTCAACGAAGTATATGTACGTTTTTTCGATACAAAAATTAACACTAATTATTTCGGATTATTCAATATATTTAACAATTCTCGCGACAGACTTATAAAAATTAGAATCTAAATGAACGTTTGACGATCGAATGAAAAAAATTCAAATATGATTATGCGTCTCTGCGTTGCTTAAAGAAGTAGTATTGCTTTTTGCAGTGGTTTACACGGCGTGTAAATATACATATGTATTTCCTATTATCATGCTCAGACAACAAAGAACTTGTTTAACCTGTAGGCATACACTGAAGTTTTCTTTCAAGTTTTGCTCACATAATGCTTATCAAAATTCATTTGAATTGATAGCTATAACGTAGACTGCATGCAATTTTAGATAAATTTTCTATTTCAATACATCATTACCGGAAAAACAACTAAAACTTGTTGATCTAAGAACCGTAACACATAAATACATTTATTAATTTATAAGTACATTAGCTAGTGCGGAGTTTCAAAGGAGAATTATGCAGGATTTACGCCATTTATTGACTGTTACAGGGAGGATCAACCTACTCAACTACGTCAACTGAAACAAAAATGCATGTACGGAAATTCTTTGGGGACGGAATTTTTGACAACTACTTTTCTTGTGCTGTGTAAAAAGCTTTAAATTGTTTTCCGACTTATATACTAAGAAAATAAATAAGTTTGTGTGAATGCAACAACAGTTCAATTTGATTATTTTTCCTTGTAGAAATGAGATGAGTACCTGTATACCAAATTTCAGCTCGCTACATGTTTATTGTGGATATGCCTCATTGTATAGATCAGTCAGTAATTGTTTAACTAAAATAGGAATTTCATTAAACCTTCATATCTAGGGAAGCTTTTATGGTAAAACTTTTTAGCCCATACGGCTAAAACGCAACGAACAATTTCATGTTATATATGTGAAAGCAATAAAACAACATCGTTTTTTGTTATTGCTACCATTGGCTCGAATTACAAGCCTCAAATAACATAAATTCGTCTTATGCGAATATCAGCTGTGCTTTTAACATGACCTCGTTAATAATGAGCTTGATAAAGAACTAACAGCAGATTTTAAAATGGAGCGGCACTGCCTATGTAAAATTAATGTATCCATGCTATACAAATAAGATGATCGCACACAAGAGAAGTAAATTTATTCAAGCATATGCTGCTCTACAACAACACATCTGTGATACTTCGCTTCAATATTCAAAACAAAATTTAAAAATATAAACACAAAACTTGAACAACATGTGATATATATAACATGTTTTATACAGGGTTTTGTTGGAGAGATGCTACATAAATATACCTTGTATTCAAGAGTTATTGAAAAACACGTGGTTATAATTTACTTCGCGGAATTCAGGCGACTTAAAATCACTCAACTTACAGCACTGTCTTTAATGTTTACCTAATTTGGAATACTGTCTTATCATGGAAACTGCATTATCAGTGGTAGTTTTTATTTTTCTAATAAGGAAATGTGCACTGTGCTATTCTCGGCATATACAATTTAATTACATCCTGTTAAAAACTTTAAGATAACATTTAAAAAATTTCTTCATATTATTATTAGTTTTGTATTTCAACTAACACTCAAAATCAACAGTATTTCTTTGTTATAAAATTTGCGTATAATTTATTTTTAAAATCTAACCAAAATTATTAAATTAAATTCTAGAAAACGAAATCAATAATTGATAATTGTTCTTTATCTTTTCAAGAAATACATACTTACCCAACTTTGTATCAAGAAAAACAAGATCTTATTTTTCTTATGTTTATAATTTTTTTTAATTAGATATATTAAGTTCATCGATATTGTCTTAAATTAAACATATAAAAGTTTTTAAAGTATTTTTTATATATGTATTGATAATTTTATGTACATACATATGAGTGTATATACCAATGCATGTATATGTATATATATATATATTATACTTATATTATGTACATTAAAATTTCGTTAAGAATATATACACATTAAATAAAAAAGACACTATTAATTTATGATTAAAATATTTAAATAAACTGTATCGTTTTTTTCCTCACATTTTGCTCATGTTTATTAAAAAGGACATGTTTCAGTCTTAAAAAGATTAATTATATACGAAAAATATCTATGGCAAAATAGAAAATTTTCTTAAAATATGTAGTGTATGACTTAAAAAATTATATTTAATAAAAAATATAATAATGACGAGTATTTTTTTATGTTCTTACAGTAGTGTATAATATTGCATAAAAATTGTGTTTTAATAAAAAGCGCACTCTTAAATTCTAAGGCGACCTTTAGTTTCTTTTCTACTTCCTAATAACAAAACAGAATCACATAAAAAAGAAAGCTGCGCTTAAACAACTTTCCACAATAAAAATACAAAATGAAAATTAAATTAAATTTTGATTAAATTTATAAATAACACAAAATATTTGTAATAAATAAGTCAAAGGCTAAAAACAGCTGGGGAAGAGTAATTGGCTTATTCTGAAAAGAAAATGATGTGATTGTTGCAAGTAAAATTATAAATTAACTTTCTTACCATGTGCACTTATTAAACTACGGGCATCCCACAGTGATAGTTGTGATTGTGAAAGACGATGGTTCTGTGAATACATTTTATAGGGATAATAGGCATGAAAAGGTTGATATTGCTGATGAAATGTGGCTATGGGTATAGGACGGGCTACTTGTGGTGGCATTTGCAACAATTGTTGTTGTGATGCTGATATTTTGCGAGCTATTTTTGCCTCCTTCTTAGACATTTTCTTATTCTCAGTGGGTTTTGAAGTCTTTATGAAATTCGGTATACGTGCCAAAAGACCACAATAATAAGGATCATCTTGTTTCTTGCGATTTTGTGAAGATTTATTCTTTTTACTGGCCAACATGGGTACAGCTTGATTATATATATCATAATCAGGCTAGAATGAAATTAAAAATATTGAATTAATACCTTAAATCCAACGCTGTTATTTGTTTTCATAAGAAAGAGTACTAATTTGTGCAAGTGTGTGAGTAAAAATATAATAGTGAAACGGTAGTTTTGTATTTAAAATTTGTAAAAATAAGTTGTTAAGTGTTAATATTTTATACCTTTGGCATATACGGACTTTCTTCGATATAGTTTTGCATATTGTAAACACTGCGTCTTCCTTTGCTGGATGAATTCGACGAATTATTCGAATCATCTGAGGGTGCTGGTGTTGGGTATATCAAACCAACCTGACTTTCGATAGTTGAGTATGGATCCTCACTGCCAGCTGCATGACCGCCGGCACTCAATGGCAAACGTGTACCCATGGCATCTAGAGATTTTGGCAATGTTTGTAAACGATTTTTGAACATGTCAATCGCTACGACATTTATGATCATTATCCAAAGGGGACAATTCAGCAAATTGTTATTGGATTTAACCAACGATATGGCAGACAAACACTGGCGCTCAAGGCGTGAACTATCCGGATAAGTTCGGGAAAATTCTCGATTTATATTCGTGGTAAATTTACGCATATCAAAGAGCTGAAAAAGGAATAATAAGACTACAGTTTAAAAGGCGGGAAAGGTAAGTGGTTCATTTTTTTTGTTAATTAAAAATTTTACGCTTTAAAATTTTGTCGTATGTTTTTCATAAAAGCAAAGAGTTACTTAGATTACTTAGATATGTTTTTCATAAAAGCATAGTTACTTAGAAGTAAATGATGAATTTTGTACATATGTACATATGTACACATACTATGTATGTATATGACCCAACCGAAAACCAGAGTAATCTTTGGTTTCAACGATCTAATATAAAAATGGTATTTTAAGGCGGCTTATATTTTAATAATCTTTTATAAATAAACTTGAACACTAATTCAAATTGGAATGAAATAACCTATTTATGTCTTCAGAAGCCCAAATATCGAAATTAATCATTACAAAAAAAAAAAATACATATACATATACATATACATATATGTATATATTATTTGCTGGGAGTTGCTGGAAGTTTTGTTACTGATTGTCAAAACAACAATGTAAAAGTTCTTTTTTTTGACACTCAATAACAAAACTCCCAGCGATCAATCTGGTTTCGATTGCAAGAAATAAATTTGGCTAAAAACCTATTAACTTATGTTTGTTTTTACTCTTTTTGCCGACATTTACGACTACATTCGAACTTAAATTCCATTTCACGACTACAAATTGAACTATGCTCTCGCATTATGCTTTCAAAGCTATTCAATCTTTTTAGATTTTGATTTATGTGTAGTGATGTTTTTTCAATAAATTAAATAAAAAATACTATGGTTCCAACTGGCGCGCGTTCCTTCATTCGATAGTACCGCTTATTAATAATATGTAACAAGTTAACCTTTTACCTTTGCCGACGTCCCCGTAGTCAATCCCATATTTGGCAATTGTAAAATATCTCCACCAATTACTGTTTCTTCATTCGTTTGACTTGTGTTTTGCACGAAGATACCACTTTTACCGTAACGTTTTACAAATATATTGCCAATATCATCCATTTTGATTTTGAAACCATCGCCAATCGACTTTTTAATGACCTTTATTTCGGAATCACGCATAGGATTGTCGAAACCATTTAAGCCAATTCTGAAAATAAGAGGTAGAAAAAGAAAAACATAGTTTATCATTAAAAGATTGTAAAAATAGTACAGACAAAATTACTAATTGAAAACTTTCAACAACAAAATTATGCCAACAATAAAATGATTTCCATTAATTTCGTGTGAATATATAGCAAACGCCTGAATAAATCAGAGCGAAACTTAGATTTCGTGTAAATAGGAACCGATTTGGGCAAGAATTTCTTGTGAATTTTTACCATTCAAATTTTCGAAAAATTAAATTTCTAAAATAGACTTTAAACAACTATAGCGATCGAATCTAAAATATAACCAGCTCTTAATATCTAAAATAATGTATAAATGAAAATTTCATTAGAATTATCGATCCGTTCAAGAGTTATGGTTATGGAAAAATTTCAAACAAGTTTTTTTTTTGTTGAAGAAATATTCTTAGTATATATATATTTTATATAGTTTTTTTTTTGTTTTTCAAATCGATTTTCTATAGTTTGTAAATTTTTTCTGGAATTGGAAAAATTAATTTGATACAAATTGTATTGTTGGTTCGAGAGAAACGCTCTCGAAAAATGTTGGAAAGTTCTGCTTGTTCGTCGAAATCGAAAGAAAACTTTTATTCGAGCAATTGCATTTAATATAATTTTAAAATTTGTTTACTTTATTTCAATTACTGCAATTTTTACTGGAAAGCAACTAATTGAAAATAAATTTGATATATTTTTGTGTATGTATTTCAATTGTGAAAGATTTTGGTTTATCGAACATATTTGTTTTTGCAAATTGCTAAATAAATTAAACGTTTTCAAAATTTTCAAAATACAGTGTACTCGCGATAATATGAATATAATAATATATGATTATCCTAGAATATGAACATGTTTGTTCTACCGCTGACTTCGCTAAAATAAAAATTTCTGCAAAGGCTTTAAAATATGGACAACATCTTTTGAGAAATATTTTTGGTTTGTGGTCATTCATTACTGGGAAAATTTTTAAATAAAACAAAGAATATTTAGTAATTTGATTCAAATTTGGTTCGAGAGATACGTTGTCTAAAAATGTCGTAAAGTTCTGCTTTTTCGTCGATATCGAAAGAAAAGTTTCATTCTAACAATTACATTTAAAATAATTTTAAAATTCAATAATTTAATTACTCGAATTTTTATTGGAAAGCATTTGATTACAAACAAATTTGATTTCTTTTTATGTACATATGTATTTTAATTGTGAAAGATTTTGGCTTTTTTTCGAACATAAATATTTGTTTTTGCAAATTTCTAAATAAATTAAATGTTTTCAAAATACAGTGTACTCGCTATAATGTGAATATAATAACATATGATTATCCTAGAATATGAATATTTTTGTTATACCGCTGACTGCTCTAAAACAAAAATTTCTGCGAAGTCTTTAAAATATAGACAACATCTTTTGAGAAATATTTTTGATTAACATTCATTTATTACTAGGAAAAATTTTAAGTAAAACATATAGTGAAATATTTAGTAAATTTATTATTGAAGATATACCCCGATATCTTATTCCAAAAAGTTTTTTATTTGTTGTGGATTGAGCTAGACTGCACAACAAATAAATCAATAAAATAAATTTCTTTCTAAATACAAAGAATAAAAGTGTAATAATAGAAAAGAATAAAGTGTTCATTGGCAATTAGAAAACTAGAAGCTTTAAGGTGGGAAGTACATGGCTTTTATTACTGACTCTTCATTCGCAATTATGAATAGTCCTGCATATATGAGCACGCTTGATTTTAATTATTATATTTAAAAAATTAAGTAATATTAATTAAAGTTTTAAAACACTCTTATAGAATTAAACCAAAAATATTCATTGACTATTATTAATTTAGCTTAATTGTATATATTCTTGTGAATTAAGAATTTCCGATTACATTTTTTTCTTGCACTCTTAAGCTGGAGTTTGAAAAAGAAAAACTAGACAAGAAGCTTAATATTTGTTCACTTTCTATTTCGTTTGCATTTGCTTGCTGTAACTGCTGCCACTGTATCTTTAAAAAATTAATTGTAATTTCGTGCTGACTTGTGACGCTGTCTTTTTTTTAGAAAAAAATTGCAACATTTTTTGCCCTTTTTATTGAAAATTTGAAATATAAGGATTTTGTGGAATAGTGAGTTTATTAAGGTGCGGTTACACTTGGCGAACATTTGAACAAAAAAACGTAACCACTACTTTTGCTTAGGGTTAGTGTGATATAACTTAGTTTTTATATCACAAAATGAAGTCAATTATGCCGCAAAATGCTATTTTTATATTTTTTTTAAATAAATGCGAACCCATATTTAAAAAATATTGGAATTAAAGAAAATTCAAATTTAGTGTGTCTGTTGGTCAAGTTTTTTTCGGCAAAGGTTTGTCAGATGTGACCATACCTTTAGAAATTATTGTATCATCACTTAAGAAAGAAAACTTTGAATTAAAATTTTTTTTAAAAAAGTTAAAGAAATATTAAATATTTCTTAAAAACGAAACCGAGCGGCATTAATTAAACCACTATTGCGAATAATAAAGCAATCAATTATATTCAACTTACCGTACGCCATCGAATCCTTGCTTCGAACCATTTATCGATATGACCGATGATCTGGCATAGGCTTTGGCTACACGACGATTTTTTTCGAATACTATGATTTTAGCCCAAATTTCATCATCGATTTGTTCCCATTTTGCCATGACCTCTTCCAAATGATCACGAAATAGTTTCTCTTTGTCATACCACACATCTTCCTCTTCTTCGGTATTTGGACCAATAGCATCCAAGTTGTCCAAAGAACGTGAAATGATTTTGCGTCGTGAAATCATGCTGATTTGACTAAAATCAAAGAAATCCAATTAAAAATAAAATCATTAGATTTTTGTTTGTGGCTTTAAATTAAGTAAATTTCATATTTATTAATAATTTGCTCTTCTCAAAGGCTTATGACTTTTAAAACGAGTTGTCGGCTAAGCTACTGCTTTTTTATTTTGGCAATTTATGTGGTTTTTTTTCTAATTTGCAGTAATTATTATTAAAAATTTATGTAAAAGATAGATAAGAAAATGATAGATAATTGTATGCTAAAACTTTGCAAGTTTGTATTGTTGTCAGTGTCAGTTTTATATGTAATTACAAAATAGAGGAAACTAAAGGAAACTAAAGGCGAGAATGACTTTTAAGTTTAAAAACAAATTTCTTGAAATTTATGTTTTAATTTCGGCTAAAAATGATTGAGAGCGTGGCGGTAAAGCAACAAGTGTATAAAGAAAAAATGAACTCCTACTGAAGTTCGAGTTCTTTTAAGTTACAATTTAAAATTCATTACATGTTTGTAAATAGTAGTTCTTTTGTTATTTTCTACCATCACGCTAAATATTCACTGTTGGCAATAAATTATTAATTTTATTTCTGCTGTAACTTTATGATTGTCATAAAATGTACAAAAATATATTTTTAGTTGATTTCAAAACAATGTGTGTATGAGTGTGTGTGTGTTTTTTTTATGAAATATTTATAATCAAGTTTATTTGATGCATTTTATGCAATTTTTTTTTAATTTTTACTTAAGAATTATTGTGCTTTAAACTCTCGTGAGGTGTATTTTTGGTATTTGGGAATTTAAAATGTCAAACACGTAATAGGAGCGAATTCTACCAAAAATTTGTTTTATATATGTATGTATGTACATACAAATACATACATATCAACACATCTACAATAGGCAGGCGACAATACAATGGAAACATTTCCAAATATTCATTTATTCGCTCTTAGAAAAGGGACATTTCAAATAATTCTTAAGCAGTTTGCAAAATGTTTAGAATTTCGTTTCATTTTATGCTTTTATTAATAGAAAACTACAACATAATTGATGAAATTCGGAGAGTCGGAAAATAAAAACTTTAATATATAACTTTTTGTGGCATTGGCAAAACAATGGAAACTTGAGTTTTACTTTAATAAATATTTTCAGTATGTTTTAGTGATTCCATATTTTGTGGGATAGATATTTATTGTTTTTGAACACCGCAGCTGCGTTCGAGTACTTTTAAAGTAAAATGCAGTAAATGAGAGTAATTATTGAGTAAACTCAAAAATTTACTCTCAAAAAAACTGTTGCCGAAAAAAGTACGCGAACGGAAAATTTTTTAAAAATTAGTAAGATTAAGGAAACAGGTGATTGCAAATCAATATAGTGTTGAAATATATTTACACTTTGGACTACTCAGCTCTTTTTCTTGTTGGTACTCGGTGCAATATTTTAATTATAACGCGAATATTTTAAGAAAATATAAACAAATTATTTTCTATAATCTTTTCCATATGTTTATTTTTATTTTCTTTGATTTTCCTAATTTGTGTCTGATTAAATTTATTAAAAAGTATGTGTGCCACATTAATGTTGCGGAAGTGTCTCAAACGAAACAAATGTTTTAAACATATGTTTGAGGATGCTTGTGCAGCGCTCTACAGTTAGAACCTTGTTGTTTTTTATTTGTGTTGTACAGTGTTATTAGACTCGTGAGCAGCGTTGCCGCTGTGACACTAAAGTATCTCTTGATCATTTTTCATGCCAATGACACTTTTTGTGAACCCTTTTTTAATTCATCCCTTTGTATAATTTTAAAAAAATTTATGCCACTTTTTAAAGTTTTTTTTTGAAAATGAGTACAAGTTTCAATACTAATAAACAGCAAAAATTATGAAGATATAGGAAATTTTCAAAACAGATTTGATGAAAATATATATTCAAATTTATATGAATTCGTTACAAATATATTTACTTTGCTGCTGTTGAACGAATTTTTTCAAACCCGTCGCTGATAAAAAATAAACAAACTTAAAATAGTAGCTTGTGAGTCCATGCTTTCCTCTCTCAATTTACTCGAATTTGAGCTGAAAAAGTGGACTCCATTAGAAGAATTAATTACAAAACATAGAATAAGTATTTCTAAAAAGTTTTTGTAAAAGTAAATTCCTTTTTTGGAATGTAAATGTAAATTGTTTTTTTTTTTATTTTTACATTGATTTATAGGTCAAGTACATATGTATAATTAATTAATTTTATTTTCGTCTAATGTATTTAATTAATTGTTAAAATTCGCTTTTGATTTTTTTTATTGAAATAAATATTATTTTTTTGTTCATAAAAATCTTCGCCCTATTTTACTTTAAAATACCATTTTTTGACCCCTTTTTTTTCTTAAATACCCTTTTTTATGACACTTTCGAAATTTCCATCGGCAACCCTGGTCGTGAGAGATGTTCGTAAGGAATTGTTAACAAAAATGATTGAAATTGTTCGGATTTGGTGTTCTCAGAATTAACTAGTTTTGCCTGTAATTAATTTCTTAGGCCCAAATTTAAAACCTTTAGTCAACTAAGGATGGCCGTTTAACCACTGACATTTATGTGAAAAGTCGTTAGTTAAACCACTGTCATTAATTAACTAAAGACTGACAGCCTTATTCACAAAAAAATGTTATTGAAGACATTATGCTCACATTAGTTAATAATCAGTTTTAGTCTTATTAGCCAGTACTACGAAACCTTATTCACAAACGTTTAATAAGGCAAAATTAACTATTAAGCGTTTTTGATTGTGTGTTAGCTACACTGTGTTATTTGAATTGTCAAGTTAAAATTAATGTTGCATATAATAAAATACTCGATTAGCAAGTATTCTCTAAGGGTTGGAAAAATGTGATATTAATTCCATATAAAGGTTGTTTAATCAATTTAGATTAATAGCATATTGCTTATAATATCCAAAAATATATATAAATTTATTGAGACAATATGTTTTGATAAAATATTACAAAAATATTCAAATACCGAGTACGTTGCAGTTTTTTATACACCACTAATTTATTTGACTGATTTATATGGAAAATTTTTGGTGGTTGCAAAGTGCAAAAACAATGAAAAATTCATTAAAAGAAAAGGCAGTGACAACTGGGTGGAAGAAGACAAGGCAAGTATCAATATTTCAATGATCAGGTAAAATTATGCGTTTGCGTATGTATAAATATGTATTACTTCATAAAAAATGTACTTATTTTACAGTTATACTTTGCTCAAACCTACCGATTGTCGAAATTACATTTTAAGCATTCATATTTTTTTATTTTTCACACTTTCAAACTTTCACAATTGTTTTTTTACTTTTAACAATACAAATGTCAACTTATTAAACAGATAAAGAAGGGTGATGCCTACAATAAATTATTTGAGTTTATTAGTGTCTAATTGCATCTTCATAGTGCTATTAAACGTTTGTGAATAGTACTTTAACGATTTTTGCTTATTGGTCTCTAATGAAACGTTTGTGAATAAGGCTGTGAGAATATGGGCCTAAATAAACTAATTTGAATTAACGAACTCAAGCGCACTTTCGATATTAGAAACATTTATGATTTTGTTTAATTTTTGAAAACTTTTTCAAAAATTTGTCCCTGACATTCAATAAAAATTTTTCAGAAATTTTTGCACTTCATTTGGCTACTCCAATTGCAATTATTTTTAAATTTTTGCTCATATAATTTTATTTATTTCTCTTAATTTGAATGCTTCTTTAATTAACAAAAAAACAAATTTTTATTTAAGTTTATAGAAAAAAACCAAACATTTCAGATCATTAACCCAAGTTGGAATAATAATAAGTAGCTTTTCGGATAATTTTTGGTCATAGCAAATAAAACCACTTGGCATAAATACAATTAAGATTTTTGCTTTTGGTTGCTTAATTGTAAGCAAAGCAAACAGCGGCGAAACCAGTCTAAAAACACATGAAAATCCGCCAACACATGAGACGAAATAATGTTAACAGACAGACAGACAAACAAACAAACAAATAAATTATACAAAACGGCTGGAAATTAAACTTAAAAGAGGATTAATTTTCAAGCATTTTGTTGAAAGAAACAAAAAAACACAATTAAAATTTTCAAAAGCATAAGAAATTTTTATTTGAGTCATTGTAAGAATAGTTGTTGTTGGTGGTTGCTGCTGCTGCTGCTATTCCATCAGTTGTGGGTTCGATTCTCGCTAAACATTAAATTAAATTAGAATACAATTTTCGTAATTGCATAAAAATAAAACATCATACAAATTTAAACGTTTGCTATGTCCATGAAATTGACTCATACAAATTACAATAAAATTAAATAATAAAAACTTTTCAGCCATTATTTAGCTTCCTCATGCTAGAAGAACCAATAAAAGTGACACCACAAAGAAGACGTGACACTTTCATATCAATTTCAAACAATTTAGGATTATAAAGAAAGTACATGCAGACAAATAAATATTCTTAAAACATTCTCTTGTTATTCTAAATTATTTACAACACGTTTCCAAAAAGTTTAGCTTGTACGCAGCTTGCTTGAATTCGTCTAAATATGTATTTCGAATCAATCAATTGGCATTCTTGTCTTTAATTAGAATAGACAGACAGACGGACAGATAGACAGACGGACAGACAGACAGACGGACAACGCTTTTAACCCATTAAGTCTAATTTAATTGCAATCAAAACATAACATTCTCACATGATCTAGTTCAAATTGAAAATTGAATAAAATTGAAATTTAAAGTTGCACGATTTTATTTATCTCTCTCTCTCTCTCGCTTTCTCTCTTTGTTTAATATCATGACCAGGGTTACCGTTCACCAGACTAAAGTCGCAATTTTACCCTTTTTTAGCGCTCTGCGACTTTTTGTGAGACTTCTTTTTATTCGCGCCTTTTGCGACTTTTTTAATTTTGTCGCGTCTTTTTAGCCTTTTTTTTTGTTTCTCACAAAAAACGTTTAATTTGCAGTAAATTTATAAAAAAAAGTCGTCATATATACTAAAAGCAAATTTCAGATTATTGTTCATTTAGAAACACTTTTATCACTTTCTTGCAACCTTGTCATGTACACAATGTATTCAAGAAATTGTTCACAAATTTTCGCAAAATGTTTCAAAGAACAGTTTTAGAAAAAAAGCTTTTTAAAGTAAGAAATTGTGGGTTTTGAACTGCTTTTTTTACAAAATTGGTCGTAAAACATGAACATTCTTTAAAATAAGATTTCTTGTTAAAACGAAAACAAAGTCTGAAAACGAAAAAGAAAATGAAGCTAGAAATACGTGTTTAGAGGCAGCAGAGACCACGGAGTCTGAGAGGGATAACGTTAACAACGCTGCAGGTCCTTCCAAGCAACGTAACATTTCGCAATACTGTTCGAGAGACTGGGAACTGAAGTATAAATACCTTAAGCAAGACATGAAGTCACAGCGCTCCTTTTTGCATTGTTTCTAAACAGCTTTTAGTGAACCAAAACAATAATCTTTCTCTTGGCTTGATTTTTAACAGAAGCCATACTCCCTTCACGTGGGCAGCATACGACAGCTAAGTTTATTAAACTTAACTAAACTTGTTTGGTTTACATGAAAACATGTATAGAAGAATATATAATCCCTGCAGGAAATGCCAATAGTGAAACTGTACTGACTTACTATTGACACAGTCAGCAGTACTAGTGAATTATAATACCCCAGACAAAGCTGTTTACTATAGACATTTAACATGTGCGTGTCATTAAAAAACCATTTCTGATATTGGTACTATTGACTAGGTAGTTCTTTTGGGACCATGTGTAGACATTGGAACCAGTGATTCACTAGTGCGTTTTAGTAATTCTAGTACTCTTCTGAAGTAGATGTCAATAATGAAAATGTAAATTTTATTAACTTTTGGAGTTTAAAAGCCGCTAATTCAGAGCAGTCGTTTGAAATATATAGGTACTAAAAATAAGGTACTAATTCATTTCAGTCCTTTTAAAGTTTTCTTATAGTGACAATGACGCCAAATAGTAACCAAAATTGTAGACAGAAGTGGTGACTTGGGGACACATGTCCCCGGTTTCCTTCAGGGATGCAACTGCATATGTTATGAAGTGTGATAAAAGTTGATTCTGTAATAAGCTTTTTGTTCTGTTTCAATTGTTTTTTTATTAGGTTATGCTTTTTGTCGATAAGAAAAAGTTTAACAAAAACTGTGCGACTTTTTTTACGACTTTAATTTTTTAGAACGGCCTTTTGTGCGACTTTTCAGAAAATCCCAACGGTAACACTGATCATGAAGTACATACATGTGTATGTATGTATGTGTGTAGTTCACACAACACTTTTGTTGCTTTTTATTTGACATTTCAGAATTTTCACTCTTGACACACATTTACGAGCGTTTTGTGATTGAGTATGTTACGATTTTGAATATTTAATTTAAATTTTACGTTACAATTTTTATTTGGTTTTCAGCATTTTGGTTTTACAACAATATTTTGTTTGTTTGTGCTGGCTGATAAATTCAAATCACGAAGTTTGTTTTTATTTTTCAACATTATTGCTGTTTCAGTTGCTAGACAAACAAAAAAAAAAACTTGGAAAATAAATGGTCATAAAAATCGCATAATTTAGTCTGAGTTTACACGAGTCATGTCTTATTGACATGATTCTTAATTTTTCTTCTTAGAACTTTCATTGTTGTTCACACAAGTCATGTCATGTTGACGACATTTACTTGTAACTTACCATCAGGCTTAAAATTGCAAATGAGAAAACAAAACGTAATGGCAGTACATATATCTGAGTACTCGTTTCTTTTCCCCTCGTCTCTCTCTCTCTCGCTGTCGTCTATAAAGTAGCAATCATGTCAATAAGAGTCGTCTAAACGCAAATTTAAGAAAGTACTTCTTGATACAGTTACGTCCCTTCTAATGGACGCAGGTGTTCAGTGTAAACCTTTGTAAAATCTCATTAGATGTGTGTTTCAATTCGGTATTCTAAAATGTTAATAAGTTCTTTTACAGTTCTGCATTTGCAAAAGCAATCTGATTAAGAAAAAACAAAATATAAAAAAACATACACGCACAAAATATTTCAATGTTGGTTGTGTTTGTTTACAAAAGTCCGTGGAAAAATAACCATCGAACCAAAGCAATGAAATTGCGGGAAGGAACAGATCTCATTTGTTTGTGCAGAATTGCTAGAATTGTTGTTGCAACGCATTTTCTTTTCTTTGGCAATTGTATTCGCTCAGTTACTTAAGCACTCAGCAAGGCAAATCAACCAGGTCGTAACGATTCTACAACAATACAAAAATTGTTGTAGAAATACCTGACTAGCTGTCAAAAGATGTACAAAACCGGGACAGCACAGATGAATGCCTAAGAAAACGTCAAACATTATATAAAGGTGTGGGTGGTGTATGGCACTTTAACCAGTAACAGAACAGCTGACTTAGTAAATTTGAGAATGTGTGCGTCACACAGACAACCGAGTTGAGAGTTTACCCTGCAGGAAATGTCAATAGTAAAACTGTACTGACTTACTATTGACACAGTCAGCAGTACTAGTGAATTATAATACCTTAGACAATGCTATTTACTATAGACATTTAACATGTGCGTGTCATTGAAAATCCACTACTGACATTGGTACTATTGACTAGGTAGTGCTTTGGGACCATATGAAGACATTGGAACCAGTGATTCACTAGTGCGTTGTAGTAATTCTAGTCTACAATTTGGGTACTTTTCTGAAGTAGATGTGAATAATGAAAATGTAAATTTGATTAACTTTTGGAGTTTAATTAAAAATAAAATAAAAGACTAAAAGGCGGTAATTCATAACAGCCGTTTGAAAAATATAGGTTCTAAAAATTTAAGTCTTTTTAAAGTTTTCTTATAGTGACAATGACGCCAAATAGTCACCAAAATAGTAGACAGAAGTGGTGACTTCGGGACACATGCACCCATGTTTCCTTCAGGGTAGTTATCAACAAAATTCATGTGTTGGTAAATTTGAGAGAGTTTATGAATGTGTGCGAGACACAGGCAATAGATTTTTTGGCATAAGCGTTGTATGTGCCTATCAACAAATTCGTGTGTTTTTGTTGTAGAATCGTTGGTAGCTGTAATAATTGTACCATTGTGGTTCACAAGCAGATCAGGAGCACACAATTAAGAATAAACAAATTGTATTTACATATGTACATTGTACATACATATACTTATGCATACATACATAGGTACAGTACAACCTCCCTAATCCGGACACTCGCTAATTCGGACTATCCAGTAATCCGGACATTTAAATTTTTCGGACAGTTTATACATTTCTCCTCTATAGTCTGGACAAGTGTTCTTTTTTTCGCAGTAAAATTTGCGTGGCGAACTGTTTTCAAAAGCTATTTTATGGATTGAACAAACCAAAGTGACAGAAAGGGATATTTTAGTTTTAAAAGAATTTAAAAATAGAGATGAAACATTATATAAAAATTCTTATTTTCCAAATTGAATATTTTTGGTCACTTTTAGTATATTTCTTTATGTTTTTTGTGATTAAATTATATACAAATGAATTCTTATTTTTGTTTTAAGTAATAAAAATAAATTATATAAATTATATATATAAAAATAAATTTTATTTTAACTGTAGTAGAACGATCCACTAATCCGGGCAGTAGCTGAAACTATATCTGTCCGGATTATGCACGCTTATGTACGACATTATATTTTTCGCTTACATCCATGAACGCTCATGTAAGTGGATAAAAAAGGTTAGTCATAATTACAAAAACTCACGCGCACGAAATAATCACGAAAAAACACTATAAGATTAAAATTTAATGGAAAAAATCACAATAAATAAAAAAAATCACGAAACAATCACGCTAAAAATCTACTCTTGCAAGCTCACTCACCGCCAATTTTTTAATACTCACTTTCATGCACGCTCACGTGATTGAAACAAAAAACTAATCACGATCATTCGTAATCATGCATGAGCGGTGCCCATCTCTAAAGGTATGGTCACACTTGCCTAATAATTGCCGAAAAAAAACGTGACCAACAGACAAGCTAAATTTGCATTTTCTTTAATTCCAATATCTGTATATATAAATAGGCAAAGACAAATTTTTAGATCCCTTTTTCTCCTTTGTTTGCCAACCGATTTTATTCATTATTTTACTAAATGATAAACATTGTTGAGCTTTAGTGAACCGACTAAATATTATTTAAATCGGTTCAGTATTAAAGGATTAAAAGGAATATAAATTCGACACCACTACAAATGCTACAAATACACACGTACACGCATTCACTTATGTATGTAAGTATTGGTTCGCATATATTAAAAATAATATTAAGATAGTATTTTACAGCATAATTGACTTTATTTTGTGATATAAAAATAAAGTTAGTTTTTTTGGGCAAATGTTTGCCAAGTGTGACCGTACCTTAACATACACGTACACATATTTGTTGATGTACCCTGGATTTTGTAGTTACGAGTACATATTTTCTTTGCACATCATGATAATCCAAACCAACAACATTGACAAATTTATTATCATTGTCATATTTCTCATACTACTACTGTTTGTTGGAATATTTCGTATGCACCTCAGGCAATTTATTTTGTGACATTGATTTTCGTTTATACAAAGTGAATTTGTTATTATTTTCTACTGTTGCTGCTGTCTGAATTATTCCATTTTTTATTGGGGGTTTCTAATTTATTTATTTTTTTCTTTTTGCAAGCAAATGTACAATTTACACAATATTGTTAGTCAACTAAAAGGTCGAGGAGATAAAACACTGAATGCTTTCTTCCATAAAGCAATATTTATATTAATAATTGAAAAAGGAAATTTTGTAGAATATACGAGTATAATTTGCTTTGTTCGCTGCCTTCTTTATTTGAGTGTTTGCTTCTGATTGAAATAATAATTTGCTCGAAATATCGTTATGATCTATTTCGAACAAGGAATGAATTTAAATTGAATTTATTGACCGCTAAAGCGGTCCATACACTAGGCAATGTTATTGTGCAATTTTCTATTTTCTTTTTAAATATTACACTGTACAACAAAATCATCTTTTTTTTCAAAAATTATAAGGTCCGGCCGGGCGGGTTAAAGTGTCCCAGCTCTGGCACATTCTTATTGTTAATCGGCTTAAGAAACCATGTGACCCTTACATTTTAGGTATAAAATGTTTTCAGAAAATTTATGTAAAATGTTACGGAGAACATTTTTGTGCAATATGTTAATCCTCTAACTCCTCTAGGTATGGGTCTTTTTTGTACTTTATTATAAAAGAGCAAAAAACACTATAAACGGGTACTTAAGGGGTTAAAATATTCCGCAGAAATATTATAAACTTCGAAAAGCAAAACCAAAACAAAAATCAAGTGCTACATATATTTCTTATTGTACTGTAAACGTGTCAATTTGCGACTTTAGTGTCAGTTGAAAAGAGCAGCGTGTAACGTACAACGGATTCTATGTGCCTCAGCCTTAATATTACTAAACTTTATGCTAACTTCAGTTATTTGAATTTCAAACAACCTGCTTTTAAATACAAGTTGTTAATTTATGTAGACGGAAAATTAGAACAACATTTTTTTAGATTATACTCGTACTTTGCGTGCGTAAAGTTGTTGATTTGATAATTTAGATTTGTTAATTAATGACAAATCAACAGATTTCAATAAAATCTTAATTCAATGTTTATCAAAATAAAAAAGCCCTCAAAAATAACTTATGATTAAGCTACTGTTCGATTCGAAAACTCACAAAACTGGTAACTTTTTTTCACATTTAAAGAAGTTTTTATACTGAATAGTTTTACAATTGGGTTTCGCAACAGATTGTGATGTAAATTAATAACTGAACGCATGATCAATCCTAATTTCTGTTAGAAGAATAAAAGCATCATTCTTTTAACATCTTCTTTGGTCATCCATTGTGGGTTTCTTTTCAGGTCTGAACAAAAATGTATATTTTTTTTGCTGGAGTATGACACACTTGTTGTAATTGTAAAAACGCCACAACCTCCGTTTTGTTTAAAATCTTCGTCTTTCATATTTTATTTGTCGTATTTGCTTTATTTCAAATGTTTATAATTAATTTTTATGTTTTCTCTTTCCAATTAATTCGCCTTATAATTTTATTAATGTGCGACTGTCATTTGCGCCTAAAACATTGAAATCATTTTTATGATGCTTTAAATGCCTGACAAATTTATACAAATTTACAACTTAAATTTTGAAGCGAATCAATGAAGAAATTTCATATGCAAACGTTTACAAAATAAACTTTATGGTGCATCACAGTATTGATTTTAGTTCACGCCACATATCAAATGAAAATAAGATTAGATTAGATTAGATAATAAAAAAAATAATAAAAAATTAAAATTAAAAAAAATAATATAAAACCACAACCTGTTTAGTGGTGACAAATTAGCTAATTAGATAATTAGCTATCAAATAAAAACATGTTAATTAATGTAATTATCAAAGAGAAAACTGTATTTACAAAAAAAAATACTTCTGCAAAGAAAGCTTTTCAAAAGTAAATACTTTCAAAAATAATTGTTTTGATACGAAGGCGTATCAATAAGTCCGTGACTTTTCGTACTTCCCTCGTAGTTATATGAAATGCAACACTGTTCCCATCAAGTACCACCTGTTAATAGACTACTGTCAAATTTTGAGCAAGTGCCGTTATTTACTTTGCATTTAACAGCTGTTCAAAACATACAACCTCGTATATTTTTCTAAAAATGGAAAAAAGTGAATTTCGAGTGCTCAATAAACATTATATTTTGCGAAAAAAAACCGTAAATCAAACCAAGGAAAAGCTCGATAAATACTATGGGGACTCTGCACCATCGATTTCAATGGTAAAAAAGTGGTTTACTGACTTTTGTTGTGGTCGCTCAAGTACAAATGACGCTGAACGTTCTGGATTGCAAATTGAGATCTGTACACCCGAAAATGTCGAAAACATCCACGATATGGTGTTGGCCGATTGTAGAGTAAAAGTGCGTGAGATTGTATAAACGTAAAAGTGTGACAACTTCAAGGGATTGTTTGGAGTTGTTTAACCGCAATCCGAATGAATTTTTGCATCGTTTTATAATTATGGATGAAACATGGATCCACTACTGTACTTCGGAGACCAAGCTGCAGTCTAAACAATGGATTTCTAAGAGTGAACCTGCTCCGAAGAAGGACAAGGTAAGTTTGTCGGCCAAGAAGGTGATGGCAACAGTTTTTTTTGTGATGCACGCGGGATAATCCACATCGATTACCTTCAAAAGGGAAAAACAATAAACTGCGAATATTATGCCAACTTATTACACCGATTTAATGAGGATTTAAAAAGAAAATGACCCCATATGGTCAAGAAAAAAGTTCTTTTTCATCAAGATAAAGCACAAGTGCACACGTGTGCAGTCCCAATGGCAAAACTCTATAAATTGGGCTACGAATTGTTACCTCATCCGCCATATTCTCCGGATTTAGCCCCTAGTGACTACTTCCTATTTCCAAACCTAAAGAAATGGCTCGGTGGAAAGAGATTAAATTATTGACCAAACAAATGCCTATTTTAAGGACCTCAAAAAATCCTATTTTTTGGAAGGGATACAAAAAATGGAGAAACCTTGGACTGAGTTTATTGAGTGAAAAGGAGACTATGTTTGAAAATAAATTTTTGTTTTGCAAAAAAAAACTGTATTTCCCACAGTTTCACACGGACTTATTGATCCGCCCTCGAATATTAAACAATTTGCCTTAATCAAGCAAGAATAACTTGCGTTAAAAGATCCACATAATTTCAAAATTCCCCTGTGATTTTTCGCTTGTCGCCCCAATAACAATTAATCTTCATGCTTCAGTTTATTTATTTTTTTCGTTTTATTATTTTTGTTTTGATCTCATTTTTCTTTTTTCACTCAACATTAATTATATTGTTATGCCGAGATGCGTTTTTATTATGACATTTCAAAAAGATATGACTGACACTCGTACGTAAAAGCAAAAACAAATGTATATATAAACTTTTATTACATACAACCATCATCAGCGGTACGAGCACATACACTCGTATTATTGTTACAAGTCATAAATAACATCTTACAAATAAAATGCAAAATCAGCTTAAATGTTGTAATAAAATCTTATTTTATTGCTTATAGTGCTCGCATTGAAGTATCTGCCTTTTTTTTTGTTGTTGGCTGAGTAAAATATACTTGAATAATTTGAATGAAATTGAAAAAAAGAAGATTCATTGAGTTTTTTTTCCAGTCGAGGATTTTTATTTATGCTTGTTGTTGTTGGTAGTGATTTGTAAAATAACTGAATAATTGTTATAATTATGAAATATTTTTGTAAAAAAAATTAAAAAAAAATATTTATAAATTTTTAAAATAATTCTTAATTCATCTAATTATTCATTTATTTCATTTAAATCAGAAAAATGTGTAATTTAATTGTACATTTTAACTAACCGGATTTAGATTTCTAACGTACAAGTTGAGTATGCATCATGTAGATTTTTTTGTAACACAAAAAAAATTGTGTTTTTTCACATGTTTTTTTTTGGCTTATTTTTAAACCAGTTTATTATTTTTTGCGTCTAAGCTTAACGATCTAGTTGTTAATAATTTTAATCCAAAGCGTCAAGCCACACAAAAAAAAAACAACAAGAACCATTTAAAGTGCGCTACAACCGCTACAACCTCAGCCCAATCCCCGTTTAACCACCACAACCTCTTAAGTACGAAGTAAACGTTATTGTCAAGTTGCGTTTAGTCACTCACATCGTTGGATGTCATATAAACTGTTGTACAGATTTTGGACAGCAAAATAGCTAAACGCTTTAAGAACTAAATGTTCATTTTATTTAAATCTTTTTGCATAATGCGAGGGCTGTTCTATATTTAATCTACATAACTTTCTTGTAAATGTTGGTGGTTAATTTGTCCTTTCTCTTCTTAGTGAGCTTAAAACAGGTTTGGATTGCTGGCCAAAGTTTAAGTTCTTGCGAGAGGAAATTTTAAATGATCCATAGAATTTTTAATAGTTTCCTTTAGCCACGCAATGGAAATGAGGTATCGTTTATACGTTTTGGGAGAAGAAAAAGGTATATTTCCGCGCCTGCTTTAGGAGACCGAAACTGCGCTATCCTGAATTTCAGAGTTTTCCTTCCACTCGTCCCTTGAACAGAATTGCCGGTTCAGTGGTTTTCCTGCTACATTCAAGGGTCTTCGGAACTATATTCTTTATGACACTTTTTATAAGAACAAACACAAACCGCGAAGCAATTTCGGCTTGTCTGCAGAAACACCCAGGCTCTAGGCAGGAATCGAACCTGCGACCCCCAAACTAATAGTCTAGTACGCCAACTACTAGTCCGAGGGGGGTGGGGGTATAGTGAAAAAACACGAACCAATAAAAACCGACACTTTTACCGTTAGAGGCGGTAATGCATATAATAATGTATTGCTATTGCTGTTGCTGTTGTTGTTATTCTTATTTATTTGAAGTGAACATTTTCAATGCATACCTTTGCCAAAGCATATTTTAATTATATTTCTGTTCGCTATCAGTGTTGCCAGAACATGAAACTGATAGAACAACAAAAAAAACAAAAAAAAAATAATAATGAAGCTAAAATGTTCTAGAGGAGAAAAGCTAAATGGTAAACTAATTTGAATTTTTATGTAATACATGAAGCATGTATGTATTAGGTTGATAGATTATTCGACTTTTTCCAAAAAACGGTTCTCAAATAGTTCGAATATTTTAAATATTGAAAAACTCGATTGCGTTTTTTAAAATTCGGAAAAAAACGGTCAACCGGTGGGTGGGTTCTATTAAATAAGATATATTAAAATTAGTGCTTATATAGGCTGGTCTGTCAAGCTGTTACAAATAAATGGTATATAAAATCGAACTTTTTTTAAGCAGGCGCTATAGAAACATGTAATAAATGTGTTAATCAGTGCTTTTTATAGGAAATACTAAAATTTATTTATTTTTTAAATTTATAATCTCACTTTTTCCCTGATGATCTGCATTAGCAACTGTAAAACGGGTATAGGAACGAGCTACATACATATGTATATCCATCAATAATCAATTTCAATATGTTTTTAATAAAACAATTAATATTTTGCTACATAAATAGGTAATATATTAATTTTGGGAAAAAGTGCGATTATAAATGTTAAAAGCTAAATATCTGAATCATTTTGACATTTACTTAACGTCTAACAAACACTTCAAATATTATTATTAATTGAGGTTTAAAAAAAATCATGATTTTTCTCGCAATCTAAACGTCAGATTGGTAGTTAGTTCTGACACCGCCCTCGTATGATTGATATGACAACAATAAAATGTAAATGTATCTATTTATAATTTTAGCGTACTTTCAAGGTTGTTTGTTAGAAAACCAGATTGTTTTTTTTCTGCTTCTATTTTTTGTTTTTAGTTTAAACTTGTGTTTAGGTTTAAATATTAGTTTTCGTAAAATCTCAAAAACTTAATTGTATCTCAGCACTCCTAAATAAAAATAAATGACTTTATTATTAAATTTAATTTATTTAAAATAAAACACCAAACATTAAGGAAATGTTATACAAAAATTTTATTCAATTTAAATACCAAACCTATAATTATAAATTTACATTAATTAATAGATATTGTTTGGTTTAGACAAATAAATTTGAAAGAAAAAGAATCTAATCGCTTCGAATATAAATTGAAATAAATGATAAATGCAATTAATAAATTCATAACAAATAATTATGATTCATTTCGTAATCTAATAATAGTTTTTGCATAAATGTCTGTCTGTCGGTCGCTCTCTGGTTTTTCTGCAAGTTTTTTTTTTTTTTTGAAAGTATGTCAGCAATTTAGTTGAATATAATTTATTTAAGAAAATAATTAACAATATATGTAATTGTTATTGAATAACTTAAATCATTGGATATTTGAACGGGATGTAGAATAGGAATAAAGAAAGAAACATTGAAAAATATTTATTTTTTTTTAATAATTATTTTGTTGAATTATTTTTTTTGTTTGTTTGTTTGTGTTTAATAAGTTCTAATCGCAGCATATGTTGTGCTGTTGCTAAGACTGAAACGTACATTTGTAAGTCTAACTGAGTCCAATCAATCAATCATAAATAAATTAATCAAATAAAACTTTTTTTTAATTATTTTTTAGACAAATTTTAGCTACCAACCGCTTATGGGCAAAAGTTAATGCTGTAATTAAATTTTTCTTATGCTGACGAAGGTAGAGCTTAATTAAATGGAATAGATTTTAAGTGTTAATAGGGATAGAGCAAAAAAAAGGAAATTAATTATGTTCTGAAAATCGAAACATTTTTGCTTAAAAACCAGCATAAGAAATTATAAATAATTAGTTTGTATGATGATCATGAAGAACTTTTTGGTATATTCGTAAGTGGTCAACTTAATGTGTACACGAGAGGCCCTTGAACTGCAAAATTGTGTGTGCGAGCAGCCAAAAAAGTATGAGTAAAATAAATTGCAAAATTTTGTGTAAATATAATCGTAAATCTATTTTTAAGGCACATAATTTTTTTACAAAATATAAAAGTATAGAAAAATAAAACACACACATACAACTCACATTTAATGACCACAGAACGACCTTGCCATACTTGGTACGTCGTTAATACAACATACCTACACATATGTATGCATACATCATTTAGACACACACATACAGCTATACTTAAACACAGGTACACAACCAATACCGTAATTTACTCTATATACGAGGAGTACATATAAAAAGATATTGATGATGCCTTTGCTTCTTTTATTTATTTATTTTTTCTTCGCAAGTGTAAATTTTGTTTTGTTTTTTCTTTATCACTTTATACTTGTTTTATATCAACATTAAACAGCAACTAATTTGCTCAATGATTGCCCAGTATTACAGGGCTTCAGGGGTTTGATTGTTAATATAATTTTATTTCATACTTAACGACCTTGAAAGACACTGTGCAACTGTACTGTACAAGCAGCTACAAAGTTACATAAGCAATTGCAATAATAAAAATAAACACAACAACAACTACAGCAAAAATTAATAAAAAAAAACTATTCAACACACAATCTACAGTGGGTGATAATACAAAGGAAACTTCTTAAACTACCCCTGCATGAAATGTCAATAGTGAAACTGTACTATACTCTACTTACTATTGACACGGTCACCAGTACTAGTGACTTTCCACTACTGACATTGGTACTATTGACTAGGTAGTTCTTTTGAAACTATATCACAGGAAAGACCAGAGATGAAACAGTGAGATTATGTTACAGTTTAAATCAGCTTTTTTCCCCATCAGATTATAAATGAAAAGTTATAATATTGCTCATGTATCATGTAATACGAGGGGAACTATTTATATTTCGAGAACTGTCAACACTAATGTCATTAGCTAAAATCTGTTTGTTTTGTTTGCTTACAGTGAGTTCAGAAAATCAATTTGACAAAAAAAATGTGTTCATTGGATTATTTTTCACGACGCAGATTATCTGAACAAGAATGTGTAGATAAACTTAGTTCTTTGTAGGACGATAAAGCACCATAAAAAATCACAGCTTAAAGCTGGTATAGTGAATTCGATCGTGGTCGTAATTCCGTCGCCGACGAATTACGTGAAAGTCGTCCAAAATCGGTTGTTGTGCTAGAGGAATCCTTGCACATTAGTTCGACTTCAATTCATTCGATTTTGCATAAACACTTAGTTGTAAAAAAATTTGTTCTCTTGGATACACGATAATTCGTCAATCGTTCAAAAAAGGCTCGCGTGAAGTGGTGTAAGTAAATAATTAAAAAGTTCAACCGTGGTGCTTCAAAAGACGTGTATAAATTCGTGACAGGTGACGAATCATGGATATATGGTTGCGAGCCAGAAACAAAACAGCAATCGAACGTGTGGATATTCTAAAACGAGCTAAATCCATCAAAAGTTGTTCGTGGAAGAAGCAACAACTACAATAGCATACAGTCTTGTGTCACCTCTGGTCTTCTTTGGGAAGATATGTAGACATTGGAACCAGTAATTCAGTAGTACATTTTAGTAATTCTAGTCTACACTTTTGGTACTTTTCTGAAGTAGATGTCGACAATTAAAACGCATATTTTGCTATAGGTGAATTCACCCATTTGCTTCGGGCAAAATTTCTGTCCGGACAAAATTTTGTTGACTGAAAGTTTTCTGCAACACGATTCACTCATTTGAAACAAAAATTATTCCAGAATATCAAGGCTACCATATGAAATATATAAATAAAAAATAAAAATCTGTGACAAATTGTGTATTTGTAGAAATTTGTTGCTGTAAAACGGCTTTTGACACACTATAATATAGCAACTCAGAAAAAATTAAAAGACTAAAAGGCACTAATTCATACAAAATTTGGAATAAGCATAGTTTTGCTGCAGATCTCCAAGTTTTGTTGCTGCAGGATGTCTGAGAGTACTCGGCACCCTTTTTTTTACCAAGCCGCCGTCGCTCTTAATTTTTTAGTACTTAATAAACACTAAAATTTTAAATGGGGTTTTATGTACTTTCGCAAATTAAAAATATAAATATTGTGAATAACTTTTATAGCACATTTAAAAAATAATCGATTAATAAAAACCATTGTGCCGCCGACACATTCTCAGTCATCTGCCACAAAATTTTTTTCTCATCAAAGGCAAATATAAAAATGTAGACGCTTTATTGACAACGTCTCCAAACAGTCACCAAAATAGTAGACATAAATTTGACTAAGAGACACTTGTCCGCAGGTTTCCTTAAGGTATGTTTAACTTTGTTTTTCTATTTTCGTGATTATGTTATAATTTTCTATTAACAAAATTGTGCGAAATTCTAATGGCCTTATTCTCAAACGATTAATAAATTTAAAGTAGGTTTAATGTTAGATTTTTATATGGGAAACACGTTTTAATGCACTCATTAAGTTTATTAATTGTTTGTGAAAAAGGCCATAAATATTGCGAATTGCTTAAGAATTATTTTTCACTTTTGACCTTTAGAAACGAATAAATGAAATTTTGGAAATATTTCCATTGTTTTGTTGTCTACTGTAATACATACAAGTTTTTCTTATTTATTTTTTTCTTTCCTTAACACTTGTATTAAGTTGTGGTTTTTTGCTAAAATATTCACTACCTTTCAAGAAACCACATAAGAAAAAAATAACTAAAATATCATTTCAAATCAAAACCAGGTGTAAAGGGTTGTGTGTGTATGTTTGTGTGTGTGTTAAATAATAAAATACTCCGTGTTAACAATAAATAGCACGTTTCCAAAGCACGAGGGTCAGATGGGGGGAATATAATATTATAAAGTGTCTGCATGAGAAGTAGCTTATATAAAAAGCTATTAAAAACATATTTTATTGAAAGTAATTTTAATGAAAAGTAGTTTTTATAAGAAGTAATTTTAATGAAAAATAATATTAATAAAAAGGTTTTTTTTAAAGTATTTTTTAGAAAAGAAGCTTCTTCTGAAGAGTAAAATATGTATGTACAAAATACGTAAATTGCTTTTTAGAAAATTAACCTTTTGTAACAAGTGCTTTTATATAAAGTACTTTTTATAAAAAGTAAATTTAATCAAAACTAACTTTTGAAAGAAGTACTTTTATATAAAGTAATTTTCATCAAAAGTATATTTTATAAAAAGTACTCTCAGTAAAAAGAAATTTTTGTAAAAAGTATCTTTTATAAAAAGTACATTTTATAAAAAGTACCTTTTATAAGAAGTACCTTTTATAAAAAGTACCTTTTATAAAAAGTACCTTTTATAAAATTATTTAAAAAAAAAGTATCTTATAAAAATTATATTTTGTAAAAGGTACACTTTAACAAAAATTAGAAGTATTTTTAATTAAAAGTACATTAAAACATTTGTAAGCAAAAAGAGTTGCTTTTATAAAAAGTACGTTTTAAAAATAACATATTATTTAAAGCAATTTTTGTAAATGTACCTTTAATAGAAAGTATTATTTACAAAAGCTACAAAACGAACTTCTTATAAAAAGAACCCTTATCAATGTACATTCTTTATATAATTTACCTCTTACAAAAGGTACTTTATTTAAAAAGTATCTTTTATAAAAACTATCTCTTGTAAAAGGTTCCCTTCAATAAAAAGCAATTTTTGTAAGAATTATTTTTTATAAAAAGTAGATTAAAAAAAATAACTTTTTATGGAAAATCTTTTATATCTTAAAGTACATTTAGAAAATGACATTTTAATTGAAGGCAATTTTTATAAAAGTACCTTTAATAGAAAGTACTAATTATAAAAGCTAGAAAAAGTACTTCTCATAAAAAGAACCCTTTTCAAAATGTACTCTTTATTTAAATAACCTTTTTAATAGATGCCTTTTATAAAAGTACCCTTTATAAAAAGTAATTTTCTTAAAATGTAGACTTTATAAAAAGTACTTCTTATAAAAAGTACCTGTTATACAAATTAACTTTTACAAAAAGGGGTTTTTTAAAAAAACCTTCATTAAAAAGTGGCTTTTACAAAAAGTAGTTAGTATAAAAAGTACTTTTTACAAAAAAGTACTTATTATAAAATTTGCCTGCTAAAAAAAGTGCCTGCTGTCAAAAGCGCCTTCTGCCAGAAGTGCAGTCTGTCAAAAGTGCCTTCTGTCAAAAGTTTGTATCTATTTATAGAAAGTGCAATTTAAAGAAAGTACTTTCTACAAAAAGTACCTCTAATATAAAGTTCTTTTTACAATTTTTTTAAATCTATTAATAATCGAGATTGCCTCGATATCTGCTTTCAAAGATTTTCAAATAACCCTTAACAAAAAAAGTTTTTGAAGTTCTTTTTACAATAAAATACTTTTTGTAAATAAACGTTTTATAGATTAATTTCGGAAGTAACGTTTTAGAATAACTCTCGTATATTCTTGTTGTTTTTTTTTATTCGTCTTTGTTAACACGTACGTCTGTGTGAGTATTTACGAGTAGATGCGAAACTGCTTCATGCTTCATTGCAATGGATTGCGGAAGATTTAAACAGGCTCTTGTTGTTCTTTTTTTTCTGATGGATGTTGTTTTTTCTTCTTCTAAAACGCAGCGAAAATATCTACCTACATTGTTTACAAGGGAAGTTCTCATGAGTGTTTTAGTCACATAATTTAAGGTCACAAAATTACACAAAAGGAATGAATGAATGAATGAATGATGTGTGGATGTTTTTGGAATAAAATATAAATATAAAATAATACAAGTGCATAATAATAAAATTATAAAAGCAATTTAATGGCATTATTTAGTTAAAGCCTGCCTGTCTATGATTAATGAAATCATTTTCTTTGCATGAATTGCTAACAAATGCATTTAATTATTGTATGCAGTCGCATAATTATGACTTATTATCCATTTATTTGTGTAAATTTTTAAAATACATACCGGTATTAATGCTATTGTTATACACCTGTTGAAAAGGTTTAATAACTATGTGTTATTGTTGATTTATTTATTTTTTTTATTAAACTTTGAATAAATATCGATGTTGTGGAGGAGCAAAATATTAAAGGCAAAACAAAAGACTTTAGACACAAACTTATTTTTTTTTGTTTGAGATCTTTTGCTGTGAATTTAAAATTTACAATTCTTAATAGGCAAATATTATTTATTATTATTATTATTATTAATATAAAACTGCTGTTATATCTAGTTTAATACTGATAAATCTAATTTATCTCGCAACAATCTTAAATGTTAATGTTGCGATATCTACTTATTTATTTTGAAAATTTTTCCCAGCTAAGCACATTTCTAAACTGATATTTTTTTTAGCAAATTAATAATCTATCTTTATACTAAAGCAGCTTTATTTGAAATCTTGTTTTGAGAACTTTTTTTCTTCTATTTTAAAGTAGCTTATAATCAATGGTTTTGACTTAATTCTTAATTGAACAAAATATGTAAAAATCAAATAATAACGAGTTAGTTACTCTGTCTCCTTTTTTAGAGGCTAAACCACTTTAACACCTTTTAATAATGACAAAAAAATATATTAATGCTAATCATATTATAATTTGTATTTAAAATAATGTACAATTGAATATTTCTCTGTTTGTGTAATACACACCTTAACCAGTTCTTCTGCTACTCCATGCATTAATAAACCCAAGAATTTTGTTTTTTGTTCAGCAGAAATTGTAAAACAAAAAAAAATCTAAGATAAGGCCAACAAGTTAATAAAATTAAATTTATATATTAAAAAAACAGCAAAAAAAAAAATGATAAAATGATGTGATCATCATCATACGCGACTCATATTCCGAATATAATTTTAAATAAAACGGCTGGTCTTGAAGACTGTGTGTTTTGAATTTATTTTTGGCAACAGCAAAAGACCCCAAAAAAAAACAAAAATGCTTAATTAAAAAAAATCCAGCTTCCAAATAAATATCAAAACATTATTGCTAAAAAACAATTTAAATAGCAGACGCAGGTAACTAAGTGAGTAGTGACTGATACAAGGAGATGACAGGTATTTTTAATGTTGCTAGATTTTTACGTGACGTGTTTTTTTCTATTGTCATTTCTATGACATTTTATATTATATATTTATTCTTTTGGATTCTTAATGCTTATAATATTATTTTGAGTTTTTATTTCAAGCCCCAAAGACCCCAAAAGGAGTATTATAAGTTTAATATGAAGCTTGGACCGGAGGCATCCAAAGACTGCAATTGCTGCATCTGTAAAGTCTGTTGGAATAATCATAAACAAGCTGCAATCGTTAATTGAGCTTTTTATCACTTTTTTGGTGTAACGAAAGTAGAGTTTATGGATTATAATTAATAATTACCAGAATAATGGAATACATGCTTTCATATTTTATAGCACCTCCCACTTTGTCAGCATTTTGTTTCTTTCCTACTTTGCTTTTGTTAAAAACTAACCAGTTAATATAACAAAATATAATACTGAAAATTAATTAAAATTTTTATAAAAAAATATGTACTACGCACAATTTATTGCATGAGTTGTATTGCGTAAAAATGTTGTTGGTAGTTTATGTGTAAACATTTGCTTAGAAGCATTTTTGTGTGTAAAGCCTGGTACTATGTTCAAATTTGCGAAAAATGTTGAGCAACATTGATTATTTCGTTTAAAAATATTGACAATTAGCCAGCCAGTGGCGACAATAGCACGATTTAAAATAAATTTATCGGTTTTATTGCTTTCAAATGAGCAACATTGTTTTTCTTATGAAAACAAAAAAAATGTGTTTATCTAAAAAAAATAATGAAAACAAATGGACAACAAAATAATATTTGAGCTTGTAATGCAACGTATCAATTAATGAAAATCGTCGCTGCTGCGAATTTTATATTATATTTACATTATTTTAATAATTTCTGGGCAACAAACTGAAAAATAAAACCACAACGCTGAGAAAAATCTGATCAGCTGTTGTTTGCAATTCCGTACGAAATAAGTGATGCAGGTCGCAGGTCGAAAATATGTTGCCAGAAACATTTTGCAGTTGAAAACAAATGCTGCCATTTCGTATATTTACACAAGATGAACAGAGTACAACTTCTGCCATATTATTTTGCAATTATTTCGCATGCATTTTTTATATGGACTTTTGACAGCATTTCGCACGAAATGATTAACGGAGTACCATGCTTAAATCACCTACAATATTTATACAACATACAACTTATATTATATGCTGTGAATTTAACAATGAATTCTATAAAAGTGCTGACACTTTTTAGTTTAAAAATTCAAAAGTTTAAGCGAGTGAAATATTAAAATGTGTGGGAAAATTCTTAAAGCTTAAACTGAAAAAAATTATTATATCTTTTCAATCAGCAAATGTACTTGTGTTTCAAATAGAGGCCTGCACAAGTTAAATTAAACACACTCTTAATAAAACCTGTTGCAGGCAACGAATTTTCTAACGAACTTTTAGATAAATAAAATCGATAATAATGTGTTCTCAACATCATGTTTCCTGGAATACGTTCAACATGGTTATAGCAACATTTTTCAGCTGCATATTTCAGGTGCAAGTTTCGATTGCGTGTTTCAGTTAAATGATTAATTAGAATATTTCATTTACATGTTTCATTCAACATGTTACTGCAACATCTTACATCAGCATGTTTCAGCTAAATATCAAATCTATATGTTTTCATTAGCATGTGTCCAACAGCATAATACCATTAACATATTTTCCGCAACATGTGTGTCAGTAACATTTTGTATCTTTGTATGCTACAAGTAAATACTTTTAGAAATGTTTAATTTTAAAAATATTTTTACATCATTAAATTAAATAAAATGACTGCACTAGTTGTTTGCATTTCCTTGCCATAACATGTTGCTTTGGCGCTCAGTCACAGTTAACAGGATAACAACCGATTACATTTTAGTTTTTTTTATGACTACAACAATGTCTTACCTAAGCACAGAAAACTGTAATCATAAACAAACTTGCAGCCCATTTTTTGTTATTGTTTGTCATACAAAAAAAGAAAATAAAATACTAATAAATAAATAAATATCAATTACTGTCACTAAACTTAATTTTATTACATTTCTCAAACAGGTTTAAATTTTTCGTTGCCAAAAACAACTTGCAACTTCTTTCTTTCTGTAGTTTTTATAGCGAAAATTAAAAATTTTACAACAACAACAACAACAAAAATACAAACAAAAAAACAAATTAACAATTTTATCACAATAGGAAATCGTAAATGGCGATGTGCTTTATTGAAACAACTCCACTTCACTTTTATTAAACTAACTTTTAACTTTATGGTTAATTATAACATTTTAAAATGTTATTAATTTAACTGTGGAGATTTTGGATTTTTATATTTTCTTGTTAAAAACTTTCGTACACAAACACACACACACACGCACACTCATGCACACTCATGCACACTCATGCATGCAAGTTTTCCAAACACACAAAAAGTGAATAAAAATAAACATTTAACAACCATATAAAACATAATTAAATAATAATTAATTTTTTTTTAAACACACGCCATATTTTGTATTATTACTTGCATAAAGAAATTTCAAATCGCAACATTCCGTTTTGTAAAATTGCTGAAATGCGAATTGATAAGAAAATATATATATAAATATTTTTTTATTAATAATTTAATTAAAAATCAATAAAACAATAAAAAAATGCCCAAAAATACAAAGTAAATGGTAAATGGTAGCTACCTCAAAATTAAGGTGTCCCTGAACTTTACAGATAAAACAAGTAGTTTCGGCTTGGGAATATTTAGAGATAAAATGATTTTATGTGCGTTTTTTCGTCTGTTTATTTCCTCTTAAGAAATCTTAATATATTTATAGTTTTTTTTGTTTTTTTTTTTGTTAACTGAGGCATGTTGCAACCGATGAATTGCAGTGAGTGCAAAAATAACAGCTGCTGCTGTTGTTTTCATTGTTGCACATTGTTGTTGTTGCCACTTGGTCTTAACAGCATGACTAATTCGTTCGGTTTTAGTTGGACTTTAAATATCAAAATGTTTATTTTATTGTGCAACAAAAACATTGTATTAAAGCTTAATAAATATTGTTATTTTGTTTTTTGTCTGCATACTTTTTCATTAATGTCTTCATTAATTTCTGGGCTGCAATCTGAGGAAATTGAAAAAATAAATAAAGTGGAATTTATTTTCCAGTGAATTATATATTTAAAGCTAAAGCGAATTTTAAGTACTCTTCATGAAAGATATAAGATTAAAAATAACCGCGAGTGTAATAAAAATAAAACTCTTTAAAATTTAAATAAATTTCCGTGATTGCGAAAGAAATTTTCAGTCGAAGATTTATATTCTGGCTGGTTCTCTGTTCGAATTTGCGCACAATGTTGAGCATCATTGATTATTTCATATGAAATATTTGCCCGATTCACAACCTATTCTAGGAGTTGTAAGTTGTGCAAATGTTATGGGTGATTTGTATATAAACATTTTCGTTAAAACATGTTTATATACAAATTGACAATAACATTGATACTAGTACCCTGCACAATAATTGTTTCGTTTGAAACACTCTGCAACATTAATGCAACTTACAACTTCTACAGTAGTTAGTGAATAGGACAATTATAAATTTAATAAAAATAATTCTTATATATTATTCGACCTTCTTTTTTTATTAATCTCATTTATTCAATCTCTAGGTAAATTTTTGAAAAACGTAAAAATTTTTTTTAATTAAAACTCCGATATAAAATTGTGTATCTAAAAATTGTTTAACTATAATCAAAATACTGAAAACAAAAATTGTCAAAATGAAAGTATCAAAAAATGAACAACTTAAAAAATACGTATGTATGTATGTACACAAACATAAAATATTATAATTTCTAATCATTCAATTTCCGTTTCCGTTTTTATATAATAAATATCTATATAAAAATAATTAAAATTTGGCATAACAAAATACAATTAAAAATTATCAAAAAATTCTGTTTTGCATGAACTTTTTTGTCCTCCAAATGGACACAATTTAACACAGAATACTGGTGCTGCTGTACAGGAGCTTACTTTTTGCACTTGCTATGGAAAATTTTAGATCACACACGGTTTCCAAGAAGTGCCTACAATACACATACATATATACAAAGAAAAACATGTTGCTAGAATGTGTTTTTCACAATATGAATACCGTAAAACTTCTGCAATATTATTTCTGAAATATTCTATATTAATTTTTTTTTCATGAAATATTGAAAAGAATACCAGAATATTATTACTTCATTTTGTAAACCAATTTTTTTAAATTTGTTTTTTTCCATGCAAAGTTCAAACGTCTCCTTTTATAAAAAGAGGTTTCTAATCATAAAGCTAAAATTTGTTTTTGTTTTCAGTATAGGGCAGACAGACTTGTGTCAAAGTTGTTCAGTCGCTTGCTTTAGAAACAATTCTTTGATGAACTCCATTTAAAGTATATTTGTTTGATCGAAAAGGACCGACTGAACCAGTAAATGCTGCCGCCAAAGAGAGACGAAAATTGCAACTACTGTTTGTAACTTGTTTATGTTCCTTCGTACACGATTCTGCTTGATACATCTGCTAGGTCGATTATAAATAGCAACCAAATTTCAGTAGTTTTGCCAGTCGACAACTGAAAATTCAATGGCGCCTGAAATTGTCAAACTCTCAGTTGGCAGTTGCCATCCGCAATATCGTTAACAGCAACAAACAACCCAACTGAGGTTCGGCTGCCACCCATAATCGACGACATTACTGTTGCGACGATCCCCTAAACACGCAATCATGATGTCTGCTGGTATAGATTTTCATGTAGTGAAAATAATTTTCAGGTTGTGCGATAGAGGTCAAATATCATTGTTTGCGCTGTCCCTTTTACTCTTCTTTAAAAATTATATTTGAGCATGGATGAAACATGGACATGATGTTTATACCAAGTTGATGGCTAATGGAGACAGACCCCCAGTAACGACTCAGCTAGTTATTTTAAATATTTTAATTATATAGTCAAGTAGGGTGCCTTGGTAATTTCTCAGTCTGGGGTTAACGAGAGAGCGAGAGTTCGATTTCCACTCTCTTAACTAATTAATCTAAAATTTGTTTTGTAATTATATTGTACCATTGAATAAATAAGTAAATTTAATTTTATAAATAACTAATACATATACAAAACAGCTTATATATAATTTATTATAACTTTGATGGCCTTTTTAGATAAAAGCATTAAGCAGCTTTCACTTTACAGTGTCATTTATTTCAAAAGTTAATTCGCTAAAAGAATAACCACTTTAAAAGAAAAGTACCTCAATAATTTTAAGAATTTAAGCCAGTGACCCTATTAACTTTCTTCAGGTTTTATAATTTTAAAAACTTGTGCACCAATGCCACTTGTTAAATACTCTTAACTGCATTTTAAGTAACACTTGGCTGTCATTCAATATTATTGTAACCAAAATTCAAGAACACTTACTGTTATAATTTATCTTTAATATTTTTAATTAAAATTAACAGTCCCCCACACACTGAGTAAAACCACAAATTTGCATTAAGCAGTTAACAGAATTGTAAATTCCACTGTAATATTGCAAAGAAACAACAAAAATAAGAATATTAAAGAAATCTAAGAAAAATATTGTATGACTAACTGATATTTTTACAAGTAAATTAACAGAAAAGAAAAAAAAATTATATTAATTTAATGAATATTCGCAGTTTTCAATATTTGTTCTGTAATAATTATTTGAAACTTCTGCTTAAATAAATCATTTAGAAATACGATAAGCAAATACATCATTGAATCAACAATAAGGTGTAAGAAAAAAAAAATAAAAATCAATTTGAAAATGTGGGCTGATGATGTTGATGAACTTGTCTAAAAATCCAAATGACACAAAAACAAACACAAACATTTTTATTTTTTCTTTCAAAAAAAGTGCGTGAGTGGCAGTTGTCAGGAACACAACAAAATCAACAGAAAACAGTTTTGCTAGACAAACCTTCAAATAACAAATTAAATATGTATAAACGAAATTATTGTAATTTAATTTTTATGTAAACATTATTACATTGAATCAAAAAAAATCTTAGACATACAAAAATTCCAGTTTCTCTTTCATTTATATCTTTTAATTTAAGCGGAAGTTTATTTTTTTTACTTTTTTTTGATTTTCAGACAATTAATTTTTGCCAATATGTGCCAACAACTTTTTTTGTAGTTTTACTGTTTTTGGGATTCCTAGTTTACACTAATTAATTTGAAAGAAAAGAAACGAAAGAAAAAATGTTCACGTTGAGGCAAGTGTTTTTGTACTACAACTGCAGCAGGTAGTTGCTGTTTTCACCTACATACTCGTTCGTACATCTTTTTTTGGAAAATATTTTAATTGTTGATTTTTTTCTTGCTTCTGCACTGCATACAAAATTAAAAATACTGTCACTGGCTGTCTCTAGTACTATATAACAATACCTTAAACAGTTTCATACTTCGAAGCATTTGAATAAAGTATGTACTGCGATCATTAACTTTAAACCGAAACTACAAACGCAATAAGTTTTGTGGGTTGCGATTACGATTGTAGATAAAACGCCTAATGGTCTATTTACAAACGTATCAGTGTCAGTATCCGTGCCAGTGAAAAATAAAATAACGTTGACTCAGTCTTAAATTGAGTTGCTCAGACACGTCCGGCATAGTGTCTGTTCCCTGATTTTCAAACAAGTCGGCAGCGATATTTTTCTGTATTTCACGAGTTATAAATTGTGCTTGATATAGAGGAAAATACGGACATACTACGGACAATATTTCTGTACCTGTGATTTAATCACTGTTACTGAAAAATCACTGGTCACTGCTGCTATTAAGTTCCTCAAGTAACAGTTACTTGCAATGTAGTTCTTTTTTCTTAAATATGTTAAATATTCAACATTTTAATTAACAGCGTGTTTAATTAAATCCAGTTACAGAAATTTCGCAATATATGTTACTAACATACATACAATTACATTGCACTGTTACTTTTGTAACTGCTACTGTAATGATGACAAGTGATTTCTAACAAAAAATAAATTGAGTAACATGATGTTAATTTTGCAGTAACAGTAACAGTGCTCTCATTATTGCAGTTGATAATAAAAATTAGAGTTACATATTTAATTATTTTATGATAACAGTTGTAAGCGCTGTTGCCATATATATTTTTTTTAAACTTCGAGTCGAACAAAAAAAATTTTTTCGCATTAAATATCTTTTTAAGGTGATTTTATAGAAATCAAATTTAGTTCAAATTTATTTTAATTAAACTAACACAATAAAAATAAAGCTTTTTTGTGGACATAAAATGTGGACAAATTCAGGTATTTTAAAACAAATTCAGTATTTTTCAAACCACTGGTCGAGGCTGATATGAACTGTCGCCGCACTGATATTGCACTGATGTAATACAGTAGTATTTCCAATTTAACGAACATTCGATTTAATGAACACCCAAATTTTTTCTACCTTATATTACGAAAAAAATTGTATTTTTTACTCGGTTTAACGAACAAATGTAAAATATATCAACTGATGATTGGAATAGATGGATTGACAATTACCCTTTAAACGAAGATAAATGCGATGAATAAAAAAAATTGATGAAGAATTTGATGCAACTGAAATTGTAGAGCCCAAAATGAAACACCAACATGTCATTAAGCACTTCTAAATTTTTATTAAATGGTCTCATTAAAAAATATTGGTAGCACACATTTAATGCCTTTGAGAGAGCTTTAAGAAGATAACATTAAAAAAATAGACATTCATTGCAAAACACTGTGCTTAACAAATTTTTAAATAAATAATTTTTGTATTACGGTGTTTTTATGAATTTTTCCTTTCCTTATAAATATTTTTAATGAAATATTTATTTTAAATTACTAAATTTTAATAGGATATTAAACAAATAATATATATATTTAGAGTTTTGAATAAAATAAATGACCCTATTTATACACTCAAAATATTCTGTACGTAAAATTAACTGAAATTGTAATTTAAAACAAGTGAAAGTTCACTTAAAAACCGGTCTTCTTATTTTTCATTTAAATTTAACTTAAAGTTCATTTAAGTTTTAATGTTAAAAAATAAAAAACGTTTCCTTTGTTTCCGCTATTTGTACTAATTATCAACCCCAAGTTCCTTAAAAGTGGAAGATTTTTAATTTGTTTCTGGTATTTTCACTATTAAATAAAAACAACGGACAATATTGGATGCAACTGAAAATCCGTATTAACGTGTCCTTACTATTTTGAAAGAATGTTAGAATTAGTTAAAAATAAAATTGCTTATAATTTTAAATGTTTATTCTTTTAAAAATGACTGAACGGATTACTTCTTGAGTAACGTACAGTCCCTTACTGTAATAATATTGTGAGTGTATTTAATTTAGTACTGGATCCAAGGAAGAATTCACTTTAACGAACAAGCCTGACAACAGTTAGGTTCGTTAAATCGGAAAACTACTGTAGTTCTATTTATAGAAATTGATGTCAAGTGGTACGAGTATCTGTGATCAAAGCGGATGCTGAAGGTAGCGAATTGTTGATTTCTATTTACGAAATAAAAAACGCAATAAGAAAGAGAGAGAGAGTTAGAAATTCAAATTAGTTGCTTATATGCCACAGAATACCTTTTTTGATGTTTTACTTAAGGGAGTTTCTTAATCCAAAGTAATTATTATTAGGGAAAAGTGTGTAACGTTGTTTAGTCAGAAAGAAAAATAGAATTGAAATGAAAAAAGATTCCAAAGAGACGAGCGAAAAATTAATTTTAATTGATTTCAAACCTAAACAGCAGAACAGAAATAACATTGTTTTTTGAGGACCGCTACACCCACATCATCATAGTTCATGAGTATTTCCAAGTATTAGGTGGCTCGGTTGAATGCCATTTAAAATCTAATTTATACTAATTATGATCGGAAAAAGAATACGAGACTTATTTGTACTGTGGTAGGTACTATTGTACGTTGTACGTTGATTTTATCTCATGTACCACTTTCCTTTCTACTCTTTGTTTTTTATTTTCTTTTTTTGATATTCTATCTATCTGTCTCTTATTATTGTTGCAAAATTTCCACCGAAAAAAAAATAGTTTACCTTCCACAAAAACTCAGTATGCATCTTAAACATCAGAAATAAGTCAAAACTTATAATGTATTTTTAAGGATTTGATTTTGTTGTACCGTGTAAATCAAATTAACTAACTCCAGCCTGCTGTAGAAACTTTCATTTTAGCCAGTTTACTGCCTCTACATAAATGTCACACAGTGTTTCTCAGCACATTATTATCATTTTCATGTAATACAGTCAGTCTCACTCGCCTTGTTTTTCCTTGTTTGAGTTTTGAGAATTTCATGCCACATAATTTTCATAATTTACATGTGCTTTTCTGTTTATATTTCTTTATTTATTATTATTATGGTTATTTTTCTCTCTATTACATCAAAATTTGCTGGCTTATATTTTCTATTTTTTTACAAGATGTGTTGCAATTTTCTGCGCCACTGCTGGTGGCTGGATTTGTGGATTCGTTGATTTCTTTGAAGTTGAACATGTCAATATTTGCAACATTTTTTTTTGATGTTCGTGGGTATTGCAGCTTTTTATTTTTGCTCTTTTACTTTTTATAAAGTTTCTTGAATTTTTGTTTTAAAATAAATTTTGCTAATTTGTTTTTTTTATTCAAAGTTGTGTGTAAATTCAGTTTTTTTTGTAGTTTTCTTTTTAAGCACAAGAGAAGAGAAAAAAATTTCAAAAGTAACTGAAAATCAATTGAAGTAGATTTTTGTTTATGGTAGTTGATTGTCACTGGTTTTTTAAGGTGTTGTTTTGGCTGGTTCGTTAATATTGTGGCTGTATATATCTAATACAAACATTTTTCGCAGTTATTTTTAATTTGTTTATATAATAAATATTATGTAATAATACAAATAAACAGCAGCGAAAAATATTAAAAAAAAATAAAACTGAAATTATTTAATTAAAATGAGTTTGAAACCCTCTTCAAGGTTTCTTGTTAACATTTTAAATATGAAATTATTATTTTGATGAGTTTAGAACTGTGAGAATTTTTCCTAATAAATTTAAAAAAAAAATACTTAATTTGTCTTGGTGGCGTTCTGCAATATTTGCTCTTGTTCAAATTCCAATCTGAATATTAAGTTTAAATGCGGAATAACATTCATATAGTTGGCTTGTTGGCTTGTTTGCTTGTTTTTGTGTAATTTAAGCTGAACAAGTCAAAAATGAAACAAATGTTAATTAAATTACAAGTTAAAATGATTTCAAGGTTAACTTGTACTACTACTACACACACACACACACACATAAAAGCTGTTGACGTTTTCAGAAAAACTTTATATGAAAATTAAAAATACTGACTAGTTTTTAATATCCAAAAATCATTGAAATTTATTTTACAACTAAAAACATTTTTTTAAAATAAATTTTTATACATATTGTTATACATATTTTTATAATAAAAAATATGTATGCATTTATATGTTCGCACCAACCTTTACTAAACGTGTTTCTTAAAAACTTGTTAATGGGAAACTTAAATTATAACTTTTTAATTTATTTAATGAATAAAGTAAGTTGCGAGAGTTCTAAAACCTTTTCTTCTTTAAAGATCATTATAATAAACGTTATTTAAGGAGATTAACACATTACCCGCTATAATAATCAAAGAAGGAAAAATATACCATTGACATACTCACTTCTGTTCGGACCGCCAAACCAAACGGTTTTTACAAAACACAAGATATTAAAAATTTAAATAACACACACGTTTTTCTTGCAAATGAAAAAACAAACAAGCAATAATCACTGCTTTATTTGTATTTAGTCATTTGTGTGTATTTTAACGAGGTCTTTGCCTTAGTTTGAGGAGAAATTTAAGAATAAAAAAATAAAGGTATTCAAATACCCTACAAGATTTGTTGACCAGCAGTTGCTGATAAATTTTTAAAGTGTCTAAATTTTTTTTACATATTTTTTTCAAATTGTTATTGGTTAAATTTAATAGGTATTTATACTGGCTCGACTTTTGAGAATTGAACTTCTCAAATTCAATTGATAATTTAACGAATGAAAAGTTTATTGAACGGAACAATACTGTTTTCAACAATCGTTACACTATTAGCATCGGCCTTCATATGTTTCGTTTTGTTTTGATTTTGCCACTTTTCAGTTGGATACCCGAAGCTAGGAGTATCAATTATTTAACGAAATGGTGTAGCAGGTTTGTCTAGAACTTCATAGAAATATATATATGATGTAGGTAGGGCATCGCAATGGGCCTATTTCACCACTGATTGAAGCAGGTAGCATGCGGGGGGCTGTTAACCAAATATAACCTAATCGAATTATATTTGAAGCAAGAATCTTTCTTTATATTAATTTCTTGTAATATTACCAAAGCCAGTTACTACGAAATACTCCTAATACTTTTTTTATAATCACCTTTATATGTATATCTTCCTTCTTTCTTGTTGCCTAAAAAATGAACCTTTGGCCCAGATAATATGAATTATGTGTGTGTGATCATTATGCTTTTCTCATTTTTTTTTGTTAATTAATTTTATGTTTCGTATTTTAAAATGTCACATAAATTTCTTCATGTTTAGGCGGATTTTGCATATCACTTATGCCGTTTTCTTTTCAAAAAAAAATGTAACATTTATTTTACTTTTTATAAAAAAATTTCTATTCAAAGATTTCTTAAGACAAAAATTTTGCCGCGTAAATGATGATACAATAATTTACAATAAACTCACTATTTCAAAAAACCATTATATTAAAAATTTTCAATAAAAGGGGCAAAAAATGTTGCACTTTTTTTTAGAAAAGAAAACACCTTTAATATATTTTCCCTTCAAGTTAAAACGTATTTTCTTAGGTAGCAAAAAATTAGGTTTTAAGTAAAATAATTGGTTTCAATGTCTTTCTTTTGTAATTATAATAAAGTTGGAGAATCCTTCGATGAAGAAGTGCATGAAGCTAAAAGTAGACTACGTTGAAAACTGACTCTAAAACAAAGAGTCAGCCGGTCAGGGTACAAGTTCAAAATACAACAAAATTTATATAACGTTGCCGATCTAAATTTTGTTTTCAAATGGCTTATTGACTTCCCTCCGTTGTAAAGGACTGTTCACATATTACGTAACGACTGTTCAGATTTATATTAATGTCATTCCCTATTTTGATAAGCATTTCAAAAAATAAAATCAATTCAAATTTTCAATATCTCCGCTCCTGAGTGTGCTATGTAATAAGCAAACGGCCTTTAATTAAATAAACGTTTTGCGATCTACTGTGGCGTTGTGAAAATAGTTTGTAAAAATACATTCCGTCATGTTACAGCGAACAGTCGATAGCTATCAGTCGATAGCCAGAAATCAATTAACTCTAGAGAACATAGCTTGTATTGTGTGTCGTTGACTAGGGCAGTCCCTCAGGACAGAAAAGGGTCAAAAAGCTAATACTAGACTAGACGTTCAATAAATATCGCGATACCGGATCGGAGTAAGAAATTTTTTATGCCTACAAGTTTTTGTCTTAAGTCTTTCTTTCCTTTATTGATATTTTTAAATTCCACATTGAACTTCGTGTTTGTGGCTTAAGTCATTCATTCCTGCTCTTTATAATTGAAAAAAATGGCCGGGTTCCATTTCCGTTAAGACAATTGCTATGTTTGCTGCTTAAGTCTTTTCTTTTAATTTTTTGAATTCAATATGGTGGCTTTAGAGTTTTTGTCTTAAGTCTTTCGATGTTGCTTACTAAAAACTCAATATGGCCGCTTCTAGAAGTTTGTGTTTTAAGTCTTTTTTGTTTATATTTGGTATTTACAAGAAATGGTAGGTTTTCTTAAGTCTTTCTTTTTTTGTGTGGGTGTATGTGAATATAAAATGGCGTTTCCTATCCTCACCATTTTAATGTAAAACTTTGGCTAAAAAAGAATTTCATAAAAAAACTTTCTTTTGCAACTTCTCGGATTAAATTTCTCGATATTCCATAAAATATTTTTAATTTTCGTTTTAAAATTCATTTAAATTGAAACAAAATTTACTGCCTGCCCCATAATCGAAAGAAAATTTACTTTGAGTACAATTACATTTGAAACAAAAACAAATTTTAAATATTTGTTTCGATATTGTGGGGCTGGCAGTTAGGTAATCCCGGGAAAATTTTATAAGCTTTTTAGTAAGCTGTTAAAGAACGCCTAACGAGCCCTTAGAGCCAAAATCCAAATTTATCGAAAAATTTGTTTTATTATTTTGTAATAAATCGCCTCGTTTTGGTTGGGATTATGATTGAAATTAATATTTTTTACAACTGTTGATAACTTTTATAATATTGTTTGTAAGATTTTATTATAAAACATTACTAAAAATATTATAAAAAAAACTTTCTCCTGAAAGGGCCTACTGTGCCCTTGGTGCCAAATTATCTTAAGCGCCAAAATAAATTTTTTTCTGGAAATTGTTCTTTATAGTATTTTGTAATAATTCGAACAACATTTTGTAAAGGAGAATATCATTGAAATTAAATTTTTATGTACTACAGGATAAAATTCATAAATTTTTAAAATTTTTGATTACTTTTATAATATTATCTGTGAGATTTAATTGTACAATATTAGAAAAAAACTTCTCTGAAAATTTGTTTGTTGGCGATTACGACTATTTTGCTAAAGTTTGTCGAAATACATACATGTATTTTATATATCGACATATATGTATGTACATATATGTACAGTCTGTATGCGGTATACAACATTTTTGATATATTGATAACTTTATATTATTATTAGTTCCATAATATTTTAATTTCTACAATAAACAAATTTTTTAAAAACGTGGCTTAGGACAATTTAACTCGAAGTAGTCGAACAATAAGAAATTCTTCTTCATACTTTGTATTTGTATTTTCAGAACTGATAGACATTTTTTTAACATTTATTAGCCTCCTTTTTGACAAATTTAATTAACAAACTAAAGCCGAAATGAAAAAAATTCTAGGACCAAGAAAGTATTTTGTTTAACCAACTAATAATATAGTGTGTTAAAATTCGTTAAAGCGGGTCAAAAGTGTATCTTCTTCTGTACCTTGCTTGCCAAGTCTTTAAAAATTCCCATAAACTTTATTGTACCGGCATATAAAACATGACTAAATGTGTAATAAAAATAACAAGCCACAACTACATTAAATTAATGATTAGACAACGCAGAATTTTAAAGTTATTTTTATAAGATTAATCAAAATGTTCTGCTACATAAAAGGTTTCACGAAAACATGTTAAACATAAAATTTGCTTTTATTTAAATAGTTCAAAAAAATCAATTCTGTTTTCTTGATTCAACGCAATTCAAGTGGACAAACAAACATACAAATAAACATAAAACGTTAATTTGTTGTTGAATTTATTTCGTGATAAAAAATTTCACATAAAGTATAAATATTAACGAAAAATTTAAAAACTACTTAAAACATCCTTAAAAACTCCCACTTCTTTTGCTGTCAAACGTTTAAATTTTTTTATTATTTCACTTAATTCGTTAATGAAGCATAAACAACGTTATTTATTTAAGCTTAGAGCTGCTTTGCTTTCCTGTTGTTTATTCTTTATTTTTTTGGAATTTTTTTTTAAATAAAATTTACCAAACCTAAAGATTGCCAACAAATCTTTCTTTATTTAATTAATTTTATCTTGTTAAACATTTTATTATTTAAATCTGTGACCCAGTTACAAGTGAATGACACATTTAGATTTAAATTTAAATATAAATGAAAAGTCAAGAAAAACTCTTGTATCACTTGCAAAAGAATATTCTGAATTGATTGGAAGCTTGAATTCAAAAGAGAACAATTGTTATTAATAATTTCATTAATTATATAAATATTAAGTTATTTTGTTAGTGACTTCGCAATTCTTCTCGAGTGTTGGAATTTATGGTTGTTGCTTGAATTTGCTAATTTTCAAGAACTCGCAGAGATTTTATTTTTAGGCCTTTGGCCGTTATGCTCCGAATAAATTTTGTTACTTAAGTGTGTATTTTTTAGTTTCACGCTTGATTTGCTATATTTATTTAACTACTTAAAGGCAAGAAATAGTCGTTTATTACCAAATTGATAGATAGTATGACGGTGTAAAATTTAATTGTAGCGAAAAAAGAAATTTGCCTCAGGTTAATAATTATCTTCATTAGAATAAAAAAAATAAATAAATCTATATGGATATACTATATAAATAAAACAACAAAATGAAATCATTTTTATGATTTTGTAAAATATTGTGCGGGTATAGATAGAATGAAGCTTTTTTTCCTTAATAAAATACACTCCTCCACAGTTTATATTTTTGCTACACAAATTTAATTAAAAAAAGAAATGAGAACATAATATTTTTTACTTTCTCTTTAAATAAACTGTTAATTATTCTAAGCCAGTCCTAAAAAAGAATATAATATTTTATCAAAATTAAAGGTTTTTAACCTTATTTTATAGCAAATTTAAAAGTATTTATATTCTTGAATATAAATTCAGTTTTAATGAAGCAAAGAGGTGGGTTGGTTAGCTTTGCTTTCACAGTATGTACTTTTTCAAAAGTAGTTTTTTGAAATATATTTTTTTAAACAGTTTGAACAAAATACGTGACAAAGGAAGTCCGAACTTTAGATCGGAAATAGAGCAGTTGTACAAGAAGCGACTTTCTTTCCATAGCAGATGTTTAAATGTATTTAAAAATATTCTTAATATTTTTTTTCTTAAATAAATTACTTAATATAAAATATTCTTTTTCAAAATATGTTTAGTATTTGCTATGGAAATATACATACATATATGTATGCACACATACATATTAAAAAATTTTGAATTTTTTTTAGGAAGAGCAATTAGGAATTTTTAAGCAGCATTTTTAAAAGTGTTCGTACAGAGAAAGAAAAACGCCGTATTAATTCAAGTATTTTCTAAATACTTTGAGTACGAGTTATACTCAAAATTTTGAGTAGAAATAACAATAAAATGGTCCTTAATTAAGCCGAAAACAGGATTACTTTAGATAACTTATTCTGGAGTACAAAATTCTTTAATGACGTGAAAAATCTCAAATCAACTAAAAAAATTCTTTAATTAAATTGAGCATTTGAATCCGTCCGTACGCAAATAAATCTTTCTGTACTTGATTTTTTGTAAATCTGAGATTGCCGTACTTTTAACACCGCTTGGGATTGACTTAAGTACGGATGGATTGAGTGTAATGTTCTTAATTACAAAAATGAGATATTTTTAAAGACACAACCGTTTTTTTAAGTAAATCTTCGTTGTTAAAAAATAACATTATGTTTTAAAAATACTTTTTTAAACGCTTTTATCAAAGCCTTTTTCTTCCAAAATATTTTTCCGAACTACTTTAGAAAAGCGTAATTTTTTAAAAGAGACTTTTTGAAAAGGTTTTTTCTTAAGCGGTACTTTTTTAAACTGTTGTTTTTTAAGGTTACTTTTTTAAAAGGTACTTTTCTTAAAAGCACTTTTTTTAAAAATAATTTTCTTAAAAGGTACTTTTCTTAAAAGGTATTTTTTAAAAAGTACTTTTCTTCAAAGGCATTTTCCTAGAGGTACTTTTCTTAAAAGAACTCTTCCAGAAAGTAATTTTCATAAAAGTACTTTTCTTGAAAGTACTTTCCTTAAAAGTACTTTTATTAAAAGAACTAATTTTCTTAAGAGCACTTTTCTTAAAAGTACTTTTCTTAAAAGTTGTTTTCTTAAAAGTACTTTTCTTAAAAGCACTTTTCTTAAAAGTAATTTTTATTTAAAGTACTTTTCTTAAACGTACTTTTCTTGTAAAGTGCTTTTCTTAAAAGTATTTTTTTAAAGTACTTTTCTTAAACGTACTTTTTTTGTAAAGTACATTTCTTAAAAGTAATTTTTATTAAAAGTACTTTTTTTAATCGTACTTTTCTTGTAAAGTACTTTTCTTGTAATGTAATTTTCTTAAAAATAATTTTTATTAAAAGTACTTTTTTTAAACGTACTTTTCTTATAAAGTACTATTTTTGAAACTATTTTTTTGAAGTATTTAATTTAAAAGTACTTCTTGCAGCGTTACTTTTTCGAAAACCCCCTTTGTCAGAAAGTACTGTTTTTAAGAAGCACAATTTTAAATAAATTTTTTTGAAATGATACTTTTTTCAAATAATTTTTTAAAGCTTACTTTTTTAAAAAGTACGTTTTTTAAATTACTCTTTTCAAAGAGACTTATTTTAAAAAGTAGTTTTATTAAAATGTGCTGTTTTAAAGGTTTTACTGTTGTAAACGGTAATTTTCAAAGGTATTTCTGTAAAGATAATTTTTTTTAGAAGGTATAGTTTTTCTAAAAAGTACTTTTTTATGTAGGTACTTTTACAAAGGTTCTTTATGAAGAACATTACTAAGGTTTTTCTAACATTTTTAAAAATAATTTTAGGTATTTTAATAATTTTTTAATAAAAATTATATTTTTCAATTTGTTGTTAATTTTATTAAAAAAACTTTTTGAAGCTTATGGCGTTTTGCTTTTCTAGAAAAATGGGACAAATTTTTTTTCACTCTTTATTGAAAACTTGCAGTATAATGATTTTTTAAAATAGTGAATTTATTAGAAATTATTATATCATCACTTAGGATGCACAATTTTTGTCTTAAGAAAACTTTGAACAGCAATTTTTTTTTATTAAAAAAAGTAAAAGAAATATTAATTTTTTTAGAAAAGAAAACGGCATTAAAGTCAACCTATAACATTATAAAACTTTGTTTTTCAAAATTAAACAAAATCAATATTATTTAAATAACCCTGTAGAAACTTTTCATAGAGAAAACAAAATATCGGGTAAATCAACAGCCCAATTATTAATGAAAAATCCCCGGGAGATTTCTACCTTTTCCCAAAGAGGGGCTGTTCACAAACAATATGAACATATATATGAACAGCCCCTTTTTGTGAATTTATATTCATAATTGGGCTGTTTATTTATCCGATATCTCGTTTTCTCTCGTCTTCTCTAGGGTGATTTAAATAATATTAACAATAAAACACTTATTCTAAATTTTATGAAAAGAAAAATTGTTAACATTATTTAAATATCCCTGAAAAAGCTTTCCATAAAGAAAGCGAAAAATTGGCAAAATAAAGTTTTATATTGTGATCTGTTGGTTTTAAGCTTCAAGAAATTTTTTTTAATAAAACATTAATAAAAAGTTCGAAAAATTAGAATAATCATTTTTTTTGAACTTTAACAGGAAAGCTTTATTTTATATTTTTAGACCCAGAAATTCCAGAATTTTTCAACCAAGATTTTTAAGTTAACATGAAATTCTTTTTTTTTATAAAAAAATAAATATAATTTGTACATATTTTTTGCATTACGTGCTAAAATATCTTTTTATATCAAAGTTCACTTTTAAAAATATACAATATAAATTATAAAGTACTTTAAAAAAATTTAATAATTTAAAAATCATTAAAAATGCAGAAAAATTTCTGTTTAATTAATTCAATTAATACTGAAAACAGTTACAAAAAAAATACATAATTTCAAATTGCAATTAACTGAAAACTAGCTGACTGGCAGGCTGTCACAATGAAATATTAAGATTGAAATGAAAAAAAAATAATAAGAAACAGATATTGAAGAAACTTTACTTTTAATAACAATATGAAGAAAAAAACGTTACAAAAAATTAAGCTTGATTTAAAAGTCAAGGTTGTTTGCAAACAAGCAAAAAAAAAACTAAATAAAAAATAAAATAATGAAAAAATACAAACATACAAAAATGGCAAGAAAGCCATTAAAAATGGCATATTTAATAAAAGTTAACGACATTCTTGCCAAAGCAATAAAAAATAAACTAAAAACTTACCTTTTTGATTATCTGCTTCTGTTAGCTTTTGCTGGCAAATCCTTTCAAAAAACACTTGTTAAAGTTGAGATTAATTGTTATTTTTATTAATTGAAAGAAGAAAAAAAAATCACTTTTTTGAAATCAGGAGAGCAAAAAATTTGATTTTTTCCGTTGGGTAAAAATTCTTACGCTTTTTTTTAGTACTTTGTTGAAAAATTATTAATTTGTTTTAATTATTAATTTTAGTTGTAAAAGAAACCAACAAACACACACAATCAATTATTGTTAATAATTTATACGAAATAATCTTTCGTTGGACTAATTTTATTGTGGGTTTGTTGCTGCAGTTTTTTTGGATTTTTAAATTTTTCTTATCTAATCATCACACTTGGGAACACTTTTCTTTTGTTTTTCATTTTATTTAAAATTTTTTTCCTTTCAATATTAATTTTTTTTCAACAGTTGTTTTCGTTTGTATCCAAAAAAGCTTTTTATTTAAATATTTTTTTTGCTTTAAATTTTTCTTGAATTATTTGTAACCGTTTGTTTGCAAAAAAAAAATTATAAATTCTTAGAAAAAATTCTAGTCTTATGGGCAGTGTCGTGTTTGGCTAACCGCTCACCTTAAGATGCTAAAGTAAACTGAACATGTAACGGTGGTGATCACCACAAGTTACCAACAACCATCATTCACTCACTCACTTGGCACAAACGCACAAGACAGACAACAATGACAACCAACCGCTAAAAGCAAACACAAAATTACCAAAAACTTTTGCACTTTACTAAGAATAAACGAAGCTAGAAACGAAGCTAGAAACGAAGCTTGTTTTAACGAATTTGTAAATATTAAAGTAGACAATCGAATGTTAAGCTTTTACCAGAAATACCCAGCAACACCAGCAACAAACGACCATGGAATTTTGTTGTGTTTCAAGTCAAAGCGCAACAAATGTTTGTGTTACGAGCACTGCGCTCTTAAAAATACATATCAATAGAGAGCGAGACTTGAACAAATAAAAGTTTGCATTGAGTCCCTGTTTAGCTGAAGCTTGAGAGCTGTTTAATTTAGTGTTTAGCGAAAAAAGTATTGATGCCATTAAAAGCGATTTTATTGAAGTAAAGGTCGTTAAAACTAGTCTTGATTCTGGTTTAAAGTTTTTGAATTATTGGTGGATTAATAAATAATTATGTATTAGCTTGTATTCTTAAAATTAGCACATACATATCGTTACCTTAATTTAGAAAAGATTTTAAAGTGTTGGACACACAACTTAAAATCATGCGGATGATATAAAGATTTTCCTAAGTTTTAATCAGTATGGAGATCACAGTCTACTTCAACAAGATTTGAACTCATTTCAGTCATGGTGTAATTTAAATTTGATGGTACTTAACTCGAAAAAATCTAAACATATGTCCTTCCACAGAGGAAATCATATAAAAGTAAATTATTCTTTGGGGAACCACCAGCTAGAAAATTGTGTTACTGTGTTAGATGTTGGAGTTTTGTTGGATGTTAAATTGAACTTTATTAATCATATTTCCATAATTGTAAATAAAGCACGTTGTAGTCTTGGTTTTATTAAAAGATGGGCAAAATAATTTAAGGACCCAAAGCAACAAAGCAACTTTATGTTTCCCTCGTCAAACCTGTCTTAGAATATGCATCTATAGTTTGGCATTCTATATACATGACTCACAACAATTACATGGAATCTGTACAAAAGCAATTTTTGTTATTCTGCCTTTGTGGTCTTCAGTGGAACCCATTAGATCTTCCGTCATACAACAGCCGTCTTGCTCTAATCAAACTTCTAACCCTTAAAAGCCGAACGATTATGGTGAATGTGTCGTTTATATTAAATTTAATTAATGGCGATATTTGTTCTAATTTCCTGCTCGATAACATTTCGTTTAATGTTCCTCATCGTCCATCTCGACACTTTGAATTGCTAGCAATTTAATTCTTCAGATCAAATTACACAAATGCTGATCCATTTAAAAGAATGTGCAGTCAATTTAATAAATTTTATAAAATTATAAATTTTTTAATGTAAATGTTATTAAACTAAAAATTATCGTCCTGTTAAATAATCAATAATTTTATATTTTATTTGAATTTACTATATTAATTATATTGTTCCACTATATAAATAACTCTCGTATCCTTTTTCGAGTCTCAAATTTTAAATCACATTTAACCGAGCCACCTAAACAGTGGCGGATACATGGAAACACACATTAACACTGATAATGGGAGGGAGTGTAGCAGCTCCCGAAAAACAACGTTGTTTCTGTTCTGCCGTGTAAGTTGAAATTGTTTCTTCTTTTTTGAATTTATATTTTTTTGGCGTCAATTTAAGTTTTATTAAACCCATATTTTTTTCCTATTTTACCAGCTAAAATGGCAACATTTTAAAACAGTTGCACTGAGAGTAAAGCTTTTTGCTTATTGTGGCTGTGGTCATCTTGTTTGTTTGTGTGCATCTTTGCTCACGTGCTAACAAGTTAGAAAGAACTTTTATTCAGCTAAAAATTTGTTTTGGTCATTAACTAACTGACGTTTGACTTCACTCTTGACGTTGATAGTCTCGTTTTGGCCAACTAAATTAATGCATTATGCAAAAGAGATTTTATTATTTTGTTTTTTATTTTTTTATTTTATTTTCATTTTAATTCAAGCTCTCATCTTAAATATTCAATTTTTTAAACTTTAACAAAAATTTATTTTAAACATAAACTTATAAATTTTATTTGTTAATGACGCATTTTTGTTCTTAAAATGAATTAATTAAAATTCTCTACTAATTTTGTGATCTTACATCATTTTAGCTAATTTTTCTGGTTTTTTTTACTTTTGATATCGTCTGGTCTCTCGTTGGTTGGTTGGTTGGCATTTAGTATATGATTTTTATTGTGTGTGTGTGCGTTTTTTTTCTTAAATCTATTATTTTGATTTTATTTGTGTTAAACAGAGTTTTTAGAGAGTCTTCGTTGTTTTTTTTCTAGTTGCTGTTGTTGTTGTTGTTGTTGCTTCTTAATGTTCCATTTTGTTGCGGATTTTATTTGAATTTGTGGATTTTCCAGTTGTATTTTATGTTTTTGTCTTTTATAATTGAAAAATGTTGATTTCATTCGTTTAAGTGGATGATTTACATAAAAGTTATTTGGCCTTTTATTTAAGTTTTTTTTTGTTGCAGTAGGGGGTGTGAACTTGTTTTTACAAATATTTAGTTATAATGTGAAATAAATTTGTGAAAATTGAAATGTTCCAAATGTGCGCATAAATTTTTTTTTTGCTAAACTAAAAATGAATATTTGGCATTTTTTTACGGAATTGCTAAAATTTTAGTATTTCAAATTGTTAATCGCACTATTTTCCCAAAATTAATATATTACATATTTAGTAAAATATCAATAGTTTAAATAGAAACAAATTGAAATTAATTATTGAAGAACTAGCTATACCAGTGAACGAACGACAAAGGTATACAATTCTCAATACATACCACATATCGATTTTCAAAAGTGTAGGATTACTAAAATGTAGGGGTACAAACAAATACGTTCACAGAAAGCTATGACTACCGGAACCCTTTCGTATAGATAAGTGCGCACATCGATAGGTGTAGCATAAATAAATAGAAAATGCTTTTTGTATTGCTAGGAATACGTACAAATATAGATACGTATCGATGGGTATCCAGAAATATGAAGACACAATGTTGTAGCGTTTGAAAAAAAATTTTTTGCAGAACTATAAAAAAAAGAAACAATTTATTTTCAACTTATATTTGTTTTAGTCAAAATTTTTAGTTCTTTATTTAATATTAACTTTTTGAGTAAAAATGATTTTTGCATAAAAATAAGTTTAATGAAATTCATGCATATTGGATCAATATTCTGTGTTCATCTTTTTATAAAATCTTAAAAATTCAATGAAGTAATAAATCATATCGCGATAATCGCGAAAGTTCGCCAAAATTTCCAGAATTTTTAAAAGCCGTAAACTCTACAAATGCAAGGAATGTGAAAAACTCGCAAAAAACTGCAAAAATTACGAAAACTCGCAATAACTTTCAATCAGTGGGAAAATTAAAATGTTTAATATCATTTAAAAATCAATGAAACAATAAAAATAGAAAAAGTCACCCACATTGCAAAAAACGCGAAATTCCGCAAAAAGTTGCAAAGTTTTGAAAGAGCCGTAAAATCTTCTAAGAAGTCTTAAAAATGTAAGGAATGTGAAAAATTTGCAAATTATGCAATTTTTGGCGGATTTTCGAAATTTTTACAAGCAGCTTACCTTTTTTCGTTTCGGTTGCTTTTTGTTTACGGATTTTTATCTATTTTTAAGCTCTTCCTATTCTAAAAAATTTTTGCAAAAATTTGCTTCAAAGTAAAATTGTATACTTTCCAAGTTAACGCGAATTTTTTAATACAACTTTATTGCATTTTGCTTAAAAATGGTTCATAATAATTACGAAACGAAATCCATAATACAGTTTTAGACAAAATTTCTGGCAATACTTATCAAAAAAAAAAAATTGGAAAATAAATGTGCTCATAGTCATTGGGGTGCCTATCGATACATATAGGTGCGCAGGGATATAAACAAATATCCCAACAAACCAAAACAATTTAGAAATAACTTGTAGCAAGCTTATTAACATAAGCCTTAAGCTTTGAAAAGTGTTGTGATTACTATTATAAAAGGCTTATTAAAAATTGTTTAATAATGAAAACTGAACACTTGCGATAATATTACATGTCTATAATATAATGTAAGCTAAGAAGTCTAATTATAAAATAAACTTACAGAAAAATACTTTTCTAATCATGTTTATAATAAGCTTACCTTCATAATATTTTTGTAAGCTTAAGAATATAACCAAATAATATTTGAACTACTGCAGTAATTTTTTCATTAGAATTTTATTTGTTTTTTATTTCACAAAATATATTTATAAATTATTATTTTTTTTTTGTTCACCCACATATTTCTTGCGATACTTTTGTCTGTTTTTGGCGACCTGAAAGAAAGATTTTGTGATTTTTACAAATTTGTCCTCTCCTACTGTAATAGAAATTACAGCATCGTAGAAATGGAAAAGTAAATGAATATTTCTAAAGAATACAATATATGAAATACCTTTCTTCTTATATGTATCTCTAGCAACACTCAGGCTCCGCGCCCTACAAAACTATAGCGAGCATAAGTCATTTGAAATGATATTTGTTAAATTGTTATTTATACTAAGTATATAGCAAGTTTTATTGTAAAAACTATTGCAATGTGAAACATTTTCAAACCACAATTTGAAAACTGTTACCATTTTGTATTTTAATAAGCTCATAATAAGTGTGCTTCTAAAAAGTTATCGATAAGCTTATTCTACAATTCAGTTACATTTTTCTTATGAAATGGTCTGTTGGGATGAATATGAATACATTACAGGTATAAAACAAAATGTGCACCGATACATGCAATTATGAAATTGAACAGATACGAATAATATTTTGTATTGAAAATATTCAATATTTGCTAGAAGAGTAATTTATTCATTATTGCATCGTTTGTCGTTCTCTGAGCTATACCCCTCAATAATCAATTTCAATTTGTTTTTAATTAAACTATTAATATTTTACTGAATATGTAAAATATTAATTTTGGAAAAATAGTGCGATTAAATATTTAAAATACTAAAAATCAATATGTTGTGTAAGTTCATGTTTTTGTTTTTATTTTTTTAAATGTTGTGAATTCTAGTTTTTGTAAAAAAGATAATAAAAATGAGACTACAATTTTATTCGTTTAATTCGTATGATTTTTGGAAAGTTTTAAACAAAAAGTAATACTTTTCTCTGTAAGGTTGCTGTTCGATACGGATTTTCTAAAGAAGATTTCTATAATTTTTTATTTTCTTTTTGGTATCTGAACCATTTTTAGCGGCTTCCGAAAAACAATGTTGTTTCTGTTACTTTGGAATATTGTCTGATATTCAATTGTTTTTTACTACCAACGTTACGAACTTTACCCTAATAGATTTTTGTTTCAATCATGTGAGCGTGCATGAAAGTGAGTATAAAAAATTTGAGCGTTAGTAAGCGTGCATGAGTAGATTTTTGGCGTGATTGTTTCGTGACTTTTTTTGCAATATCGTAATTTTTTCTTATAATTTTTTAATTTTTATAATTGTTTTATGGTATTTTTTTTTCGCAAGTTTTTCATGAGCGTGAGTTTTCTTCATTTTTTTATATAATTTTTTAGTTTTCTTTAATTATATTATAGTTTTTCTTTTTTCGCAAGTTTTTCATGAGCGTGAGTATTCGTGATTATAACTAATTTTTTCCCCACTCACGTGAGCGTGTATGAACGTGAGTCAAAATTATAAAGTCATGCATGAGCGGGCATAAGTAAATTTTTTTTATCGTGAGCGTTCATGAGCTTCAGTGAAAAGTCTCTCACGATTTCATCAAAAACCAAATAGAGTTTGAAATAGAAAAACACTTTAAATAAATACATATCAACACTGTTTTTGTTTATTTCATCCAACATTTAATAAATAAAAATTAATATTAATTTATTTAAAAATAAAGAAACAATTGTGTGTGAGATTTTTTTCCGCAACGGAAAAACAAACATTTTTGTCTGATTTAATTTTAATGATTGTTAATTTTATTTGCTAAAAGATTTGCTTAACATAAAGACAAAATTTAAAGAACATTATTTATAAACAGAGTTTTAAGCAAAAGACATTAGAAACGTATTATTTATTTTTTTTATACATATAAAATTAGATGACGTCCCAGCGCTAGCGAAACGGGTTATGTGTCATTTTGCGGCCATATAGCATTGATTGTTTGATATTGTTTTTTATAGAACAGAAAACTAGCTGATTTATATTAAAAAATTATTTATCAAATTTTGTAGTAAAAGCTGGACTAAAAACAAATTTAAGAAAATGGACAAATTAAAAAGACATATTACATATTTTTGTGCCCTAAAAAAAATATCATGACTTGTTTCATTGTCTCAGCCTTAATTAATTTTATTTTCCCACAATTTGTTCTATTCTAGTTTTTATTTTTGTCCGACAAACTATCACTTTTTGTAAATGATAAATATTTAAATATTTAGATAAACAAAACAAACAAACAAAAAAAAAATAAACAACTGACAATAATTTAAAAAATAAACTAGATGCTGTTTCTTGAGCATGTAAAGAAGGAAATAAATAAAACTAAAAAGTTTAAACAATAAATTGTGAACATAATGAAATTAGTCTAAGCAAAGAATTAAAGATGTTACACAATGGGGAATATTCTTAAAATTATTTTCATTAATATGCAACTTTTAAATACACTAGTGTATTCAACGGTCTACTCAATCGACCGCATTCTAGAAATTAATATTAAACATTTACATAAATACATACGATAAAATACAAAAGCAAAAAACATTCTAAATAAACAACTTAAAACTTGTTAGCTCTCTTACTTAACTCTTTCTTCTTACAAAGTACATAAAGAGAAAGCTCTGTGTCATTTCAATGCAAAAGCGAATTGGGCAAACCCACATGCACACTTTATTTATTTGTCAACTTGAAGCTGATACATGCATGTGCAATAAGTGTGTGCATGTGTTAGTAGCAACTTTAAACGGTTATAGCTCTCAAAGCATCGGAACGATTTAAATAAAATTAAGATTGTACACATCTATGTAAAAAAACCTATTTAAAACATATAAATCTTTCCAAAATTAGTTTAGTATTACGGCCGTAAAAGGGATCTAAAAAAACATGTTTGCTATTAATAATATAGAAGATACTGGAACGATTGCAAAATTATGTGTAGAGAAGGAACTAAAATAAGGCGTCAAAGCAGCTTGAGTTTTAAATAGCTTTTAGAGTTCGCTACTTTTACAAATACACTCGAAATATTCTGTACGTAAAATTAGCCGAAATTCCAATTTAAAATAAATAAAAGTTCACTTAAAAACCGGTCTACTAATTTTTATTTTATTTAAATTGAACCAAAAGTTCATTTAACTTTTAATGTTTAAAAATTAATTGACTTAAGCCCGTCAAAATAAAAGATTTTTCCTTTGTTTGTGTAGGAGAGGAAATCTCAAACAAATCAAATAAAGAAAACAAACAGCACTTGAAAACAACGGACAATATTAAATGTAACTGAAAATCCGTATTAATATGTCCTTAGTTTTTTGAATGAATGTTAGAATCAGTTAAAAATAAAATTGCTTACAATTTTAAATGTTTAATCTTTTAAAAATGACTGAACGGATTACTTTTTGAGTAACGTACAGTCCGTTACTGTAATAATATTGTGAGTGTACGGATAAATTGTGGGATATGAGGTCTTCGTAATGAAATAAAGAAGATAAAAAAAAATCCTCTTTTCTAAAGTTGTCTGTCACACCGGAAAAGATATTGAAAAAGACACCATGACTTTTTGTTGTTTTTTGTTGTGAATCATTCGCCAAATAATGATCTTTTACGAATAACAATCTCTGAATGGGGGCGTGCGAATAAGGTCGAATTTAATGATCGTAAGACGCAGTGTTGTATGCTTTCACACAGATCTACGAACGAACAATCCTGCTGCTTCATCTGTGGATAGTGTGGATATTGATGAATCAGAGACTCTTGATGTTCTTGGCGTGAAAATTAAATGTGATGTTCGATGGACTGATCATATTTTTCAAGTCTCAAAAGAAGCATTCAACTGCCTCGGCTTTCTAAGACGGTGTAAGAGATACTTCACTCCATCTGATCTCCTTACCATTTATATCCGACCGAAAATGCAATACAATTCTCATGTATGGTTCGGTGCTTCAAAGTATATTTTGAAGATACTCGACCGGGTACAGGAGAGGGCGAAGAACCTCTTCGGAGACAGTAGGGTAGCCGACTCTATTGACTCACTGGAGCATCGACGCAATGTGGGATGTATTTCACTGTTTTATCGTTACTACAATGGAATGTGCTCTAATGAAAACAGGGAACTTGTTCCCGAAATACGCTCATTTTTACGAACTACACGTTATTCGTTAAGAGCCGATCCGTTTGTGGTTGGTATGCCAGTGAATCGCACTGTGCATTACAGAGAAAATTCGTTCTTTATCCGAACACTTCGCATGTGGAATAAACTTCCTGCAGAGGTCTTTCCTGTTACTTTCAGTGTGGGAAGGTTCAAATCGAACGTCCACAAACACTACACCCTTTATCCTCTTCCCCATAACCAACTTTCCTAGTTCCGGCACAATGCATTGAATATGTAGGTATCATTCCCTATGCATATGTAGGTATCTTCCATTTAGAGCGTTTTAAAAACTCTTAAAAAATTATTTGGTATTTTTAATAATTTAATTGTAATAAAAAATAAATATTAGCTTTCTCTCATCAAATTTATTTTTGATCATATGAATAATTTTGAGAGCGTTTTTAGAATATATACGAGTATATAATTTTTTTAAATGAATTTGTTGTAAAAAATTTTTGTCAAAAAGACTCAAAATTGATCACATGGTCAAAAATAAATTGGATGAGAGAAAGATAATTGTTTTTATTACAAGTTTTGGTTTATGTTTTTTAAAATGAAAATATATATATTTTGAATTTTAAATACAAAGTTCTTTATTTTATTGTTTAGAAAAAGTGAATTTGAGAATACCAATATTTATATCAATGGTCTCACATTTTTTACGAAATTTAGTTTTTCTTTCAGCGATTCCAACACATTTCATTCAAATACACCGCGTCACAAAAATTTATTGCTTTTACAAGTACCAGTTGTACAGTTTATGTTTTTTTTTACCTTCTCCTGTAAAGTTACAAATATTCGAGTTAGTCCCTTTCTACTTGAGACCAACGATATATTCGTTTTAAAAACGAAAAATATAATCAGATTCGGCCTACAGAATAGGCGTTATACACCCCTCGTTGTGAATAAGATTCAAAATCTTAGAAGAAATATGTGAATGCAAACGGATTAAATAGTCTAGAACTATCATTAGGTTTTTTTCTCTCGAATCGTCCCACTGTACATTGCCCGCTTTAAATAAATCTAATAAATTTTTTTCTGTAATAAAAAACTAAATGAACAAATAAACATGAACAAATGATTCTAAATTATTATGAGTCATGCAAATTATTATTACGTATTTTTTAGCAATCAACAACAAATATTTGTGCATGTTGCTGCCAAAAGTTAAAAACGTGAAGGTAAGAAATAAATAAATAATCAATTTCTAAATATTTCCACTTCATGGTTGTTTTAAAAAAGTTTAGAAGTTAAGGTTTTCCATGTTGTTGTTGTTTTTTTTTTGAAGTTTTGCTTATGGTCTAACTTCCCGTGAAACAGCGTAACATTATGTTGAGAAAAGTGGGCATTGCCACACCCATATAAAGTAAATATTCCTTCTCATCTAGTGTTCGAGAGAGCGAGATCTCTTCCTTCGAACTGCATTCTTAATGGTACGTTGTGAATGAGGGAGTGGAAAAAAGAGAAACATTAGAAATACCGACACTTTTGCTGTTACAGCGTCAAAGTATTTAGTGCTGCTGTGTTATTGTTGTTCACAGGGAAAACGGAAATGGGATTGAAAAAAATATTTTATGGGCATTGAATATGCAAAAAAGAATTAAAATATGCTCTAAAAACTTAAGCAATCTTTGACCACGGCACACTGTTACGTTCTGCATTCCTTTCTTAGTAAAAATTTTTAATTGAATAATTCAAAATTAAGAAACTCAAGCCTGCGTTAACATTTTAAAATTACTGAATTATATTTAATTTTTGTTATTTTTTATTCAAAGAGAAACCGGAAATAGGCTCTGAAAAAATATTTTATAAGCATTAGATATGCAGAAAAATATATGTTTAAAAAACTTAAAAGGACAATAAATTTAAATACATAAATGCTGAAGCAAGAGCGTAGCGACCTTCGACCACTGTACACTGTTACATTCTGCTTTCCTTTCTTAACAGAAATTGTTTGAATTAATAAAAATAAAATTAACCAGTTCCAGCCTGATTTAATAATTTTACAATTTTTCAATTATATTTAAAATTTTTTGTAACGATCCATTTTATTTCCCTTCATATTGCTCTGATGCAACACTTATTTTAAATGCAACCAAATAAATTTTAATTTTATCCTTCAACTTCAACAAAAGACTGTGTTGAAAGTTAGTTTTTTTATAACAGACATTTTATTAAACTTTATTGTTTAAAAGATTAACAATTAACAAAAGTGCCAAAAAATGATTTCTTTCAATTGCCAAAACAATTAAAATCTAATTGAATGCAGTTCATGTAAATTGGACTTAATTTTCCTTCATTCATTAAAAGTATTTATTGCAACTGCTATAAGTTTTTAATACTAATTTATTTATATTTTATAGACTTTAAAAAATGCTTTTAAAATTATGCGTGCTATTCCTTGGTCAACTTGAATTATTTCGAGACTTGAAATGTTTAACGTCATAATTGTGTGACCTTTAATGTAGCCGCTGTCATGATTCACCATAAATTCCTACTAATTATGCCATGACTTGACACAAAACAATAACCTTTCATACTAAATATTTCTTTTAATAAGAAACAATTTAAAGTTTATTAAAAAAACAATTTTTAACAATTTGGCTGTTTTACTTACGACTGCAAACTGTATCGATCGAAACGGTGGCCAAAGAAGTCAATGAACGATCGTTGTATATCGCGCTGATTTTGTTGTATATAATTTAATTTTTTTTTCACATACAAAATATAATCAACTACAAGAACCTTGTCAATGAAACAATTTATACACTTTATAAAAATATAAATTTTATTTTATTTTTATTTTTATTGATATTTATGTACGAGAGTGTATGTAGATGGTTTGTCATCAACCACAAAAATATACATCAATGTATTGATGTGTGGTTTGTTTGATAAAAATAAATTTGTTTCATTATGTTTTTTTTTTGTGTAAAAATATAAACGATCAGTTTAACCTGTTAAACACGACTGGGAAATTATACTAAACTAAATTTTTTCTAAATAAATACATCAAGAATATTAATATTATTCATGTGCAATCATAGTCTGATTAAGAGAAGAACAGCATAATCATATTATGTTGAAATGAAGAATAATTATGTGATATAAAAAAATGGGGTTTGAAATATATCGTAGCTACGATCAGTTTTCTAACCATACTATGGTTATACATTGCTGCAAATAAGGGAATGCATTTTCCGGGGATGATAAAAAAATATTACCCGCCAATGTAATACTGGTGGCTGGACCTGGACTGGAATCTCTTTGAGATAAATTTTAATATTCCCTGCATATAATTGCAGTTTGGCCAATGATGCTCAAACCTTTTCGTAAAACGTTATAAATAGAGTCAACACTCAAACAGACATACATAGATACTGCGAGCGGGCAGCTTAATTCAAAATGACCTCAATCAGCTTCCGCTTTAGTTTTTCGTGACTTCCGGCGTAGTTATCATTATGATTATTGATTGCCCAGCAAATGACTGCATAATAATCGCATTTTATTATCACTGAATTTTGGTTTTTGATTGATTCTTGACCTGTATGTGTGTAGTAAACGTGATTTGGGGCAAGTTTGTAATAAATCTTCTTGAGGGCTTAATATCAATTTGAAATAGTTTATGATAATAGACATTTAAAGGTGTGAATATATTAATTTAGAACTCATGTTTTATTCATGCTTTAAAATACCTTTTAGTTTTTGCATAAATTAAAATGACACGTGCAAATGATATTGAAATATATTTTAAGAGAGATAAAAAGCTGGTGTAAGAAATGTTTACGTTTGTTTAATAAAAAGCTTTCAAAAGCCAGAGATGGGCCCGTCTGATGAATACACATGTTTCGATAAATGACATGTTTTGCAATAATTTATGATATTATTAAAGTACTTTATAAAATGAGTGTTCATATATTTATTTTTTTATTTAAAAAGACTCGAAATGGTAGAGCTAGCGCTGTGTAGACTTAGCTTAGTAATTAGTTTTAAACTTCCACAAATAAGGCCCTTGTTTGGAAACGTAACTTGAATAAGCTGAAAAAAATTAGGTAAAAATATCTGAGAAAATTTGTTTTATTTTGCCGGTAAATTAAAAAAATTTCTATATAAGAGGATTTTATTTTATTTTTTTATCTTTTATTCAAGAAATCATTTGAAGTTTTCTCTATTTCTGGCTTTTCGAGCCCGAGTTTTAAGACCTTGTATTGGGCTTTCGATTTTAGGGATAAACTCCTCGATCTTTATGTAAATTTCTAAACACTAAACAAAATAGACACAAAAATGAACTTTTGAAAGCTTTTCTTAAAAAGCTTTTTTTAAAAAGCTTTTTAAAGCTTTTAATGAATTTTTTATTCTTAAACACCTACATATTTCAAAAATATTTAATTGAAAACTTATTGAAAAATCAACTTTAGACAGTTTGTCTTCAAAAGCTTTCAGTCAAAACGATTTTACATGAAATATTTAAAAAATATTTATTGTTGAAAATTAATTAAAAACTATTTAAGACTGCTTCTCTCCAGAAGCTTTCAATGAAGAAGGTTTTGCATGAAATACTTTTTTAAAAATATGTATGTATATTGCTGAAAATAAATACTTTTTTCATTAATCAAAATTTACCTAAAAACCCTATTTTAAATATATGTTGCTAAAAAAAACCCTATTAAAAAGTGGATTTTAGAAAAATTTTCAAATAATTAACTTGAGAAGCTTTCATTGAAAAAGCTTTTACATGAAATTCTCTTTTATACAAAATTGTTTCCCTAAAATGCGTATCTCATTTTTGGATTCGCTTTTTCTATTTAAATTGAAAGATTCTTTATAAAAAGCGTTTTCTGTGAAAGATTTTTTCCTCTAAAATCTTTTTCGTTAAAAAAAACTTACATAAAATCCCTATTTGCCTGGAAAATAATTAGCAAAAGCAATAAAAAAATGTCATTTAAAATTTTTTTAAGAACTTTTTTCGGTAAAAAGCTTTTCTGAAACACCTTAATCATATATAAAATAAATTAGCTTTGCCGACCAATGATTTTTATGCGAAAAGAAAACTTTTTCTTCGTAATTAAACTTTTTTGAGGCCCTATGCTCATTATAGGAACTTTTTAATCGAAAAAAAATCAGCAATTTTAAAATGAAAAAAAAAATTAGAAAATATTAATTTAAATTAAAAAAAAATCTATAATCTTTTCGTCGAGAAGGTTTTTATTTAAGGTTTTAGAAGAAACACTTAGAAATCATTATTATAACTTTGCCATTTTACATTGACACTTTTTTAATCAACGATACACGTCAGTCAGTACGTTAGTTGCTTGACACTTGTTGTCTGTCTATGTGACATACAAATAAACGTGACCCGTGGCGCATAAACAACGATCTGCTTGATTTTAATTTGTGGCTTTTTTGCATTTGGTCGGTCGGTCGCCTTTTCCAAATCGTACATTTGATTAAATGGTTGTTGTTAAAACAAAAACATTTTAGAAATAAAGTTAACATTTTGTTGTAGTACTCCCAGCCATTTACACTCATTCGTAACTCTTTTAACTCTTTCAAATCTGTTCCTAATTGTTGTTGTACGTTTGCGAGTGAAAATGCCACTTCATTTGCTGTTGGTTTAATGTTTTTTTTAAATTTTAATTGCTTTTTTTTAAATTTTGGTGAACTTTTGAAATTTTACGTTTTGTTTGTGTTTATTATTACAATATAATCGCAATAATAAAATATACACTGAAAAAAATTGTGCGCTATTAAATTTTCAAGAGAAAATGTTTTTCTTATTAGAAAAAAAAACTTGTTTTAAATGAACGTAAAACTCGCAAAAGTTTCTCAACTCAAGTGTCTGCCTGCCGCTTGCATTATTTCCAGTGTATTTACTCTAAAATAAACGTTTATTAGCGTAAACTTATTTATTGTTTTTTTTTTTTTGCTTTGTGATAATTATAAATGCAATTGTTTAAGTTTTTTCGCCCAAATATTTGTTATTATTTTTATTTTGTTAAAAATTTTAAATTTGTTTTCATACATTGTTTTTTTGTTATTGTTTTGGTATTTTTTCCTTTGTTTCTTGGGAGCTAAAAATTATTATTTTTTAAATATTTTTTTTGTTTGTTTTGTTTTTGTAAAGCAAGGTCATTTTGGAATTGTACGTTCGTTCACTCGCTGGCAAATATTGCGGTATTTTTTTTTGGAATTATAAATTATGTTTTTGTTTTGAATAAATAAATTTTGTATAATATTCAAACAAAAGATATTTAATTCACATGTTTGAAAATGAAATTAATGAAACTTATGACTTTTCTACTCTAATTTTAAGTTAAATAGTTTCTATGAAAATTTATATTTAGTTTTGGTTTCGAAAAATAACTTTAAAAATTACTCTTTTTATTGCAATTAAGATATTTGAAACTAAATTTTAAGAATTTTTAAGAATTTGTAACAGCAAAACTAACATTTCCAGAATTCTATAAGAAAATTTAATCTCAAGAACTTTTGTAAGATCCCTTAAATTTTAGGTTTTGTTTTCAAGAGTGACTTTTATTAGAAAGCTTAAACTTTTTTAAAAGACGCTTTTTGATAAATTACATTTTAAAATCGACATTTTCCAAGAAGATTTCGTTTCTTAAAAAGATAATCAGGTTTGTCACAGAATCCAATGCAGTCGGTATTGGATTTGAAACGGTGACAAAAAATAATATTGTGTTATAAATTTCAATGTTAGCGGTTTTATGTTTAATCTAGAATTATTATCTCTTTTGAAAATAAAACCGAAACATTGACGTTCATCACACAAAAGAGCTTTCTTGTCGCCTTTTCAAAACCAATTCCAACTACATTGGATTCTGTGACAAAACCGAATATTTTGAAAAAATCAGTTGTTCTTAAAAACATAAAACTCTTATTTTTTAATTTCGGCTAAAGTACTACGTATGAAAAGATGGATTTTTTTAAGAGGTAATTCTTTTAAACGGTTTTATAAGCTACTTTTTGTTAAAAGTACATTTTCAAAACTTTTTTTAAAAGGTGCTTTTTTAAAAAGTATTTTTTTAAAAAGTATTTTTTTCAAAAAGTATTTTTTTCAAAAAGTATTTTTTCAAAAAATATTTTTTCAAAAAGTATTTTTTCAACAGGAACTTATTGAAAAGATACTTAAAAAAACATTATTTTAAAAGGTACTTTTTTCAAAAAGCATTTTTTTAAGATTCTTTCTTTAAAAAGTTTTTTTAAAAAGAAACTTTTTTTAATGATTCTTATTGATAAGGCACTTTTTCTAAAAAAATATTTTTTTATATGAACTTTTTTAAAAGGTTCTTATTGAAAAGATACTTTTTTCAAACATTACTTTTTACGATTTTTTTAAAAATCTTATTAAAAAGGAACTTTTAAAAATACAATTTTTAAAGGAACTTTTTTAAGAGGTTCTGATTGAAAACGAACTTGATTAAAATTGCATTTTTTTAAAAGCATCTTCTTTAAAAGATTTTATCGAAAAGGAAATTAAAAAAAAAATTTGCTTAAAAAATCTTTTTTTAAAAGATTCTTATTGAAAATTAACTTAAAAAAATTTTTTTTAAAGGAACTTTTTTTAAAAGGTTCTAATTGAAAACGAACATTATTACAATTGCATTTTTTTAAAGCATCTTCTTAAAGGGTTCTTATTGAAAAGGTACTTTTTCAAAAAGTGTTTTTTTATAAAGGAACCTTTTTGAAATATTTCTTACTGAAAAGTTACTTTTTTCAAAAGCTAATTTTTAGAATTTACTTTCTTCAAAAAGTATATTTTAAAAGGTCCTTTTTTCAAAAATAAGTTATGGGAAAGGTTCTTTTTTATCAAAAAACTTTTTTTAAACGTACTTTTTTCAAAAAGCATTTTTTTAAGATTCTTTCTTCAAAACGTTTTTTTTTTAAGGAGCTTACTTTTAATGGTTCTTATTGAAAAGGAACTTTTTTAAAAAATATTTGTTTAAAATAACACTTTTTTAAAAATTCTTATTGAAAAGGAACATTTTTTAAAAAGTATTTGTTAAAAGGAATTTTTTCGAAAGTTTTTTAATGAAAAAGTACTTCAAAAAAAAATTTGGTTAAAAAAAGCTTTTTAAAAGATATTTTTGGAAAAGGAATTTTCTTCAAATAGTATTTTTAAAAGCCATATTTTTTACAAGTATGTTATTGAAAAGGTAGTTTTTTAAAAAAGTATTTTTTTAAAATAAACTTTGTTTAAACAGTTCTTACTGAAAAGATCCTTTTTTTGCAAAAACTATAATTTTTAAAAGGTACCATTTTCAAAAAGTATTTTTTAAAAGATACTTTCTTTAAAAATTTTTTTTAATAAAGTTATTTTAAAATGCTGTGATTGAAAAGGGAATTTTTCCAAAAAGAATTTTTTTAAAGGTACTTTTTTCAAAAAGTATTTTTTCATAAGATACGTTAAAAAAAAGTACACCAATTTCTAATTAACCTTCATCGGCTCTTTGCGTCGAAAACTACACAGAATCATTACAATTATCCAATTTGTTTTAAAGAGGCCGGCTAAAAGTCAGTCACTACTTCTCGATCCTTGAAGGTTGGATACAACTAAATAAAGTTTCTTTGTTAAACAATTAAAACGACCAACGTGTTTGATTGTTTTCATCGCGAGTTGTTTAATTTTCCTATTGAAAAACCATCTTGAGGGTGGCAGACAATGTGATGTATTTTTCAAAGCAGGTGAAGCAGGTTAACTTCCCGAAGCAATCAATTACTCACTCGTATTTGTTAAAAATATTTCTAGCAAATAACAAAAATAGTTAAATGTAGATAAATGCAGCAGAATGAATGAATGTTAAATGTAATTTTTGTTATCGTGTGCTGGGTTACCTCCCGAAAAAAAATATTTCAATTAATTTGCCTGTCTTAAACTTGTCATATTAAAAAGTAATCAAACTAAAAACTAGTAATAATTAAATAAACAAATTAACCAAATCTAATCCATTTCAAGTACGTACTTAATTATATTGATAATCGAAACATTCAATGGAAATACTTTTATATGAAATTGTTTAAACAATTTGACTGGTTTCTATGGCTTCTTCAGTGGGGGCCATCTAACCGACAGACAGTTCTTCAATCCAGTCTAAATACAGGGTTCAATGGTCAGCTAAAAGTCATTTATTATAATAATATTTTTCAATATTGTGTATTAAAATAGTGAAGTTTTTATTTAAAGTAGTTTTCTTAAAGTGGCGTAATTAAAGTGTATCGGAAGCTTCTTTACTCGTATCTGCATTCAATTGATGTTGAAGATCTTGTTATTGTTGTTTTTTTGGAATTCCTCGCTGGTTAAAGTTTTTAGATGATTAAAAATATTGAATGAAATTAATTTAATTTTAATAGATGAACGATTATTGAATAGTTTTTTAGTGAATGAATCAATTGTTTATTATTTCCTATTTGCGAGTGGAAGGAACAAGGAAAACTGTGCGGATATTGTTTGTTGTGAGTGCAAACGAAAGATCGAGATTTTTTTTGGCATGCAATGCTTTCGCAGTTTTCTACTGGGGCCTAATTGTTGCCTCGAGCTCGACCTCGAGCTGATTTGATAAAATTTTCTTAGCTTGAGATTTTGGCATTCGCAATCGAACAATATTCGATATCGAATGTCATAATCTCAAACTAAGAAAACTCGATCGAATCAGCTCGATATCGAAAGCGACGATTGGACTCCTGTTCTGAATTACACACTTGTCTTTCCAGGGCTCATGCAAATTTATAATAGCAGCCACTATATGACGGTTCGTTGGCAGGACGGATGGCCAAGTATCCTTAAAAGCGCTGCAAAGAAAATATAAAAATGCCGAAATCAATGAAAATACAAAATCAGTTTTTCTTTCGAAAATAAAGTAAGATAATTTTTTGTGCTTTATTTCTAATGTTTTTGTTTTATTATTGCAATTTTCATTTACAAATAATATTAATAATTTGTTGTTTCTGTTTTTGTTTTTATAACATTTATTTTTTTTTCTGAGGAAGAGAGCACAGAACATGTTCGAAATATCAAGAATAAATCTACAAAATTAATACGATATATTTCATAAAACATAAAAAGAGTTTTATTTAAATAAATGTCATGACCTTGAGCCTGAATAAAAGAATAAATACTTAAAAATATTCTCAAAATTTTGGCAAGAAATTTAGTTGACTGGTGTTAAATATAAAACTGTGCGGAAGTAATTATAATTATCTTTAAAATTCGTAATTGTTTTTTGGCAAACAAAATCACGTGTGTACAATTCATAAGCTTTTGTATTAGTTGTAAGTTGTATAAATGTTGTTGGTAGTTTCAATTAGAGATAAGCACCGCTCACGTAAATAGCGTGCATAAAAGGGAGTATAATAAATGAGTCTTAGTGAGCGTGCATAAGAAAATTGTTTGTGTGATTATTTCGTGATTTTTTTTCTGCTTTATTGCAATTTTTTTTTCATATAATTTTTAATTTTTTTTTTAAATTATTTTGATTGATTAACGAGCTTAAGGTCACTTTTATACAAAAAAACATCCAAATTTATTCTCGATATTTCGTTACTCCTTTGTGTAGCTTCTTCAGGATGAAAAATTGTTCATTGTGTTAGTAGCAACTTAAAACGCTTATAGCTCTCAAAATACTGAACCGATTTTAACAAAATATAGAATGTGCACATTTGTGAATAAATACCTTTAAAATGTTACAAGATTTGTCAAAATTATCTGTATGATGTGAGCGTAAAAGGGACCTAAAAAAACGTGTTTGCCTATTAATTATAATCAGCCCAATTATAAATATCCGCAAGGAATTTGTTTCATGAGGAAATATTTTTCTCTAGAAAAATTTCTTCTCTTAATTCAAAATTAATTCAAACTCCCTTCTGTTTTGTGAGGGAAAGAATTTTTTTTAGGGAAAACCCAAACTTAAATATACAGTGAACTTGCGACAACGTGAACTAATTTTTACCAAGGCAGTTCACATTTTCGAGTTTGTTCACGTTATCGAGTACCCAAATTTAAAACAAAAATTACCCTATTTTATATAAAAAATTATATATTAATAAGTTAAAATGCTAAACACTATTTGAAATTAATTATTTTATTGATTCTTAATAACAAAAAATTAAATGCCATATATTCAGTTCACTTTGTATTCGATAAATAAGAAAAAATAAATCAAATAAAGGATACAAGAAATTGATATTTGATTAACAAAAACAGCAAAAAATAAACTAAAACTAATAGGAATATTATTTTCGTTAGATAAATAAGAATCAGTTAAACAAAGTTTAAAGAAAAAAATCAGTATTTTTTTTTGGTAAAGTTTTTTAGTTTGCCATCTTTAAAAGATCTTTTTCTTAAAGCTTTCTCAGCACGATAATGTCACTTTGGTCTATCATCTCGTTTTCCGCCCATATTAAAGCCTTGGATTTAATTGTAACTTCTGGCTGGAATATAATCGAATCATCATCATCGTCGGTATCATCCTGAATTTCAATACTTAATACTTCTGTGCAATTTTTTTTTTTTTTTTTTTTTTTTTTTTTATCTTGGACCAGCACTCAGGGGATGATGACCCCTACACATGCAATGCATTGTGCTGGAACTAGTGGAAAGGGATAGTGATAGATATGAAAGGAGGTGAAGCTTCATTCGTTCTTTACAACTCTGCTTTTTTCTGCACGTTTATTCGTGGAGCGGTGTTGCAGCGCCTCTGGTGGCGAGGAGGACATTACGAGTTTTGAAGCTGTGTTTAGTTTAGTAGCCACTTCTTTTATTAATTTTATTTTACTTCGCCGTTGATTGTGCTACTCAGTACCAACGAAGGAGGGCGCTCTGATGTTACATTGGAATTAGTATCAGCTGCAGTTGGTACTGTTCAGTGACCAGTGACCATGCCTTCGCCACTGAAACCTTCCGCCAACAACTGACACAAAGGCATACCAATGCACATCAGAGAAATGCGTGGTATTTTTATTTCATGACTCTGTCTGACACTGGGTTTGAACCCAGGTCCTTCGGTTTGTAGTCAACGTGCTTACTACCTGAGCCAACGCCACCCTGTCTGTTAATACGTTTTCGTCGTTTGTTAATGTCATTAGTGGAGGAACAAACTAAAACAACAGTGTGTAGTAGTGTTGAGCCCTTATACATGTTGGAGATCTCTCGCCCATTGCCATCCGAAGTTGATCCAGCAGCGAGGGCTACGAGGGCATGGGGAAAAGATACTGGCTTTGTAGAAGAAAATATTGTTAATAAAAGAATCACCGCGGAAGGCAAGGTTGAATCACACTTGGGAACCAAAAGGGAATGGTGGCTGTCCAAAACTAATGCAGAAGTTTGAAGAAGAGCCAATTCAAAAAACAAGGTGAAAACAGGATTACCAATAAAAAATAGTGGGGATCATTGACTGGATAAATGGCAATTTTGCGACTTTTTGAATGATTGTATGATAATAAATAATAGAAAAATTTGCTTAATTGTTAAATTTCTTTATTGTTATCTACATGCACTCAATAATGCTCTAGTCCTAAAAAGTATTATAAAGTATCGTGCAGAATGTAAAATGTCGGGCATTATCACTATTTGTCCATCTTTTCATTTAACTTTCCTTTGTGCGCCCATTTGATTGGCACACGCCAAAAAAACTTCGGATATATTATCTGAAGGGTTTTCTAAACCCATCAATTGAACATATTCAAAGCGTTCGAGGCGGTTCAATCAATATAATAGATAATCGGCAATTAAATTCTCCCCCTACTAAATGATCCGGCAGACTTCCAACTAAAGTCAACTTCATACCCATTTCATCACTGCGGGCTTATAATATCCCTGGAGTATCTATCCTGTATAGTAACAGATCCTCAATAAGTTTAATTTTTTCCATTACAGAGCGTTTAGTTTCGGCTACGGCATCTACTTGGGCTGCTGGTCCTCTTTTTCTTTATTTGTTGATTTCACAAAACATTTTACGCGTTCCAACACATTGTTGATCCTTGCAATTTGTAAAAATTACATGTTCATTAAGTGATCTAGTTAAATATTTTTGATCTTCTGGTGATATTAAATTCTTTTTATTTAGGACTAATAAATGAGGTTTTTCAGCACCCGCAATTGTTTGGTAGAATTCAGGGTTACGACCAGAGAGAGGTATTCGTGAATCATCCAAGATGCAATCTACCGATTTCAGCCTCTGCTGCATTTACTTTTAGCCTTTTCCCATGTGCCCAGGATCTCTATTTAGTCATTATTGCTCTAGACATAAATAGTTTTTTGTATCCTCACAATTATAAATAACATTTTGCTGTAATTGTTTGTATTTGTGTTCGTTTTTTTTGACAATCGCAATGAAACTACACAAACAAAAATGCCTGTTGTTCTTGCAGTGTTGTAATTGTTTTACTAATGCTGTCACCTCGTTAAATACACTTTGATTTAGAATAACTACTTTTTTGCTTTTTATTTTTTTCTCCCTTTTACACGGTTTATAAAAACGAGCTAAAAAGTAAAATGATGGAATCTTAAATTCATAATAGAAGAAAAGGAAAAGGGGAAAAATTTCATGAAGAATTTCTGTTTCTAATTGGGCTGGACAATTAAAAGTAATCTCAAGCTCATTAATCAATTAGAAAATTATATTCATAATAAAATACCAAGAAAAAGTAAAAAATTAGTTATTAATAATTTTTTAGTTTATGTTTTCGTGAGCGTGAATCTTCGTGATTGTGAGTAACTTTTTTTTCTACTGATGTGCATGTGCGTGAGACAAAAACATAAGGTCGTGCATGAACGTGCATGAGTAATATTTTTTTTATCGTGATCTTGCATGCAGCGTGAGTGAAAAGTCACGCTCCCATCTCTAGTCTCTATAGAAACTTTTGTTTATAAAAATTCCGCTATGTTTTACATTCCACTTTGAATTATGGAATTAAATTGAAATGACTTCAGTTAATGTTCTGCATTCTTTTTTTTTACATTTGAATTTCAATAATTCAATAGAAATATCAAAAATTTAAAATTTACTTTTCATATCTCAATTTCACTACTTTTGTAGAACGGGCACAATTATGTTGCTATTGAAATTGCCAACAACATTTACACAACAGATACAACTCGTACATGACTTTGTGAATGGGACAATTATATTGATTAAATAGTTTCCAGTGGCGTGTTTTCCTGGGGGTAGCAAAAATTATATTGACCCCGACCTCAGAACAGTTTAATACACTAAAATTCTGGGTATGATAAAAATCAATGCTCCTCCGTTCCCCGTCCCCCTCAATCATCAAATTTAACTATCTCTGCCTGTAATTACCACTCTTCTTTAACTGAATAGAAATCCACATGGGTGTCTGTTGAAACCAGCAGAAATCAATTAAAAATTAACTTTTAACATTTTTTAAAGAACAAAAAAGAAGACAATTAAACAAAAACTTAACAGGAGTGTTATTTCGTTTTCAAATTTTTGACTTTTAAGGAAATCTTTGTGTGATTCGAAAAGAACATGTTGAATGTACCAAATGGTGCATATTTTTATTAACTATAATAGAATCTATTGATTAATTAGTTTATGGTTTTGTTATGACACCCACCTTCAAGTTAATAATTAAAAAGTTTTTTCTTTTTTTTAATTTCAGTTATTTCATAAGCAGCTTATTTTAGAAATGTTAACAATACAAACAGTTTTTTTTTGTGATTTGGATTTTTTGTTGAACAATTTCTTTAATTGAATAAAAACAAAATTTTTTTATAAAATGGGTCTCTTGTTTCTTATTTAGTATTAATGTTGTTAATGTTCTCTTCTGTGATTTAATAAAATGTAATTTGATACGTAGTTCGATAAAAATAAGAAGATTTAAAGAGTTTAGTTGTTTTTTTTTAAATTAAAGTTTTCGAGTCTCAAATTTCTTTTTTTTTTTGCGAAGTTTTTAGCACTTTTTTTTAAACACATTTTGCTATTGACAAGAGTTTGAAAATATGTGAATATATACAGTGTGGCGGAAAATTAGTCATCCTTCCTTCACAATATTCATTTTGGGTCCTGCTGTGTGTGCTGCTACACCGTCTTGTTGAAACAACATGTTCACCAAAGCCCCGCTCATTTAATTCCCGCAGTAAGGAATCGCTTATCATGATTCTGTAGCTTCTGGTTGATGTTTCCTGCTTCTCAGCGACATCGGCAGCCACAGCCGTAACATTATCGACAGAACGACCAGTCCGGTGGCGGGAACGATTTGCAAGATCTTTTGTGTTTCCAGTCTGTTCCTGTCGAGCAGCTAAGCGGCGTGACACAATTACGAAATAGACGTCGACATTGAGGCTGCTCTAACACCACCCACCGATTATTAATAAAAAACTTCACAATATCCATTGTGGCTTCCGCTGTGCGCGCGGTTGCATCGTCTTGTTAAAACCAAATGGTTACCAAGCCCCACTCATTCGATTCCGAAAGTAAAAAGTCGTTTAGCATGGCCCTCATGACCCTGTACCGTTCGTCGCCAGTAACAGTAATCATATTGCCGATGGCAATATGATGGCTCAACCACTCCTACCGCGTGAACGTCGCACCACACACAGTGGCATTGAGTGGATGTAACGGCTTTTCATGTTTCACACGGGGATTTTCAGTGCCCCAGAAACAAATATTTTGTTTATTGCCGTAACCACTGCGCCTCGCAGCTCATGATGATTTTCGACTCAATATCATCCTTTTCGATGTTGAGATTGACGACACAATTATTCAACCGTATTTCAGTTGGCGACATCAACGTCACGTCAACGCAATACCAAAAAGTTGAAGCTTGTCTACTCGATCTCGAGAACAATTTTGTGCTAATGGAAAGTGTACTTCTTTCTGTTCTATAAGGTCTAGTAAATAACAAGAGCCTGTCAATAGTAGGCATTTGTTTCCGACAACGGGTAGACAAGCCCCAATTTTTTGCTATTGTGTTGACGTGACGCCGATGTTGCTATCTGGAATAAGGGCGATTGTTGCTTGCATTACTTGTCTGTTTGTCAGTTTACTGCAGCTGTCTAGTTCACAATTGTCAAATATGATTGACGTATGACGACATTTAAAATATATAAAATCATATAAAATATGCCGATGGGGTGATTAATTTCGAGCCACCCTTTAATCGATTTTATTATAGATACTATTTCATATAAATTTTAATTATATTCAACACAAATTTTCAATTTCTTTGATTTTTTGCCAGATTCAGTCGTTCGAAACTTGTTTTTTGTTGGGAAATTTTATTTTTCTGTTGGAGTTTTTAACTTTTTTTGGGCGAATCTTTAATTTTTAGGTGAAAAATCATCGTATGTGGTGAAGGGCATGAACATTAATATCTTGTTTGTCATTAATTTTTAAGAGCAACATTTTTTTCCCATAGAACTTTTCATATTTTTGAAATATTTTCCCAAGAAAATTTTTCGCGAAATAAATTTAACCATTCGCTATCGCAATTATTGGATCGTGTTGCTCATGCGTCTTGTACTTGATGTCAAAAGAAAATTATTTTGTATATAAAGCATTATGAAATCGTTATCCTTTCTTTGTCAGTTTTTTTTGAATTCGAGAAAAACAAAAAAAAACATAAAAGGATTAATATTTCAATAACATTGTTGCGTGCGATATAGATTTTTTTATTATTCGCACAGCTAAAATGATTGAAGGGTTTATTAAATGCGTCAATTCGTTTGTAACGAAAATTTCCAACGAATGTCAAGGAACAGTAAGCGATATATTTTTATTTGTATAAACGAACACCAACTGCGTAGCGCTTTTGGCTTGTCTACAGAAACCAACAGGATCTAGGCAAGAGTCGCACCTACGACCACAAAAGTTTTTATTTACAATTATTTAATTGCTTCTCCGTGACAGAATATATTCTGAATGTATTCTTGGTTATTCCCCAAACGTTGCTTTTATGGATATAGAGATGCAACCAATTGCTTGGGTTTGTCTCTGGTCCAAGACCCGAAGTATAAACTTCCAGCTGATTGCTGTCCTATCTGGTATTAACGCAATTATTAAGCCCACAAACTTCGTTAGCCAAACGTAATGTTGTGAACGATGTGTTGTTGCAAAACTTCCAATGATGCAGTGGTGGTTAAATAAATAGTAGCAGCCTGAGTCTATAGTAGAGATGGGCAGCACTCACGCATGATCTTGTTTAGTTTTTTTGCATGAACGTGAGAATAAAAAAAATTTAGCGTGAGTGAAAGTGAGTGAGCTATATTGTAATTTTTTCATATTATTTTAGGATTTTTTTTTAATTATTTTATATTTTTTTCGTGAGCATTTTGTCAGCTTGAGTCTTCGTGATTATGACCAACTTTTTTCCACTCACTTGAGCGTGCATGAACGTGAGCCAAAAGTATGAGGTTGTTTATGAGTAAACATTTTCATATCGTGAGCGTCAGTGAACATTTACTCACGATCCCATCTCTAGTCTATAGTAAAAGTTTCGTACATGGTGCGAACCATCATGTGAACGAATTAAAAATTGTTTTGATAACCAAGTACTCGCAGACATCTTGAACACATTTGTATCCTCGCTTATGCTCACTGCTTGCAACAGAGATAACAAGTGCAATTTAATATTGCGACCTTGTGGGGCACATACAATTCGTTACAGCCGCACATAACAATTCTCTAGTTTTCATTTGAAAAACATTTAGTCGATCTGCTAAAGATTATTTCACTAAAAATAGCAGAAACATTATTTTTGAATATTAAGATTTCTGTACAACAGACACCAACAACCAATAAATACATCATAATATATCATTATTAACATTTCCATTAGAATCTTCCTTTTTCTGTGTGAGTGTATGTGTGTATGTGTTTTAATTTTTGCTATTTCCATTTGCTGCCACAACTGCTGTTGGATGTGGCATGATAATGCTGGTATGATTGTCGCCAGAGCATAAAATACATTAATTGTACAAATAAATCATGTTCAAGGACAATAAAATCATAATGTTTGTGTATGTCTGAACTCAAATGAGGCATGCCACTGCAGCTATAAAATACAATAAACATATTTATTTGTCAACTAACAATAACTGACAGAACCTTACACCCATACAAAAGACACACACAGCCAAACACACACACACACACACACACACACAAACACACACATGTTGCACTCTAAAGCAAACAAAAGCAAAAGCCCTCTTGTAAGCGCTGTCCACGCATGTAAATGCTGTTGCAAGATTATTTTCATGTACAACAACGTGTTGTTGGTTGCTATTGTTGCCAGTGTTAAAAATCAAAATGCACAAATAATATTGTTAACTGCTGGCCAAGAAGTTGTAAATTGTCAACACAACAGCACACGATAGGAAGCCAGCTTTTTAACCATCTTTAGTCATTTCAAATTCCTTCAAAAAGTGTATTTACGTTCACAAGTGCAGGGAAAAGATAGAAAATGAATAATGAGTTTGATGTTGCCTCCTGGTTGCTGCTGCTGCTGCTGCTGCGGCTGCTAAGGTGGCAATATTGCATTTGGAAAACAATTATTTATTGTTGTTTTATTGATGTTGTTGAACTTTTAGGATTATTGTGCTCAAGGGCTGATTGAGATGTCAAATGTCTGCCAAAAAGGACTTGAGATTATAAATTGTAAATGCTGCAAAGCTTTTACTTATGTTGTTCGTATTTTGTTGAGTCTTAAAAATGTCGGGGGGTGGGGTTAAAATAATTATGTCACTTTTGATAACAATAATTTCATTTTGGATCATTTCTTTTGCAGGTATTAGAAATAAATTAAATACATTTGATTTTTCTAGAACACATACTTTCCTTCAGCATGGATTGGAAGCACTTAAAAACAATATTTGTTGCTTATTCCACCGCTGCTTGCATATCCTTTTGAATCTAAATTCTTTACCAATTGCTACTCAATAAATTAAACATTTTCTCTAAAATCTTTTAAAAATTAATGTCACAAATTCTTAAATTTTATTAAATGGACTAACAGTTGAAAATTAATTTTCTTTACACAAAATAAAGGAGGTGTCTTGAGGACATCTGGTTAGAACGGTGTTCCTTGGCTATCTGCATACATGTTCTATGTGTTAAATAATGAAATTTAATTTGCATTAGCATTTGTCCTGTATAAATTTTTGGCCTATATTTTTTTTTTACCCATTTAGCCTTTTTCTCTTACGAGACCCACGCCGGCCAGATGCCTCTACTAGATATGTCGGCTTCCTCGCATGTAGGGGTGTTCTCAACAATAGGATTAACCGAGGTAGGTACGCAGCAAAATAAATTCAAATTATCTACACATAAATTATTAAACAAAACATCTATGGAACATCTATGAAAGTAAAGAGTTAAGTTTTGAACTCCAGTCGTCCTTTTCCCTACCATGACCGTACCTTAAAGCTTACCATAAAGTATCGAAATATGCTGTATAAATTCGAAAAATGGTCATAAATCTCAAATATGCAAAAAAAGAAAAAAAAAATGCTGTCGAGGAAAAAATATGCAAAAATATGCAAAAACGAAGTGATGCCAAAATTCATAGAAATTTCTGAAACGTATAAATATTTTATCTTCGACTCCATAGTTTGAGTAGGAAAAGATATGCAATTGCCTATTCGAGGGTGCACTAGTGATAGCGAACAAATAAAACTTGAAAAATTTTTTTCACAAATAATTAAAATAAATAATAATAACAACAACAGTAATAACAATCCATCGCTACATGTATTGATCTGGCGATAAAGGTGCCGTTTACACGCCAATTTTTTATCCTCTCATTCGAACGTGTCTTATTTTCTTCTTTAATTACATGACCATTATTATCGGAATTTATAAATTATAAATTTATAAATGTTTTAGACACTTATATTTGCATCCATTAACAAAACGACATAACTAACGTTGTCGCCAGTTTGCAGTTAATCAAGTCTGTTTAATATTTGTAATTTTTTTCTAATACATATTTGTATCTTTTTAATATAAAACGTATTTAGTTTGTATTTTTATATGCAAATGTATGCAAGAATAAAGACATGTTGCTGCAAACTGGCAACTAACATAACTAGAGCAAATAGTTTTACAATTTTATAATTATCTAAAAGATATTTTATTTAAAATGCACTTATTTGCTGAAGAGAATTTCAAGAATTTATTGCGATTTATAGTTGAGAGGTGTCAAGTTAAAGTTTTGAAATAATTGTTTTTTACAAAAAAATCAAATGCAAATGAGTTTATAGATTTAAGCTAAATTAAATACATAAATATATTTAAGAAATGTTTAAAGTTTATTAAGATCTAAACAACAAAGTGGGTCTTTTTATAGAGATATATTTTGTAAATATTTAATAAAACTAGTCATTTCTATGGCCGACATAATCGGCAATGTTCTAGAAATTAATTATTAAGCATTTACATTATCAAATTTCCATCCGAATAAATTAACATGTACATTAGACCGTCTCGCCTTACAGGCAAGAAACAACAGTTCGCCGTATACCACCGAATATAAAATATTGTTGCAAGGCAGTTTCGAAAATTTTTGTTTTTTCGGAACGTTATATCTTCGGCATTTACAGTCGGATATTTAAGTGTGATATATCGATGTTTTTGTCTCAAGGAGACCAATGTTTTGATTAAATAGTCGTCATTGACCACAAATATCCCGTTCTACTGTTTACATTATGAGTACATTGTACATCCATATTTAATTCTCGTCACTTTCAATTCTGATCTGTTTTTAAAATTCACTTATTTGAAGAGAAACACTCTCATTGCTTTGCTTATGTTTTTACTTGAACCAATACTTACATAAGTGAATGTGCGTGTGTATTTTTAGCATTTGTAGTGGTGTCAACTTTAGAAGCCTGTTATTCCTTCAATACTGAACCGATTTAAATAGTATATAGTTGGGTAACTAAAGTTCAAGAATGTCTACCATATGGTCAAAGAATGAAGAAAATCGACTGTCAAATAAAAGAGAAAAAAAGGATCCAATAATATGTCTTTGCCTGTTTAGATTATGTTCTTAATAAAACGCTGTCAATAAGACGGTAGTATATAAAACGCTTAACAATAACAAAGCTGACACTTTTGTCGTTAATGCAGCTTATGTTGTTGTTGTTATTGTTACTTATTATAATGTTTTTGTGACAACATTTCATAGCATACGATTGATTTGAAGCTACCTAAGTAGGAAAAAAACTTTTTTTTCAAAAACCATTTATTTCTCAACATAGTCTCCTTTTAGTTCAATACACTTAGTAAGACAATATTCAAATTTTTTTATACCATCTGAATAATACGATTTTGGAAATCCCTCAAAATACGCGTTAGTTTCGGTAATCACTTCTTCGTTTGAGATGAATCTTTTACCTGCGAGCCATTTTTTCAAGTTTGGAAACAGGAAAAAGTCACTAGGAGCTAAATCTGGACTATAAGGTGGATGATCAACCAATTCGAAGTGTATTTCACGTAATTTTAGCATCGTATCTAATGCTGTGAACCGGTGCGTTGTCTTGAAGAAAGAGCACTTTTTTCTTCTTTAAATGTGGTCGTTTTTTCTTGATTGCATCAATCAATTGATCCAATAATGCACGATAATACTTTCCTGTGATTGTGGATCCTTTTTCAAGATAATCGATGAGCAATATTCCGTGTGCATCCCAAAATACAGTGGTCATAACCTTGCCAGCCGATTTCACTGTCTTCGCCTTCTTCGGAGCACTTTCACCAGCTTCCACCAACTGTTTCGATTGATTTTTGGTTTCAGGTGTGTAGTGGTGGACCCACGTTTCATCAACAGTTATTAATCGACGCCAAGAATCAACAGGATTATGCTTTATCATGTCCAAACACCGCTGTGAAGTGGTCTGACTGGTCGAACTCGTTTTTGTTCGACACTGAGCAAACGCGGCACCCATCTTGCCGATAGCTTTTTCATATGCAAATGTTCATGCCAAATGTTGAACATCTGATATGTTTACCATTTCAACAATCTCACGTAACTTGACTCGGCGATCATTCATAACGATATCAAGGATTTTCTTGATATTTTCTTCAGTAAGCACCTTTTTTAGCCTTCCTGTTGATGGTATTGTTTGTTGCAGCGCTTGTTCGGTCGCGTGTTAATTCAGCAATCCAATATTTTACCATATAATCTGACTCACGGTAATGTTTATCGAGTTTTTCTTTTGTCTCTTTCGCCGTTTTCCCTTTCAAATAATAGTTTTTAATCACTGCACGAAATTCACTTTTTTTAATTTTTCAAAAAACTCAAAAGTTGCTTCAAACTTCAGACGACTACAAAAAATAAACTAATCGATGAATTTGGGTGAAATTTTTTAACAGCTGACGTTTGACAGATCGCAATTTCTAAATTTTGTTTTTGTGCTGGCTAGGTAGCTTCAATATCAATCGGCCCTCGTACTTCAGGGATAATAAATTTTACTTTAGTTGTTCTTTATCAGTGTTAAGCAACAGCAGTTGCCGTTTCTTTTTAAACTTTACTTAACAGAACTCAGTAATAATTTGATTTTTATTTATTCTGCACAGGAGTCCTGTAACAGGACACCCCATACATAATTCTTCCATTATTATATTTAAAAAAAACCTGATTTCTACATAAATAATTGCTTTAATGCCAATTCCAAGAAAGCAAAAAAAGTCGCTTTTCCTTTTGGGTTTTTAAAGTCTCCCTTAAATCGAACACTTATCCGCACCTTCATTAAATACTGCACCATCGTCATTAATCAAAATAGCTTTAGCAGCGAAGAATTATTATTTATGTCACATTCCACCAGCAATTATGAAAAGTGAAAATCTTGTGCCAAACTTTAGTCTACTACTCCATTTTAAATTTATGCAGTCATAAATCTAAGAAAGAAATAAAAAACCATTATTGACTCGTACGTACGTACGTACCAACACTTGCACTTAAAACAAATCTATATTTGCTACTTTATGCTATTTAAAGTGAATCAAATGTAAAATATTTATGCGTAATTCATCCTTCTGGGACAACTGCTCCGCTCTGTGTGTGTCTGCATTTTCACATAAAGTATATTTATGGGTCTAGAAAGGCATAATCGCCATAACTGTGGGACTCCACTTCATTCTTTACACACATTTTATTTACTTCTTTGCAATTTTACTTTAATCAGTTGAAGCTTCAACTACATTTCGATTATGCGATGAATTAAAGGATTTAAAATTTATGATTGAGATGCTGAGAAGGTGTTTAATGTTTATACAATAATGCATTTTATATATTTTTGTTCGCGTTGTTTGCTTCTTCAGTTCAGAGGTTGATTAATAACTTTACTTTGTTTAAATTCAATTGCTTTTACTTTATTGTGTCTCCGCAAAGGTCTTACGATTGAACTAAAATTTTGTTATACTAATTCAATCTGTTTGTTGTTTTATTGAGACTTCTTAGTGGACATTTTAATAAACTTCACTTCAAAGCTGTGGGCTGTTGACGAAACATCCTAAGTCGTGATAAGAATGTTTTAAAATTAATAGGTAAATTTGTTAGAAATAGAACGTTTTAAAAATTTTTAATTAAGCTAATTAAAAAAAGGCTAACATTTAAAAAAGTACATTTTCAGTTAATTTTAAAAAATTAGTTAAAAAAGATATGTGTCAAGAAAATTATTTCTTAAAAGTTCTTTTCAAAAGAGTACATTTAAAAAAGTACCTCTTAAAAATAAAAAAGTACTTACAAAATGTACCTGTTAAAAATAAAAAAGTACATTTAAAAAAGCACTATCCGTTAAGAAAAGTGTTTTTAAAAAAAATTCTTTTCCAAAAAGATATATTTTAAAAAAGAAACTGTTCAAAAGAAGTTTATCTTAAAAAAGTACTTTAAAAAAAGTATATTTCAAAAAAGTACCTTTCAAAAAAGTTAAAAAAAATAACTGTCAAAAAAGTACATCACCAAAAAAAATCTTTTCAAAAGGGTACATATTAAAAAAGTACCTGTTAACAAAAGTTTATCTTAAAAACGTACATTTAAAAAAAGTACCTTTTAAAAAATGTAATTAAAAAAAATATCTGTCAAGAAAAGTATTTCTTAAAAAAATTCTTTTCAAAAAGATATATTTAAAAAAATAACTGTTCGATAAAGTTTTTATTAAAAAAGTACATTTAAAAAAGTACATTTTAAAAAAGTGGATTTTAAAAAATTAGTACAAAAAAGATATCTGTCCAGAAAATTATTTCTTGAAAAGTTCTTTTCAAAAACGTACATATAAAAAAGTACCTGTTAAAAATAAAAAAATACATTTAAAAAATCATTATCTGTCAGGAAAAGTGTTTTAAAAAAATATTTTTCCAAAAAGATATATTTTTTAAAAGAAAACTATCCAAAAGAAGTTTATCTTAAAAAAGTACGCTAAAAAAGTACGTTAAAAAAAGTACCTTTCAAAAAAGTTAATTTAAAAAAAAAAATAACTGTCAAAAAAGTACATCACCAAAAAAAATCTTTTCAAAAGGGTACATTTTGAAAAATTACCTGGTAACAAAATTTTATCTTGAAAAAATACATTTAAAAAAAGCACATTTTTAAAAAAGTTAATTAAATTTTTTTTAAATATATATCAATAGAAATATTTCTTAAAGAAATTATTTTAAAAAATGTACATTTTAAAAAAGTACACGTTAAAAAAATTAAAAAAAGCATTTCTAAAAAAGCTTTTTAGAGAAAGCCTTAAAAAAATCCTTTAAGAAACGTCATAAACTTTAATCTATTTAACGAACAAAACTTTTTATTCTCATTTTAGTTTTAAGTTCTTAGTAAACTTTAATATATTTAAAAAACATTCCTTTAATTAATCTGGCTTAAAATTTAAAATTAGTTCATGATTAATGGGAATTTTTTCTGACAAAATTTTAGGTCTATCAGAAGTGTAATAAGTTCCAGAAATAGTCCATTATGAGTATAATATTATAGTAAAGTTTTAATGCAAAGCAGCATTAAAAAGTAATTAATTATAAAAAATTAGCATAAACGAGTTTTAAAGAAACAGAAAGTTACACGCGGTTTGCTCATGTCAGATTCTGCTCTGTGGCATAATTTAAAAATTCAAAACAAATAATACAAGCTGCTGTGCCATTTGTTCTCAGTTAGAGACTTAAATAGAAACTCGTCTTTTAATTTTTCCGCAAATATTGAAATTATATCAAGAAACAAGAGGAATAGATGATTTTCAAAACAAACGAGAACTGGAATGAAAAAGTGGGCACCCAAAAGAAATTTAACAACTAAAACAAACGCTTGATATTTTTTTTAGCGGTGGAAATTGATTAAAAATTAAATAAAAATCTAATAAAAATATTTGAATTTAATTTGATTAAAGAAAACAAAAGCATGTATTTCAATCATAAAAAAAACTTTCGTGTACAACCTTTTCCAATAATATTCAATGCCAGGCGATTTTCAATGTGTTTAGATATTAAGACTAAACATTTTTTTTGTGATTAGGATTCTAATAAGTTTGAATTAAATATTTAAATATAATTTTTATAAATCAAAGTGTTCTTAAAGAGTGTGTTCGCTATTTGAATTTTAAAACAGACATCACCAACCAGTATGCAAATTGTGGGCCGTCAGATAAAACAATTTCAGTTATAAAATTCAAACTTGAATGTACGAGTACGGACAACAAGTAGAAATGACTTAATAGATGACCTTGAGTTTGCTGGTTAATTCTTAATAAAAAAATTTTTTTTTAAATCCTAAACACAGATAGATTATATATTTTTAAACTTTTATTTCTGTTGAGAGTTCTTATCAAATATTTGTTAAGATTTAAAGTACTAAATAAAGCTGAAGTAAAATATAAAGATTTTTATGGGTTTTAAAGAACTAAAACTTTTATATCAGCGCAGGCTTAAATGTGTATGGTTTTTCATAAAAGTTTGTTTGGAATTTAAAACAAATTTGTGCTGCTAAAACTGTTTAAATTTGTATCTTTTAATCTGTTGAAGAGCCATTTGTGGACTTTTAAGCTTTAGGAACAAAATGTATTTAAAAGTTCATTGCTTTTTCCATTCAACTAAATGTAATTGTTTTTTTTGGAAATATTAAACGATATTTAATAATTTAGTTTGCTCTTTATTTTCTCTTGAAATGTTGAACAGTTTAATTTGAAATCAAATGCAAAAAAATGGGTTTTTTACAATTAACAAGAATTTCAAAGGCTGACAGTTGTCGGGTTATTATCACATATTGCTTTTGCAATATTTAAGAAAGTGGGAAAAATTGATTTTGCATATTTGAAATAATTATTATTAGTTAAGTTTTAATATGTAAAAGTTGTTTTTTATAATTTAACAATAATTTCTAAGATAAATCTGGGCTTTCCTCAATACTATGGGCTGTTATAGTAATATTCACAGTTGCTTTTGAGCAGCGTGCACCAGTTCGATTCTTTACATCACTAACTAGTCCTTGCTTTTTGGCCGAAAGGTGCTTGACGGCGGCCCAAGAATGTTTTATACGCACTATAACCGCGAAATTTTCAAAATTTTTGTAGTAAATTTAAGTAATTTCAATATGTTGTTGAAGCGTACGTCGCACAGTGTCGTGTTTTCATATAACGAGTGGCCAAAAATAGAAAGAGTTATTGTAAAAACTTAAAATTTGGCTCACATGTTTTAATTGGTAAAACGAAATCAAATATAAAATTTCAAAAATTTCTGTGCATGAAATCGCATCCTTCTCATATATCCTGAAACGAAAAAAAGTCATAAAGTAAAGTAAAAAAAAGTTCGAGCACTTAAATTTATGTTTTCTTTCATTATACGTACTTTTAGTAATTCGATTATATAAAAAGTTCTGCAGGATAAATCGAGACGTTTTTTTAAGCTTCTGTAAAAAATTGTGATTTTGGGAATTATTTCTGTTTTGCTATTGTCTTTATTATTACGGTATTCCTATTGTCATTAATATTTCAAATTAAAAATAGCGTGTCCTTATTAAAATCATATTAGACTAAATAATTTAGTAAATTTTTTTTACGTAAATCGATGTAATTTGCTTTTTTAAAGCAAAAAGAAAATTTTCCTTTTTAAAAAAAAAAATTATTCAACTTGTTTAGAAAGTGCATTTTTGAAGCTGTATAACTTCGGCTAAAAATAACATTTTTATTTAATTCTGTTCTAATTTTCTTTGTCAGAGTGTATACTATTCAATAGCATAAAAATATTTTCGGGTTTCAACTATTCCATTTTCCTATTTTTGGCCGCCTCACAACACTGTGCATCGTTCCATTTTTTTATTGGCGCAGTTTTAACTTGTCATCAGTCAAGTTGTTACAGGTTGAGTCATAACAACTGTTAAAATGGCAGGATATTAAAAATGGAACATCTCATTGGAACAACCTGTACATTTTGAAAATCTTAATTGCATTTTGCCAAGTTCCATATTTTTAAATCGCTTATATGCAAGCCTTACAAAAATGCAAACCAAAGGCATTTCCATCATGTGACCAAAATGTATTAAAGATGTCTACAAAAAATTTTTTTCATGAATTTAATAAACTTTTCTGTTGAAATTCATTACAAATGAAATTGAGAAAGTAATAACAAATCACATGCTTGTACTGCGCCATAAGAATTTAATAAAATAAATTGATTTAAAACTACAAGAATTTTGAAATTCTTGGTGGCCGATTTACGTCGTCAAAACGTGAAATTACGCGTTCGGGAAACTTCTCATGCAATAAAGCCAAAATAGGTTGTGTTATGTGGCTCGTGGCACCGATTTGTTGAAACCACATATCGTTCAGCTCACAATTTTCTTCAATTGCAGTCGAAAAGAAGTCAGTTTTCATAAGGCTTTTCACCACAATCACTTCTCTGCGTGAGAAATGAGCTTCATCGCTGAAGAAGATTTTGTTCGAAAAGTCAGCCTTGGAAGCCTGTTGCTCTGTAGCAGCCAATCAGCATATCTACGGTGTTTTGAGTGGTTAGCCGGTTTTAATTTTGGCGTGAGTTGGACTTTATAGAGATGAAGGTGAAAATCCCAATGCTAAATGATCCGTGAGACGGTCCCAATTGCTGACAACGTCCCGGAATCGACAAATTCGCATTATCCGGCACACCTTTATTTATTTATTTATTAATTTTAGAATCTTCTACAACAAAACTTAATTCTTAAATTAGCAGAAGTATACTAATAGGTATTTGAACATTTACAATAAAAAATTGTGGGCACAGAGGAAAAATAGAAATAACAGAAGCAATATTTTCGGTATCTGTAACGCTTCCAGTCTCTTAAAATTTCTTTATAATCTTGGCAAATTATTGCCACCAGTTGTTTAATTATGACAATCATAATCACCCCGTAAAGGTCGAAAAGTGACCACATTTGAACCACCATATCGGTAGTAAGTTTTAATTATTTTAACACGTTTTTTGGTTGCTAAACGAGACCCATATTCGTAAATGACAAAACTTTCACTAAATAAATGACACTTCAGATGACAGATATTTAACAGCTGACAGCTTGCTTGCCAGACCGGCGCTTTTGAAATCACTAAATGGATAACACTTTATTTGCAAACAATACGCAGAAAACTCTATTAAAAGTTTCCGAAAAAGTCAATTAGGAAATTGTAATTTTTCTATTTATTAAAGATTATATTACGAGAAGCTCCACTTTGCAGTGATAATAAGTCTGTTATTTTGTTCTCAAATCAATAATTGATATAATTAAAAAAAAATTATCTTAAAATGTTTTGAAGCTTTCATGCAGCTTTTCAATTAACAACACCAAATATCGTTTAATTTTATAATTTTGTATTTGTAGCGTTTTTATAATTAAACAGAATTATCAAAAATTAAACTGGCTGCTAATCATCAATTCGTGATCGAGACAATAACTTGTTTGATCAAAAGCTTTCAATTCAATTGAGTTTATTGTTAATATTATTTTTAAATACAAGATCTTGATTTAATTAAATACTTCAGGTTAAGTTTGTTCTGTAGTTTTCAAATACTGGATATTAAAAGACACTTTATACTCGTAATTATTTAATGATTTATTAACATAAATTTCTAATAACTTTAATATCTAACGCTTCATTATTTAATCGTTAAAAGTTAAAAAATTATAAAGATGACATGATAGACGGACCACCACCAACGTGATGTTTTTATGTTGCAAAAATTATGTTAAAATATGGAAAAATTATTTATAAAAATAATTTTATTGTTTCTTTTTTTTAGTATTTTCTTTTTTATTGTTTAGTGGGTTTGTTTGTTCTGGCGACATTTAATATTAATCAATTAAAGTTAATTGTAGAATGATAAATATGGAAAATAAATTGGTTGATGTGTGTGGCATGTGTGTGAGAAACCTGGATCGGTTACATTTATTAATAATAATAATATTATTTTAGATTTATGTAAATTTATTTGATTGACATGTCTGCTAGTTTTGTTTGTATGTTTGATGAAAAATAGGGAAGAAGGAATTGCTTGGCAACAGAAGTGGGCGAAATGAACACTATTATTCGTATATTGTAGTATGACTTAATAGCATTTAGGAAGCTGTTGGAGAGGCAGTTAACGACAAATTTGTTAAACAGACGTTAAGAGTTTTGTTGCCAAACGTTTTATTTGAAAAATAAAACAACTTTTATAAATCATTAAATTTGATTTCAAGATAAGTCTTTGTGATTTAATTTTCTTGAGCAAGTCACCGCAATTAAAATAAAAACTCGTCTTAAAAATGAAGTACTAAATTTAAAACAAGTGAATGCAAGCAATTAAAGAAAAAAAGGAACAAGACACAATGACGGCAACAGTGAATATACTTTTTGGTAGTTAATACTAGTGGAGGGCAGAATAACAGCAGCATAAAATGCTGCGATACAATTCATCATACGAACAGAATTTAAATGTCAGTTTTCAGTTTTTGTTAATTCTATGAATTATTATACTTTTGCAGGGAATGTGTATAATTTTAACTAATTTATAATTTACTCGTAGTGTTTCTTAAAAACTTTCAGCTCCTTTTTTTTATTTTGCTTTCTTAAATCTACTTGACCTTTTAAGATTATTTAATTTTTAATTTTTTTTTATCTTTTGTGAAATTAAGCTGAAAAGTTAACTTTTGCTTAGCGAACGAGAATTTAAATGTTTAAACTTAAAAAGCGATTGTTTAAAGACTTGTCTTGACAAGTTATATTAATAAAAAATTAATTTTGTTTAATATATATTGCTTTTTTAATAAGAACCTGTTAATTTATATACAGTTATCAAAAATCAAAACGAATCTGTAAAAAATATATTGAACTTATTCGTACAAATGCCCGTATTGAAGTTTAAACAATATCATCTGAATTTTAATTTGTTTTCATTGTTTTATTTAAATAATTAATAATTAGTACTTTTGAAAGTTAAAAAGTAAAAATCAAAAGCTTTTTTCCCCTCTTGTTTTCTTTTCTAGAAAAAAGTGCAACATTTTTTACCCTTTTTATTGAAAATTTGCAATATAATGATTTTTTAAAATAGTGACTTTATTAGAAATTATTGTATCATCACTTACGAGACAATATTTTTGTCTTCAGAAATCTTTGAATAGCAATTTTTTTATAAAAAGTAAAAGAAATGTTGCATTTTTTTTAGAAAATAAAACGGCATTAAATTATTTTTGTTATTTTTTAAATTAAAATTCAAAACTGAAAGTTTTTAAATCAAGCTTGAATTTGTTAATCAAACTTAATAGTGCAAATAATTTTTATTAATAAATTAATACAAAATAAAAGCTAATTAATGCTGACAATAGTGAACAAACAACTGTTTTTGGAGAACGCAACACCTCCTCAATGCCGTTTATATGTTTTTTGCCACTTTTTATGTAACTTCCAGTTGCTAAGAGTGACAGGACTAATTTTTTTATATTAATTTCTCATGATAATTTTAAATAGCTTTATTTCTTTTGAAGCTTAAAAAAGCTCTTATCAAAAAATTTATTTTTTTAAATAATTACACAAGCAAACACTGTTTTGGATCTAAGCAACCAAAAGCTGTTTCTAAGGTTATTTGGGGCTCTGAATCCGAATCTGCAATTCCGAATCCGAATCCGTTTTTTGACATCGGTTTTTCTTTTTTAGATGTTAAATAAGCAAATTTTGTGCAATTTTTGTCAATTAATTTCCATTTTATTCACTTAAAAGTGTTAAATTAGAAATGAAGAGCATTCGATCTTGGTCGCTTCTACTGTTCGGAATCTGTTTCACGCATTAAAATCCAACAGTAGTCGCTCATCATGCCCTCGTCCCAAAATCCTTGGTAATTGTTTTTCGATTTTCGCCAAATCTTGGTGTAGTCGCTCTCCTTGCTCGTCGCGTGTATCACCCAAGTTTCAGTGAAAAATTCGAGTTGGGAATGCCGAAAATGTATTTTGAGAGACACTCGAGCTCCAATAATTTTGAAACAAACTGTCGATTATCTGCTTGAAATCCGGGGATTTGCGGTTACCGAGAAAGTTGTGAACAACATCTTGAAATGATACCCATGCTGCTTCTTCTTTGGGCGTTAAACATTTGGTAAAGTTTCTGTCGGCCATTAATTTTCGAATATCAGGGCCGACAGCCAACATACATCTTGAGAATACGAAAACAAAATTAAAAATGAATGCTTGACAAGTGTATGACTTTACGTCAAGCATACCTATACGAATTTTATGTCAAGTTCATTAATGAAGTTTTGTTCTGCAGACGATAAAATGTTTGCCACAACCTCCAATAATTCTGCAAGTCTTAAACGTTTTTTTTTCAAGATCCACAAAGTATTAATAAAAAATCTTTCTTTAAGCTTTTCTTTGTTTCCATCAAATGCGTAACAGGACATTTTTCAATGGCATCAAATTTACAACTCAGAAAACCGCAAACAAAGTATTTTTTTTATTGCAATTATTCATCAGTTAAAATGAATCTTCTTTTACTAAAATAAATAAAAAGTCACAAAAACCCAAAGGGTACTTACCCTTCTAAAATAAATTGACAATAAATAAAAAACTCACTCAAAGTAAATAATTTCCGGTCATTTTAAAGATAAAAATTAATATAAAAAATTACCATGAGTCATTAAAAGTCGTTGATTCCTTCCTAAATAAAAAAACCCAATTTTGTAATTGATGAAGCCGCTCAACCGCGAGACCGCATTCTTCGTCCTTTTCTTGCTTTTTGTTAAAATCTTTATTTTGTCTAAAAAAAGAGGAAATTACTCGAAACAGCAGCAAGGCAGCTACAAGGTCATCATCGTCTACTCTAAGCGCGTCATTCTTCTTTCAACTTTTAATCATATTTTATATATTTTTTTCAGTTTGACATTAAAATTTAATGTTTAATTCGACACCAACAAAAGCATTTTGATGCATTGGAATTCCCTGACAGAAGTGGGGAACAAAAATAATTTATTAACAGCAGAACAAAAAATTTAGTTGTTGCAAAAAATACAGTATACAGTGAAAGTTTTCGTATGCGGACACGCGACTTAGTGGTGATTTTGTCCGATTACGGGAGATGTTTGTCTAAGAGATCGTTTCTAAAAATAACAACAAAAAATCGTACTATGGCATCATTTGTCCGTCTAAAAAAGGCGTCCATTAGTAGATCTTTCACTGTATTTATAAAATGTTTAAGCTTGAAATCTTGCAGCACAGAATTGATTTAATTTAATACTCAATTAATTTAATACACATCCCAGAAGTCATCAAAATCATGCATTATATATTTTTTTTAATTATTAAATACAATTGTTACATATTTGTATTCAGTTTTTGAAAATAACCTTTAATAAATCTTGGTGTCTAAGCGAACGCAATTTTTCAGACCGAAAACGAACCGGAACTTCAGTAGACTTTTTAGATCGAACACGACCTCGAAGCAGAATAATATTTTTTATTGAAATCAAGTTTGCATATTTTTTAAATTATTGCCCAATTCGAGTGGTACACGACCATTTGTTTGCCGGAAGTCTTCGGAGAAATTCGTAAAACTAAACCCCGAAGACGAATCAATTTTCATTATGACATTGCGAGCTCTCATCAAACATCTCGTCAAATAAGAGAATTTTTGAGCAGTCAAAACATCGAATTGATGACTCATCCTTCGTACAGTTCTGACTTGGCACACAATGACATTTTCTTGTTCCCGAATATCAAAGATAAAGTGCGTGGTCAACGATTTACGAGCGCCGAAGAAGCAGTTGAAGCGTTCAAAAATCATGTTTTGGAGGTGTCTCCAGAGGAATGGAAAAACTGCTATGACAAATGGTTTGAACCGAATTCAAAAGTGTATCAAGTGGTTCATCACTGGAAATATTTCAAAAAACAATAATGTCATTTTCATTTAAAAATGTTTGTTACTTATTGAAATGAAATTTTTATGGCTTAAGTTCAAATCTGAGTTTACCCATATCTTCTTAATTTAAGAAATTATTTTTTGATAAATTCATTATTTTTTTAAGAGAGTACTTTTTGTTTGAAACAATTTATTCATCAGACTAGCAGAACGGATCAGTACTGATTTCGATTTGTTATTATTATTTGCTATTCGCGAAATATAAATAGGGGCCCTCGTATTATTTTTTATTCCTTAAAAAATTCTCTATTTTATGCAAAATATACATCAAATAAAAATTTTTTAGCTGCCAGCTAAATAAGTATTTCAGGCAAGATTTTTGTTAAATAATTACTTAAATCTTGTAATTTGGCCTTTTTTTGTGTGGTACATGTTGTGAAATCGTACATTTGTCTTCACAAATCTAAAGCAGACATCTTCCAAAAAAAAAGCTGCTAGACTTAGATGATGTTGGCTTCTTTTCTTTTTTTTTTGGGTAATGAAAATTGAACACGATTTTTCTTTTAGTCAAAACTGAAAAGTGAAAAAAAATCAAAATTAAAAGAGCCAGAGACATGTTAAGTCGGTCAATTGATGTGGTCTGGTCCAGCAAGTGGAACAATGGCTGAGAATAAAAACAAAATAGAACAAACAAAAATGCAATGAAATTGAAATTAAATGAAGAGACCAAATGACGTCCTTTAGACTTGAAGAAGCCATAAAATGAAAAGCTCTTTAGAAGGCAGTTTGTTGTTCTTGCCAATAATATGTTGCCACAAAAAAAAGGAAAAAAATCAACTGTGAAATATGCTAATTGCCATTTGTGGTTTTACAGATTCTAAGAATTTTAAGATTTCATATACAAAATTAAATTCCAAAATTCACAACACTTTAAAATAGACATTTAGTTACTTTCAAAAGCAATTGAAATAAACAGAATTGGTGCAAATGCAAATTTAAATGAAAATGAAAACTTGGAAGCAATTGTAATGACCTTCAACTGTTAAGTTAACCTTGTCGTTAAAAAAAATCAGAAAATATGTACCTTTACTTTGGCATATGTGTGTTTCTTTTGCTTGAGTTAGAATGGCCATTAAGCTAATTTGGGGCGTTGGCGATAAAACAAATTGAAATAGACACCAACACCCACTCATTAGCTTTTAAACAATCTTGGAATTAATCTTAACATTTTGAGTTTTTACATTTTTTTACTCATGTTTCGTGTTTGGCCAACAAAGAATACCAAAGAAATCGTTTCGTTTCCTTCATTATGTGCTTTTGATTTGTAACGAATTTGTGCAACATGACTTTCAAGACAATAATTTTGAAAGCTTGCAAAAGAATCGATTTAATAGCACACGAGGCAACAACATTGTTGTGGCAGGCAGCCCAATGCAGTGCAATGCACTGATCAATTTTCAATATTTTCTGAAAAAAGGGTGCCTTGTGGAAAACAAAGCCAGCCAGCCAACCACTCAGTCAGTCAACCAGCCAGTCTACTAAGTCCACCACAATGCAGACATGTCGTATGACAAGCCATTACTTGTCACTCTCATTAGCTTTTTGTTGGTAAATAAAAAAAAAAATAGAAAGAAATGAAACAAAGTTACAACAGCATTACGAGTTGACAACACGCGCTTAAAACATTGTCACGTTTGTTTTGTTTACAACAACTCAGTTCAATCCAATTCACTTCATTTCAGTTTCACTTTATTTAAAATTTTGTTGTTTTTTTTGTAAATTCAATTGATTTTATTTCAATTCAACTAAAACAGTTCTAAAAGAATAAAAAGCTCTTCAATATGAGTTCGAAGGAGTCGATTTTTTTTGTTTGCTCTGCTATTTATCTGCCAACTTCGATCATATATTTTTTTTGGCTTTAAAAACAACAAAAATTATATTGGTTGAGTAGGAAAGAATTGAAATAGTACGGGACAGTACAATAAGACAGCATCATATGGCCATTGTTAAGGGAGTAGAGCTATAAAATGATTGAAATTTTAAGAGCATCAGTTTTTTGGTGACAAGAAAAAAAATTTACATGGTTCTGTGTTTTTCTGCAAGTTTTTGCAAAATTCCTTCATTTCAACTACGGTCCAAAAAAATTTTCGGAATCGGAATAACATGGACTGAGTGTTTCCTCTCTGAAAACAACTTAGTATCTGTATTTATTCAAATAGTTTTTAGCACTATCGCCGGATTTCAAGGCTACCAAAAATTATTCAACAAAATATTACTGTTTATTTTTAAATAAATTGTTTAGATTTTTTTATTAAAAATATTTTTATTCGAATAATTATATTCGATTAATTTTTATTCGTGATTTTTTTTCGAAAAAAATTTTATTTGTAGCGTTCTGCTTTCCAAAGGAAGTTAAAGGAATATTCGAACTGGTCGAGGTTTGTTCGAAAATTTTTTTTTCGAATATTGTTATTCGTATAAATTTTAATCGAACAACTTTGAGCGAATGTATTGCTTGTTTGTAGTCGAATAATTGCTTTCGTATGATTTTATTATGATAAATGGTAGTCGAAAGATTTTTCTTCATCTAATTCTTAGTGCCGGCATCCCACGATGTCGAACGAATTTTTTCTTTGTACAATTACATTTAAAACAAAAAAAATTCTAAAATTTTGTTTTTGATTTTAATGTAATTGCTCGAAAGGTAGACATCGTGGACCAGTCAGTTATTCCAGTAATTTATATCATATCATTCGAATAATATTTATTCGATTATATTCGTTAGATTATAATATAATATATTCGAATATAATTTTTTCGTATAATTTTTATTCCAATAATTTCTGCTCGTATAATTTTTATTACGATAATTTTTATTCGTTAAATTTTTATTCTAACTATGTATTTCTATTCTTATTATTTTTTCGAGTAAATTTTATCATTTTAAAAGTTGAACTAGATTAATTCTTAGTCACATAATTTTATTTTAACAGTTAAGATTCGAATAATTTTTGTCCGAATATTTTTTTCGAACACATTCTGTTCGAGTAAATTTATATAAAAGATATTCTATATAATTTATATTTCTATAAAAAAATACATTTTATCATTTATTGATTTCAATAAAATAATACTTTTCCGAATAATTTTTCGTTTTGTATATTTAATATATTAATAATGTTTTAGGGATAATTTCGACGGAATAAGGGTTTTTTGAATAATCTTTATTCGCATTATTTTTGTTTGAACAATTTTATTCTAGCTATTTAATTTAATTCTATTAATTATTTCCAATGATTTTTTTCTAATAATGCTATTAATTTTATTCGTATTATATTTTCATCTATTAATTCGAACAATATTTATTCAAATTATTTTATTCGAATAATATTTATTCTAAAAATTTTCATTTCAATAATTTTTATCCAACATTTTTTAGTCTTAATTTATTGTGTTCGATTGCCATCCAAAAAAAAATTATTGTAATATTTTAATAGTTTCATTCAAATCATTTTTATTTTGATAATTTTGATTCGAATAATTTTTCTTGAATAATATTTAGTCAAATCATTTTATTCGAGTATTTTATATTTAAATAATTTTTACTGAAATTATTTTTATTCTAGAAATTTTTATTCCAATAATTTTTATCGAACAATTTTTAGTCGTAATTTATTGTGTTCGACTGCTATTCGAAAAAAACTTTTATACAATATTTTAATTGGGCTTATTTTTATTCGCATTCTATTGTTTTAGTAATTTTGATTCGATTAATTTTTATTGAGATACTTTCAATAATTATCTCCAATAATTTTATTATAATAATTTTAGCGCGAATAAATTTAAAAAATTATCTAAAAAAATTCAATTTGAATTAATAAAAAAATTACAATAATCGTTTTGGCTGTAACCGAAAGTACTAGAGCAAACGAGACAATCTTTTTATACATCGCATTTGTCAAGAGTTTTAAGGGTATCGTGTTACAAGGAACCTTGTCCTTAAAATGATATAAAATACAGAAAATCTCTAATTTCGTTGAAATTATTAAAAAAAAATTACACAAAGACTTCTCAAAAAAGTGAACCACACTGAATGATCGTGCATGACAACATTATATTTACTTTTTTGGTTTTTATGGTAGAAAATAACATTTGCCACCATAAAAACTAAAAAAGTCAATTTCTTAAAAATGGCACTTACGTGTTTTAAGAAAAAAACGCCACGATTTGTGTTTTATTACATAATGATCATAGAACTCCCCGGGCTTGATAACAATATTAACTCACTACAGCCATATAATATAATCATAATATGTTGGTTGAAGATTTGCTCACCTTAAGCATGGGTTGGTTTTCTTTGCTTGAAAATCTATTTATATATTTAGTTCTTTCACAAAAAGTGTTACTCTAGTTCGACCACTACCAATAAAAATTTATTACTTAAACATTTTTTTTTCTCACATCCCTCCTTTTTTTTTAAGCAAGTCTGTCTTCTCATCTAGTCTCTTGTTGTTAAAGTCCACCGAAAAAAGTGTCATGTAAACGATCAATCGATTTGTTTATTTTCCGTTTTCATCTTATTTTTTGTTCCTTAATAACATTATTGGCTGGTGGCTGATGGCTGGCTACATTTCCATACATTTGCTCTATATTTTGTCCTTTTTAACGAAAAAAAAAAATAAGAATGGTTTCGCTTTTTAGTTTCACTTTCGTTTGAAATCGTACGTACAGAGAAAAAGCTACAAAATTAAAAAGCGTGTCTTATAAAACTAAACAGGCGATTTGAACCGCGTTTTCTTTATTTTTTGCTTCCTTTTATTGTGAATAAAATGTGGACATTTTCAATATCGTTGTTTAGCGCTGCAGTCAGTTACTGTTAATATGATGCTGGCGGTGTTGCTGAACTTTGCATGTTCCAAACATTCTCATACACGATTTAATGACAGTTTGTGATCATAATAAACTGATGTCGAATACTTTATCATGATTAAAGTTGTTAAATAAATAGAAAACAATAAATTTAACGCATATTTGTGTGTGAGTGAATGTTTCGTTGTTACAAGAAGTCTAGTCAATAGAATGAACAAATTTTATTTTCTTTATATTTTTAGTAGATTTTATTCTTATTTAGATTTATATATTCTTTTTTAGATTTTAGTTGTCAATAAGTACAATTTTCTTGGACTCCCACTTAATTTGTTTTAACTTATTCAACAGCTATATTTTTTATGACGGTGTAGCAAGAATAACGCGACACTTTTACTCTAAAAGCAATCCATATCTGCCTTTTTGTTGCTATTAGTGTTATTTTAATTTTGTATGAAAAACTTCAAAGCATATTTTAGAGGAGTTTGTATTTATTTTATTTGTTCGTTATCGCACAATGAAATTGATAGAATGCCAAATAGATAAAAAATATGCAGGAGAAAAGCTTAATAAAATTAAATTTAGTTTTTATTTAATGCAATAAATATGTACGTATACATTTAGAAGCAGTAACCACTTCAATAATGACTAGGTAGTTCTTGTGGGACCATATGAAGAAAATGTCAAAATATGGAGAAAATGTACTGACTTGTTGTTGACGATGCCACTGTGGGAAATGTCCATAGTAAAACTGTACTGATTCACTATAGACCCTGTCGATATTGAAATTATACCGACCATGTCACCAATACTATTTTAATTAAGTTCAAACGGGTACAAGTATTTATTTAAAATAATATTTCAAGTTAAAATAAGGAACGAAATATATTACAGACTTCTTTGTTAAATAACATAAAAGGAGCTTCGATTCGTTTTAAATTAATGATTTGTTTTTAACCGTTAAATATTTTGTATACCTACAAATAATAAAATACAAAAAAAAATACAATTTGCTCACAGTGTCACGAAAAAGACTCCATAATTGTTGACAAAAACATTGACATGGGTACACTTAAACACATGCCTCCTTCAGGGAACATATTTTCGAACAGTGCTTGGCACACCTCTTGTAAAACTAATTTAGAATTTCAATACAGTTCTATGATGATATACATCATGATTACTTTTAGTTAATTAAAGAATCTGAATCGGATCATGTTTCCGAGGGACAATAACTTTTTATTTTATACTAATATGGATAATAGTGCATTATTTATATGGGCTGTAAATTTTGATGATTTTAAATTTTTAACCGACTTTAATTTCGTTGGGTCTTTTAATGTTTTTTCCCTCAGGACTCCGTCACTTATGAAACTATTTGGAAAGTTTTTACGTTATTCGAAAGGAATTTCATGGCTTTTGGTCCCTTGTTTTTTTTCTTCTATTTGGAATCAATTTTCAGTCTCTGTTCATCCCTCTATTTTAAAGTCTATTGTTTTTTTTTTTGCAACAATAATGTAAATTTTCTTTTCTAACTTTTAATTAACTTTATTGGAATATTCTAATAGTGTAATTCGAATAGTTTTTGTTCGCATAATTTATTTTAACAATTTCTATTGGAGCGATTTTAGACGATTAATTTTTGTTCGAGTCATTTCTTCCAATAAATTTTATTCAATTATTAATTTCCTATGAAAGATTTTCTTGATATTATTTTTTAATCTATTAATTTCATTCATATAATTGGGGGTATTCAGATGGTAGTCATAAAATGATATGTTTTAAAATAATAAAACGAAAAAATAGGTCGAGGAGAAGAACAAGCAATATCAACTTCGCTCACACTTCGCTTAAATTTGTAATGTTTGGATATGACCAAACAATAAATAAATGTTGATCAAAAAGTTTAATTATTTTATGACTTTTTTGTTTGAAGCACAACAAAAATTTATTTAAGCTATTGCAAAATATTAAGGCCCGTATTCATAAAAAATTATTTGTATTTGAAATGTATTTTAAGACAAATTTTTTATACAAATTTTGTTTAAAATACATTTCAAACCCAAACTATTTTTTATGAATTCGGCAGTAAAACATTATGATAATATGACTTAATAGGACACCGTTTGAATTTCATAAATACGAGTATGTATTCAAATACTTTTCTTTTTGAATATTTTACATTTGAATATTTTTTTCGGATAGTTTCATTAGAATAAGTCTTGTTCGAATAATTGTTAACGAACAATTTTACGGGAATTTTTTATCGAATAGTTTTTATTCGAATGATTTTTTATAGAATTGATTTTATTCGTTTAATTTTTTATCGAATAGTTTTTATTCGAATAATTTTTATTCGATTAATTTTTTTCGAAGAATTTTTTTCCAACAGTTTTTGTTCGAGCAATTTTTATCGAACTAATTTTATTTGATTAATTTTATATCGAATAGTTTTTGTTCGAATAATTTTTATTCGAATAATTTTTGTTCGAATAATTTTTATTCGAATAATTGATGTTCGAATTATTTTTGTTCGAATAATTTTTTGTTCAGAAAATTTATATTGTAACTAATTTTTTTGACTCATTTTATTTGATTAATTTTTTGGAACAAAATATGTTCCAATAATTTCATTTGAATAATAGTATTCGTATATTCCAAATTTAATAATCGTATCATGGCGAAAAAAGTTAAAACGTGTAAAACTCCCTGCAATCCATTTGCATCCATTGCGTCTATTTCTACTGCGTCCAAAAACATCCGTACAAAAAAATACACTAAAGATATGTTTTTGGTCAACAAAGTTCTGTTCAATAACTTAACTTTAACAGCCCCTTATTATAATTGATTTGTATACATACAAACAATGAACAAAAAATGACTTGTATGAACGTTTTAAAGAATAAAAATTGTTTCTCAATAGCTTCATAGGCTTTTTAATTACAGTAGTGTTCCGATTTAACGAACCTAATGGTTGTCAGGCCTGTTCATTAAAGCGAATTGTTCGTTATATCCAGTACTAAATTAAAAATTAATAGCGTCGTCTATTTTATTCATAACTTTAAATATGTATAGTTTTTTAAAATAAATATTTTTTTTAAAATATGTACTCGTATAAAGAAAGGAAAAATTCATAAAAACATCGTAATACAAAAATAATTTATTCAAAAAATTGAATAAAGACAGTTTGCTTATTGGAATGGATATCTTTTTTAATGGCATATTCTTGAAGCTCTCTCAAAAACATTAAATTTGTGCTAGTAATATTGTTTTGCTGAGCCCATTTAATAAGAATTTCAGTTTCATCAAGCTCTTCCTCTTTTTCGTTTTGTTCATCGTATTGTTTTACATTTGTTCGTTAAATCGATTTTACAACATAAAATTTTTATTCGTTAAATGGGTGTTTTTTATAGAGTGATACAACTTTGACTTGGCATCACCGCTTTATTTGACCACCCATTTAGGAGCTGATAGCTGCTTTTTGTTTAGTTTGCTTTGACATTTTATTATGGATCGACTTACAACAGAGCAACGCGTGCAAATTGTGGAAATTTTTAATGAAAATAATGGTTCTGTTCCATTCTGTTTCCATTCAAAATTTTATTTTCCGATGAAGCCCAACTTTGATTGAATGGGTACGTAAATAAACAGAATTGTCGCATTTGGAGTGAGGAGAATCCACAAGCTTTTGTCGAAACACCATTACATCCACAGAAAACTACTGTTTGGTGCGCTTTATGCGCTGGCGGAGTCATTGGCCCATATGTCTTCAAAAACGATGATGGTCCGAATGTTACTGGCAATGGTGAACGGTATAGGAACATGGTTCGAAGTTTTTTTTCGATATGTGATTCCAACAGGATGGAGCCACAAGCCACACAGCGGGCGCTACAATTGATTTACTCAAGGAAACTTTTGACGAAAAAATAATTTCACGAAATGGCCCAATTAATTGGCCCCCAAGATCGTGTGACTTAACCCCATTGGAATATTTTCTTGGGAGTTATGTAAAGTCACTTGTGTACGTCGATAAACCAACAATTGAACACCTGGAAATAACATTCGAAGAGTTATCGGCGAGATACGGTTGCAAATGCTGCGAAAAGTTTGTGAGAAATTGTTGTTCCAGATTGCGCCTTGTACGCGCCAGCCGTGGCGTTTACATGTCCGGAATCATATTTAAACATTAATGTCATAAAATTTTCTATCCAATAAAGACCGTTTCATTGATATCAAAAATATATTAATATGTTTTGTTATGATTTAAACTTGTATCACTCTATAAAAAACACCCGGTATAAAGTACTTACTTGGTAGAAATAAAAATTTGAGTGTTCGTTAAATCTAATGTTCGTCAAATCGGAAAACTATTGTAATTACATTAAGAAGTATCGTTCAAAATATGATCGAAATTTTGTTATCTCTACATGGCAATATGCACGTTTGCATTTCTTACATCAGCTGAAAGCAGTTGCTGCAGTAGTTATGAATTGTGAATAAGATCTATAAATATCTGTGAACTATTTTTTAGTTGCTATTTTATTAGTTTCGACTTTGGTTATGATTTATAAATATGCGCCATTTTAATTAAATAAAAATCAATCAGTTATTATTGTACTGAGTGTCGGGAAAGATATTTTCAACAAGGCAACATCAGTTTTTATTGAGCACTCTTTTTTAATAAACCTTTTTCTAGCAGTTTCAACGCAAAAACTTTAATTACAATTCACCCTTTGTAAATATCACTTAATTTTATATTCTAGGCAATTTTAATGTTATTTCCTTCAATCAGAAAAGAAGAAAAGAAAAAGAAAAGAAAACATTAGCTTAAAACACAAGAATACTCTATTAAATGACATTGATTTACTTTCCATATCATTTAAAAGTGACATTAAACAAGGAAATTACACAATCTTAAGACGTCAATGGCGATGCCAAACATTTGTTTGTTTGATCCGGAGCAAAAAATAAAAAATAAATAAAATTAATAAAAATAACAATAGAAGAAAAAACATTAAACCGCCTTCTCTGGCATTTGAGTAAATTGTTTTTTTTTTGTTTTCTTTGCTGAAATTGTATCTCAAGTTGTAAGTTTGACTTCCTTGTTATTTCAAATCGTTTTCATTCTTAGTAGACTATTTAGTACCGAGTATTTATTACAAAATCCTTTAAATCTTTTTTTTTTTTTTTTTTTGATTTCTGTACTTTTTCTCTTTCTATCACTTCACATAAACATCTGCATAATCTGTATTTGAATAGAATTTACATTTTGCTTCTTGATTTGCTAAAGAGTTTTCAAAACGTAAATGGCAGAAAGAAAAGCAAAAAAAGTAGTCTTTAATTAGTTTAGAAAACGACAATTGTAAGATCTAAAACCTCTGACGACTGTCGTCGCTCAGTTTGTCCGTTCTACTCGTATTAAGTGAGTGAATTTTATTTTATATTGATGTGTTTCCAACTAATAAAGTGAAATGGAAAACTCATTAGAATAGAAAAAAAGAAAAGAAAAAACTTACAATATCTAAAAAGGAAAATAAAAAAGAGAAGAATAGATAGATGGATGGGTACGTTGCATAAGCAGCAGCCATTAGTCGAAATGATCTTATTTATGGTTATAGAAAACAAAAACGAGATCACTTTCCTCTCAACATTTGCTGCCACAAAGCACCCACTTTTTTTCCCGTGATTTCTTTTTGTGATTCCTGTTGTTGTTGGTTTGGTTGTTGTTGTTGCTGTTGTTGTTAGTGAGTAAAAACTAAGAGATATCATCATTTAGTTAAACCAATCCATCCCATAACATTGAAAACTCCTTTGAGATTTTGCACACAAACAAATGCAAATAAATATTTGATGTGCAATGCTGTTGCCACATGCGAGGGTTGTCACAAAAGTATAGCGATTATTATTAAAATAATCACATGTAGCAGTGAAATTATGTTCTCATTCAAAGGTTTTATCTACTTAAATTGTTTTAGTTAAATTTGTCAATTGAATTCGTATGCATGCAGTAACAACCCTCGTTGATGAATATGCAAACCGAAACGAAAATTTGAAAATATTGGAATATATATGAAAACAAAAAAACAAAAAACAAAAAAAAGGTTGAACAATGCAAATGTTTGTGAATTCTATCGACACGCATGCATCTAAATTTATTTGTCAATCAGTCTTAAACTACGACTTGGCCAGTTTCATAAAATAGCAATAATTGCCTTGTAAGCGCTTTACTTTGCTTACGAAGCACACTCGCGCACTTACACACACACACATATATACATATGCACACATGCACATATACAAGCACGATAATGCTCGCGTTAGCCATCCATATTGACAGACAGACGAAAAATGTAATGTGTGGATGCTGTCTGTATGTTTCTGGTCAAGAGTGTTTTAAATAAAAAGTAAACATCATGTATGCTGCATGCAACTTTGCGGACTATAAAAAGCAGTGACGTAAGCAAATCAAACAAAGTAAACTTTGCAATGTTGTTGTTTAAAAATAGCGCTCACTAGCAATGACAAAATACTTGCACTTACAAGGAGTTGCAATGCAAAACGCACTAAACACTGAATACCGCTATTATATTGCAAATTTTCATTAAAAAGGGCAGAAAATGTTGCACTTTTTTTCGAGAAAAGAAAATGCTAATAATTTAAATCGCCCTGAACTGCAGGCTAATCTGAATCGGCTAAATGGGACATTTGGTTTTCTCACGTTCATACTAGCGTCTTTTCTTTAGCTACGCCTCTGGCTTTGTTTTTAATCAAATTTAACAAGATACACTTGGCAGTGACACACGTTAGGGTTGTTCAAAAAAACTGTCATAATCCTGGCCAACAATAATAATAATATTCATTTTGTTTCAAGGTTTATATAATTGTTTATGAAAATTCAAACACTGCAGAACTTTGGAATAATTACTTACAGAAAAAAATTATGGAAAATTGTTTAATTAATATTTTTCCAATTGAGCTCAATGAGGTGACTTTCTTATAAAAAACTTCAAAATTTTATGCTCCTGAAGCAGTTACCGTAGTAAGGTTAAAGAAATATTGAGAAAGAATAATTTTAAATGTTTTTTTTATAAAACAAAAGCTCAATTGGAAGAATAATATCTATAAATATATTAAGAAAAGCTCGAAAAATTATAAAGGGTCCGCCAGATAACTTTTTTTTGAAAATGCTATAAAAAAAACTACTGAATATTTTTTCAGATTTCTTTTTTTATTTGAAAGTACAATCCTTTCGGTTAATAATGAAAAATAATTCATTCAAATGGCTGCCTCGGCTGGCCATGCAATAGTCTACACGATCGGTCCAATTTTTAAGCACATTATCGATTGTGTGCAGCTGTATTTCACCAATGGCTTCACGAATTTTGTCCTTTAAAGCGTCAATTGTATCTGGCTTGTCAGCGTAACACTTATCTTTGACAACACCCCACAAATAATAGTCCAACGGTGTCAAATCGCAGCTCCGAGGAGGCCAAACACATCAGCTCTGTGGCTGATAATGCGATCTTCAAAAACAGGGCGCAAAACATCGAGTGTAGCTTCGGCTGTGTGGCACGTAGCGCCGTCCTGTTGAAACCAAATGTTGCCAATATCCTCCTCTTCAATTTTTGTGAACAAAAATTCGTTCAACATGGCCCGATAACGATCGCTATTGACTGTAACGGCCACTCCTTGCTCATTTTCGAAGAAAAATGGCCCAATTATGCCTCTGGACCAAAATCCGCACCAAACAGTGACTCGTTTTGGGTGCGTCGGCTTTTCAATGTATGCGTGCGGGGTTTCTGTGCCCCAAATGCGACAATTTTGCTTGTTTACATACCCGCCAAGATCAAAATGAGCTTCATCTGAAAAGATGATTTTTTTGGTAAAATCGGCATCTTCTGTAAGTCGATCGCAGGCCCACTTAGCGAAGCGAAAACGCATTGGATGGTCAGTTGGCTTCAACTCCTGAACCAATTGGACTTTGTATGGCGTCATACCAAGGTCTTTATGAAAAATTCGTCTCAATGATGTCTCCGAAATGTTCAATTGTTGAGAACGACGGTGAATTGATGTTGATGGCGCTTCACGCACACTTTCTGCCACAGCAGCAATATTATCGGAAGTACTCACTGTTTTTGGCTTTTCACGCTTTGGTTTATCGATGAGGATGCCAGTTTCTTTCACTTTTTCATGAGATAACGAACATACGGAGCTGACGGTGCTTCTCTTCTTCCAAAATCCGTACGCAATTTTCGCACACATTCTGCAACATTACCATGATTTCCAAAGTAATGTCGCAATATTTCCCAGCGTTGTTCAAGCGTATACACAACCATATTCGTTCAGCGGAAGGATAAAACTAATTATCTGTCAAATCAGACATGAGCTAAGTGTTACCATTCACGAAATAAGCACTAGTTGAAAAAAGAAACGTTACATGGCGGACCCTTTTATATTCAAATATTTTATTAATTAATTTGTTTTAATAATTAAACGGAATTGCTCGAAATTTTTCACTCTTTTAGATTTTCATTTTAATGAAAACAAAAACGTTACAATGAAAAACACCAGGGCAAAATCCCATCCAATCGAATCGTTTGAAAAATGAATACCTGCTTGCAAACCATAAAACCGCACTCCACAAATGTGTTGTTCCCCCTAATAGTCATATGCATACACCAACAATGCCAACAATGTTTTCATTTCATCACATGACGACGATGATGAAACTTAAAAAAAAAGAAGGTTGAAAATATTTATTAAAATTAAAATAACAACAAATGGAGGAATAACCTTAACTTTCAAAATGTACTCTATAAATTCTATCTGTACTCACACGACTGTAAAATAAGGACGACTAGATTTGAATATGGACAAGCTCTACCTTGCACTTCTTTTTTATTGTTGTTTATGCGGCTGCTGCTGTGTTGTGTAAGTGGCCTGCCCGATGTGATGGCAAGAACAAACGAACGCCTTGTTTTTTAGCGTGATGTGTTCTGATGTGTTGTGATGTGATTTGATGTCTTTGGCACAAAAAATGTTTTGCTGGTCTTTTTTTCTTTGCTTCTTTTCTTCGGTGCTCTCACTTAGATTGAACTGAAACTTTCGTCCCACACAAAGGCCTCCACTTTATTTGGAAACTATTGCTATAAATATTTCTTCAATAAGTTGTGCATACGAGGGTGGTCCTGGAATTTCCTGGCTAATTTTGTAGTGAGGATAGAATAAATTTATTTGAAAGTATAATATTTCTCCAGCAGAATCTATGCTGTCCTTTATAGAAATATATTTTAAGGTGTCGAGTATCGATGGCAACCAAACCTCAGTTGGGTTGCTAGTTGTTGAAAACGATATTACAGATAGCAACTGACAATAAGAGTTGTCAATTTCGATTGCTATTTAATGTTTTTTGCTATCCATAATCGAGATATAAAAGAAGCCGCATGATCACAATTTTAATGATTATGAAGGTGTTTTCATAGATTAGTGGATAGTGTGCTCGATTATTAGTCCTGGGGTTAGTATTCTCGACTGCTGCTTTGACTCTTGATACTCTGCAGACAACCCAAAAGAGCTTAAAAATGTATGTTTGTTAAAAAGAAAATGTCATAATGTCCATGGACCTTATGACACTTTTGAAAATGCCACAATGTCCATGGACAATGCGACATTATAATTCTTCGACCGACCGAAACTCAAAAACGTCAATATATTGAAATACTTTTTTGGGCGATTATTTACTTATTTTATTTTAGTTTTCTTTTTCACTGGCACCAACTTCGCCATGATCTGCATGACAATCTATTAGAGGAAATTATGAGGCTGTCAAGTGTCATAATGGCACAATTTGTCATGTCATTTTTGTCCATTGTCATTATGATATTGAACATTATGATACCCCAACCAAGAATTATATAAAAATTATTAGTTTTAAGATTTTTATCAATATAAATATTGTTACCTTTTATATACTTTAAACGTGTAGTTATGGAGTAGTTTAGGAACCATATTCGGCTCCAAAGTCTTGGTTCTAGAAATAAAAAAAATAAAAAAAATGCAGAATTTAATATGTTTTATAAAGATCAAACGTAAACAAAATAATTAGGCGCATTTTCACCTCATTGTCAGATTGTCAGAACTGAGCAGAATTGTTGCATTTGGGTCTCGGAAAACCCAAGAATAATTTTTGAAAAGCTTCTCCTACTTGAAACTTACTTTTTCGACAATGAAGCTGCAGCAACTGTTACGGTGAACGGATTGCGCCATCGAAAGATGATTAGAGATTTTTTCGTGACATCGGAATTGGAAGATATTGATGTGGAGGACGTTTATTTTTAATCACAGGGCGCTACGTGCCGCACAAGTAGCGAGACCATCACTCTTTCGCTTGACAAGTTTCCTGATCGTGCGATTTCTCGAAAAGGCGATCACAATTGGCCTCCGAGATCTTGTCCTTTAACGCCTTTAGACTTTTATTCTTTGTGGCTATGTGAAAGATAGGATCTATGTCAACGTCCCACAGTCGATTCGTGACCTTAAACATGGAATTCATGACGCCATCGAGACCATACAGCCGCAAATGTGCAAATTGCTGATGGAAAATTTCATGAAAAGAATATGGTGCTGCAGGCGAGAATTGGATTCTATGCGGCTGATATTGTTCTCCATTCTTTATGGCATACCCTCCTCCTCCTCCTTCTCCTCTTAACAATTAAATAAACATCCAATTATTTTGTATAAAAATCAAAAATTCCTTTTATACTTTTAAACAATCATAATATGGTTACCTCAACAAAAAATTTTTATAGTTGTGACCGTATTTTCCGTTTTATGCTTGGTTTCCTATAAAGAGTATTTCAAAGATCCTCAATTCAAAAGGAAAAAAATTTTAAAGAAATCACCGAAAGTGTGTTCAAGACATCTGGTTAGAACTGTGCTCCTTAGCTGTACAAGTAGGCATATATTTCGTGCAATAAATAGTAATAAAATGTAATTTATCATTTCGATTTTCCACTGCGAAACATATTTAAAATTTTTTTTTATCTACTTAGTATTCTATCGGAGAAAGAAAGAAGAGACAATCTTCCACTTTCTCTGCGAATGTCCAGCTTTGCATCTCTCGAGACACAAATTTTTGGCAGTCATGTACTAGAGGACCTTTCAGATTTATCAGAGATAGGGCTGAGTGATCTTATCAGATATTTCAATGCGACGGATTGGATTTAGTGCCAATCACCGTATCCGGGTACTTAGATAGGGTTATACATAGGTTGACACCGACGAGTGTAGTGGTCCTTTCAAAAAAGAATCATCTAGATTCTACTTGAATTCCTACGTGTAGAGGGCAGCCACGTAAACCAACCAACCATTCTATCGAATTCATTTTGTAGCAACACTGATAACAAAAAAAAACCAACAAGAATAATCAACAATAAACATTCCTAAAAATGATTTCTTCTAATAAAGATGAATACTAACAATAAAAATGCTGCCCCGCTCCAAAGGCAAAAGTGTCGGTTTTGCATTGTTACGCTTTTTTTCCTACCCGCCCCCTCATTCACAAAACGCCATAAAGAAGTTTGTGCTAATAAACCGATCCTTTCATTGCGTTTTCTTTGACTTGTTTAGGTAATTATAGAACCGCCTTCGTACATGTACATTCAAAGTGAAAACCCTTTATGTCTAAGCTGATCATTTTCATTGTATCAACATTTGTTTTTTTTTTCTTTTTGTTTTCCAATGATGCTTTTCCACTATTTACTCTAGATGTTTGCAACTTGGGGCATCCATCGGTGGCAGTTGTGGTAGTTTTATTTTTAAAAGGGTTTTCATTTCAAATTTAATCGTTTTGATAACATTTTTACAACGTTTTCTAACATTTTTACTATTGTGATGTTTGTTTGTTTTTTCATTTTTCTTTTTTGCTTTGTTGCTTTTCTTTAAGTGTTTTGGCCATTTAAGCCATAATTTTTCTTTTGACCAAACAAAAGTAGCCACATGTGGTCGTTGTCATTATGAGTGCCGGTAGTGTAGGTATAATGTTGCATGATTGTGAGTGAGTGAGTGTGAAATTTTGTGTGTCTCATTGAGGAGAGGTGATGACAGTGAGGGTTTTTGTTCAGTACTTTTTTTTCAATCTTTTTGTTTTGTTTTTCTGAAGGGTTAAGAAGTATTAATTTGTTCAAGACGCGTGCGTACCAGGCATGTAAAATGTTCAAATATTTATTGCCTCGTTTATTAAGTTCTTTTTTGTTTGTTTGTCTGTTTGTTTATTTCTGTTTCCAAGGGACTACTTCGTCCTGTGTGTGCGCGTTTGTTTGTAAATTATTGTTTGTGTAACGATAAAATTAAAATTTTCGTTAAATATTCATAAATTTCTAAAAGAGTTTTTCAAGTTGTTTCAAGTTAAATTTATAATGTGGGCTTCCTTTGGAAGTCGTTAAGAAATACACAGAAAGATCAATAAGTATAATTCGTGGTGTGCAAATAAATAATTGTAAATAATGACTTTATTGAAAGGCAAAGAACAGATATTCTTTTTGAAATTTATCAAAGAAAAGCTGTAAATAAAGACTGAATTTTAAATGCCGATAAAAGTTTGAACAACTGGCAGCACTGCTTTGTTTGACAGCCGATTTGACAGCTGACAGTTGCTTTGTGGTTAGTTTTTTTTTATTATTTTTTTATTTGCAACTACAAAAATGTAGTTGTGTTGTTTTTTTATTTGATTATAATAAATTTTACACATTTCAATGTGGCGTCAGCACCAAGAAGGCATTATTGAGGCAAGTTGGCAAAATAGTTCAAGTATATTACAAATATATTTTCATAAATAAAAAAAAATTATATTAAAAGCGTTTCAATTGTATTGTATAAGTGTTCTTTGCAAGAAGACTTAAAAATGGAAATTCGATCAATTGATTTTAAAGCTAAAGGCAAATTATTAAATTTAATTCCTCCAATATAATCAATTCTCTGTTTGGTTGTTTCTCACCTGCATCTGGGAATTCTAAAATTTGTTCTGTTCCGTGTATTGAAATTTAATTGATTTCGCGTGAATGCTATATATATCGTAACCAATATTATTAATACATGCAACCCATAAATTGGTAATATTGTTTTACATATTTCTTTATATAATGAAATACAATGGTAAATTATATACAATTTTTAATGCTTTGTTTTGCATACGTTGAAAAGATATTAATAAAATATTATTTTTATTGTAAGCACATATATAAACGCCAAGTAATTCAAATGAGATTGAATCAAGGAATAATATATCATCAGTTTTGATCTGTTTTCCAATTGGTTCTTCAATTTATATAACATTCCTATTGCTGGAGCTACCTTCCTTTTCACATCACTGATTTGCAGATCCCATGATAGGTTGCTTTGAAGAATAATTCCTAAATACTTTATTGAATGGGTTTCATACACAATTTTTCCATCGACATATACATTAAAATTAAATTAAAATATTTTTAATTATACTTAAAGAGTGTGGTCTAAATCGAATAAGATTGGTTTTACCTGGATTCAGCAGTAATTCAAAAATAAGTGCAGCGTCCCATTCAATTTGGGTTTTTAGTACAAATTCATGTTTATATGGATGCATTACACATACATTATCAGCAAACATACATAGCTGACCATTTAAATCTATGTTCTTAATATCATTTAAATAAATTGAGAATAGTAGCGACCCTAGTCCACTTCCCTGCGGCACACCATATTCAACAGAACCAATAAAACTTTCTGAATTTTTTATGTTTACTTGTTGTTTTCTGTTTGTAAAGTAACTTTCAAATAACAAGAGTTCACGACCTTGAATACCGTAATATTTTAGCTTTTGTTGTAGTATCTGATGATCTACCAGGTCAAAAGCTTTAGTAAAATCAAAAAATATTCCAGCAACTCCAGAGAACCAACCCATCATCAAGAACCTTACAAATATTTTAACAACGTTAAGGACAGCATCTTCTGTGACCACATCCTCGTCTAAATCCACATTAAAAATTATATAAAAAATTATTTTCTTCCAGATACAATAACATCTTATTATACAATATTTTTTCAAAAATTTTTTCAGTAGATGCATTTATTTCTTTTAATATTGGTACTCATTTGTCGACTTTTCAAATATCAGGATAAACTGAATTATTAATCATTTTGTTAGAAATATTGGTTTGCCATTTTATAATGAATAGATTTACGCAACGCTTTCAAATTGTTGTGATCTCAAAAAACTCAAAACAAATACTGAAAAAAAAATTCCACAAAAAATAAAAAATTTTACGTAATTTGTGTAAGTTGGCTGCCAAGATCATGCGATTCGGCCCCTCTACTCTATAATTGTGGATATACGCGAAGTCTGTCGTGTACAAGAACAAAATCCAGCCACAGTTCCAGACTTAGAAGAAAACATTACAGCGCCCATTGATGAGATACCGGCCGAAATGCTGCCAAAATTGAAGCTTACGGATGGACCACTTACGCCGTCGCCTCGGACAGCTTTTACATGAAATAATTTTTAAAAAAATAAATGCCAGGCATTAATTTATCGGCCCAAATAAATATTTCATTCGCTTTTGCAAATTTTCTGTGTTTTTTTTTAATTTTCAAGACCCAAACATTAAAAAAATTACCCTCTATATAGAAAGATAACATGTCACACTGCAAGTCTCTATACAACCGCCTCACCGATGTCAATCAAATTTTGTGAGTGCGTGTGATTGATTCCACCTTGCAAAAGTCGACAGAGATGTGGCCTTCTTGTCGAGCTCAAAAATATTTTCTAAAGGAATTCTTGAACGCAGCATTCAGGATATTAGGCGAACTTGAAGGAAACGCTGAGATTGTTTTTTTTTTAATTATATTTATAATTATATCACGCTAATCTAGATGCTAAGCACCAGAAATTTGTGAGCAAATTTTAATTAAAAGATAACGAAATAATTAGGAAAGAACTACGAAAGACCTTCAACCAAATTCAGTAAACAATCTCACAAGTCTACTGAAAACGCCAAAAAGCAAGCAATTCATTTGGTTTAATCAAACATATTAGAACTATGTTCTTAATAGCTTTAAAGCTGTTAATGTAGGTTAACAAAAAACGCGTAACAATCAAGAAACCGACTCTTTCACCATTAGAGCAATGTATGTAGTTAATGCGTTGCTATTGCTGTTGTTATTTTCTTATTCAATATTTGTTTGTGAAAATTTACAAGGAATGTTTTCGGAAATTTTATTTGTTCGTTATCAGTGTTGCCAGAAAACGAAAAAGTATAAAAAAAATCCCACAACGTTGTTTCCGTTCTGCCGTTTAAGTTGAAATTAATTGATGTTAATTTATCCCTTTTATTTATTTTATTTATTTATTCAAGATTCTTCATATCAATACAATAAGAACAAGTCTTATATTATAGTATTGATTAGCAATTTGGCATATGTATGTAACAAGTTCATAAAACTAATTTAATAAAAAAAAACAATAGACAATATTTAGAATTATATATGAATAAATAAGAAAGAAAATAATTTTAAAAATAAATAGTAGTAAAAGTTACACTTAAGACAGATAAATCAAAAGTTTGTCCTTACGTTTACAAATAGTAAAAAATAACTATGAAAAGTAATTAAATATGGCAGATTTAAAATGACTTGCATTGTTTATGTCTGGTATTTGAGAGGGTAGCTGGCTCCAAAGACGAATTGAATTGACGAAAAAGTGTTGCGTAGAGATCGCTTTTTATTATATTTTATGCTGTTTATCTTGTTTCCTCTGTTCGATCTAGAATATGTTATTTTTCTAAACAGGAATATTGTCTCATGCAGTGATGCCAAAAGTAGGGAATTTTTCCTTTTTGTAGGGAATTTATTAGAAAAAAAATTTTTATGGATAAAAAATTTTCTAATAAAAAATGAAATAAAAAATGAAATAAAAAAATTTATTAGAAAAAATAAATGGGTAAATTCGGATTTGAACTTGAGCCAAATTACTCGTTTCAATATACATATATACAATATATATAAGTTCGACTAATTACTTACAAACATTAATTATTAGAAAACTTCAAGCGAAGGGAAAAGAGGACAGATTTTTCATTTTATGTAGGAAATTTTTAATACTTTGCTTTTTACCTTTTTATTACGTTGTAATTGCATAAAACACCACACAAAAGTATAAACATTGTACATGTAGAAATTTAAATTTCAAATCTTGTTACAGTATTATGCGAAATATTTCACACAAACAGAAAACAGCTTTCGGCAAATAATATCTAGAGACAAGAAGAGACAAAGAACTGTCTGATTTTCCTGGGAATAGAATTTGTATGAAAAACCAAAACCAAATTTGATTTTTTTTTATATTTATTATATAAATTAAGACTTTTTAAAATTATATATTAAGCAATTTTCTTTGAAAGAAGATATCGAGGCAATCTCGATTAATAAATTTTAAAAAATATATTAAGCAATTTTATTATTCAAATGCGTTCTACGACACAAAAAATCCTTGGTTCATTTTATCTTTTTGGGGCCCCCATTTTTTTAACGTGCTCAAAATTTTATGAAATATTCAGAATTGAAATTTAATTATCTGGCGATATAAATGTACAAAATTCAGAAAACGCAAATGAAATGTTCGTTTTTGCTAAAATCAATGAATTTTTAGAGCAAGGAAAAAATGTTGGGAGCATTTTTGTGTGTGTGTAGGGAAAAAGAGGTAATTTTTTTTCGAATCATGTAGGGATTTTGTTAAATTTCTGCTGGAATCATTGGTCTCATGCCCAATTTTTTCTACAAAAATGTTACGAAGCTTAACCAATTTGTTCGAAAAATATTCACTTTAAATAATTAAATTTGATTGTATTTTAATATATTAAATATGTATGCATAGTATGTATTTAACGAAGAGGTCTAGGTACATCTCGCCTTTTTTTTAACCGACTTCCTCTATATATTTTTTAATTTTTTCTCCTTTTTTTTGTAAATTTTAAAAATCTACTTTCTCCTTTATAAGTTCGCCAATGATACAAACTTAATTAAAGTCTTTCTTTGACTTGCGGCATATTCTTGAAAAGTTCTTTTGATGCATCATGTGCTGTTAATAAAACTAAATAAAAATATATATAAATATTAAATTGAGTCATCATTAGTTAACCAAAATGAAAAGTTCTTTAAGAGGATCTTATTTGTCATGATAAAGCGACAACGTAAATAACAAACAGTCACTTAAAATATCAAACATCACATTCACAGATTAAATGGAAGTATGCCATGCATGCGCACGCACGCACGTACGTGTTAAAATTATTATCAAACGTAAATTGGGATTTCTTTAATTGAAATATGTAAATAAATCGAAGATTTAAAAATTCGCATGAATAAGTTTCCAAAACAATCACTAGATTTCTATAGTTCTAAATATTTTAGAAGTTCAGCCTTATGAGGATTTATTTAGTGGAGAAGAATTTGGCCTATTAGAAGTGGCATATACCTAGTTCTTTATCAAATAAAAAAAATCTATCTGTATTTAAACCATTGATTACGGCGATACTACGAGTACATGTTGCGATTGGACTATATATATAGCGCGCAATAAAAACAATAAAAACAAAGTAATCCGTATCTGATCTGTAATCTGGAGGGTTATTATGTATTTCGATTCGAAAGAAAACATTTTCGAAACACAATGCACAAGCTATAAATCGGTTAATATTCAACCGAGTTACAGACCTATAAGGTAGGAAAACCCGGTTTTTTACCCGTAACTCTAGATTTTAGGGGTGTCCCGGAAATTTCAAATACGGATTCTTGATCTACTCGACAGCACCTACAAGAAAAATAATATCACATCCCAGGTATTTCGACTTCGTTTTTTTTTTTGTAACACAGTGTTATTACAGTATGACCTCGGTTACTGTAATTAATAAAAACCAAGGCAGTTGCACGAACCGCGGTTGTTTCATTGACCGAGCAACACATACATATATAAACACTGCTTTAAGTATTTATATGCAAACAGTATCTAGTTTATATATGTGTGTGAAGATAAATTCGTATTTATATAGCAGAGACACGAACCAAAATTTTTAACATAGCTCATTTTGCAGTTAACAGAGCTCTGTAAAACGGTTAACAGTGGTCGCAAATTTGATTCAAGACGAAAAATCCAGGACTTGGGACCAAGTCCATGCCAAAAAAAAATATGGTAAAAATTCTCCATTGTGTACCTAATGATATTACAATAATAAAATATGGGATATATGTTGGCAGGCACTATAAAAACTGATTTAAAAAAAAGGATTTTTTAGTGAAATTTCTGTAAAAGATTGGTGACCATTTTGGCCAAATATGAAATTGCACACGTTGTGCACTATATATTTAGGGTAGTCCAAGGGGTCCCTAATGGCACCCAATTGGTCGCATATCTGAAATAATTTTGGAAATTGAATAAATTGATTTTGAAAAAAATCAGTTTTTTTAGTGAAATTTCTGCAAAAGACAGAGCTCTGTGAACTGCAAAATGAGCTATGTTAAAAAATTTTGGTTCGTGTCTCTGCTATTTAAATACGAATTTATCTTCACACACATAGTTTATATTGTCCTAAAGATAATTTTGTGCATAATTATTAATGTTTATTCATTTTATTAATAATAATATAAAACACAAAATATTAAATTAAAATATGTAATTTAATGAAACAGAAAAATAAATAAATAAATAAAAAATTCACATTCTTATGTACAAAATATGAGTAATGGGTCACTTGTTCTAGTTTTAAAAGAAAATTTAGACTGTTTTTTGGTACTAGAAATATGTTTCTGCACTGCAGTTTCGCAAAAATCTTGAAGAAGCAAAACTTCTTTAAAGCCGATTTTGTTTTCCCTGCAAATCACTGATGTAGGCGCATTTTGTCTAGTTTTTCGAGAATTTCACTTTTTTCTTTAATTGTAAGCTTAACTATTTTATTAATCACTGGCATCTTTATGTTTCAAAAGAAGAACTCTTCGCAAAGACAATCACTTCACAATCATAATCACATTTAGAAATGCACGTGCAAACAACATACATATACATACATACACATAGTATGTATTTGTATATTCTGAGAAAAAACGGTAAAAAATAGTTAAGAAAAAAACAAACAACCTGACGGCAAAAGTTAAAAGTTGCGTTTACTGAGTCACAAATTTTTGCCAAGTTGCATACACTGAGTCTATAATGTAAATATTTTAGTTGTTTCAATAATCGAGGAGTTGCGCTCATCGAGGGTTGCAGTAACCGAGGTCATACTGTATTTTCTAGAGAATATTTTTTTATAAAACTATATTTGATAGAATTTTTTTTGCAGATAATAAACTTTACACAAAATTCTTGTTGTCGTTTATTTTTAATAAGACATTTTTGTCATCGATAATTTTTCTTTGGCAGTTTTTTGTTATCGATAAATTTTTATAGAAATATATTTTTATCGATGCATTTTCTACAGACAATTTTTGCAATCCATAAAAATTCTATAGATTGTTTTTTATCGATGGATTTTCTATATAAATAATTGTTTTCAATAAATTTTCTATTACATTTTAAATTCTTAATAAAAACTTGTTAACGAAAATTTTCTATAGGAAATTTCTCAACTGCAGGAATTTTCTATTAAACAATGTATGACAAGAAAAATATGTTTTGGAAAGTTTTCTATTGTAATTTTTTTTATCTATACGATTTGATTATACTTTTTTAATAGAAACTTTTTTAACGATAGTTTTTTCTACAGAAGACGTTTTGTTATTGATAAATTTTTTGTGGAAACTTTTGTTATCAATAAGATTCTTACCAAAAACGTTTGTGATATATAAAATTTTTATAGAAAATTATTGTTATCTTAAGAGTTTCAATGGAAAGTTATTTGTAATTTCTATGTGAATTGTCGCTGTTATTGTTTTTTTATGGATCGCATTGAATATTGGAGAAAATGTATTTAATTACAATCTGATATTTAACTTTTTCCTACTGAAGTCATAATTTACACTTAAAAAAATCGCTTATATTATAATAAAGAAATTTCATAAGTTATCTATGCAACCTTAAACATTAAAACTTCATGCGTTTTAAGTCTCTTTTGTAAAATTCATCCGTCAGTCCTATCAGTAGTGTGTCCAGTTGAATTTAGATCTAAAAGCAAATATTAAATTTATGAGAAACATATTTCAACAGACATGGCCATTCGCCAAAAAAGGTTTTGTTAACAAATCCACTAGAGAAATTTAATTATTCATATCGAAAATTTGTGTTACTAGAACATTATGGTTGCGAGAATTGAATATTGAACTTTTTTCAATAAACAATTTTAAATACATACAAGGCTTTTTATATCTGTGTGTTTCCAATAACATAAAATAAAGCAGCTTAAGTCTATTTGTTACATGCAATTTATTTTCTACAACTTTTTAAGAATTTCTCGTGGGCGTCTTGTAAATTTGCGTTAAAAGATTTACTCTTGACATTCACACATAATTTCGCAGCCCTAATCAATTGCCAATAATTTTATCTTATTGCAGTAAAATAAACATTACATTCCTTTCAAGTTTTTGGACCATTCAATTTGTTTTTTTCTATAAAATTTTTCTAGGCATGATTATTTATTTTTAAGCAAGAAAGAGATAGGATGCTTGCGAATATTTAGGAAATTTTACGAAATGAGTTGATTTTGATATGAATTTCCATTTAGTTTGAATTCTGGGTTAAAAAGAATTAACTTTTTCTTATTTGCATTTTTTTGTTGTTTAAAATTTTTTGTTGAAGTTCTTGTTTTTGTGGGAGTTTTTTTCCATCTTTTGTTGTACATCTGATTTCATTTCATTTCAAGTGGTGCGCTATGACATGGTGTTATCATGAGTCTGGGATGGAAAAGTCAGTGCTATTGTAATATACTTCCCTCGTGCCTGGTTGGTTGGTAGAGCATTGCAAAAAGCTTCACAGTCTATGTTTGTTAAAAAAAGCTTTTCTCTGCTATTGAACCGTTCTTTAAAATATATTCAAATAGATTTAAGTTGGACAAAATATGCTCGCAACTTGAAAATGCGAAAATATCAAAATATCCTTTGAAAATAAAACCTAATGTGCGGTCACATCTAACAAATATTGGCCGAAAAAAAACGTGACCAACAGACAAGCTAAATTTGCATTTTCTTTAATTCCAATATTTTTTTAAATATGGTTTCGGATTTGTTAAAAATAATATAAAAATATGATTTTGCGGCATAAGTGAATTCATTTTGTGATATAAAAACCAAGTTAAATCACAAGAACCCTAACCAAAAGTAGTGGTTAAATTTTTTTGGGCAAATGTTTGCCAAGTGAGACCGTACCTTTAACAAAGTGATAAAAAAAAAAAATCACAAATCCTTAAGAACTTAAAGATAATTTTGGGAAAGAAATCTAACTTTATAAAAGGTAAAAATTTAAAAAAAAAATTCGAAAACCCCAAAAAAATAAATCATATAAATAGAAGAATTTCTTTGAAAATAAATAAAAATTTTGTCAAACCGAACTTTCGCTGAAATGTCTTGTGATGCCCAATTCCAACATTAATGCACTTGAAAAACCATTAACATTTTTCAAATAACCTCTTTAATTGCAAAAATATTTTTCTTATTAGTTTTTTTAGTCAGAAAAATTATGTTTAACCCTACGATGCCCAATTTTTTTAACAAATATAAAAATTTTTCAAGCCAAAGTTTCGCTAAAATGTCTTATTATGCTCAGTTCCCACAATAATTCGCTTGAAAAACTATTAATTTTTTTTAATTAACCTCTCTAATTGCAAAAAATTTTATTTATTAAATTTTTTTTTGTAAAAAAAATATTTTTAACCCTCTGATGCCCAATTTTTTAACAGCAAAAAAAGTAAAAATTTTGTGAAGCCGAAGTTTCGCTGAAATGTCTTGTTATGCCCAATTCCCACATTAATTCGCTTGAAAAACTTAAAAATTTTTTTTATTAACTTCTTTAATTGAAAAAAAATTTTTTTATAAATTTTTTTTTGATATAATAAATATTTTTAACCCTCCGATGCCCATTTTTTTAAACCGTTTGACTTGTTTTTTAAGAAACTATAGTTTTTATATGTGAGAATTTCGATAAAGCATTTCAAAAAGGTTTCACATGATTTTCACATCTATTTAAAATTTTTTTTGACGAATTAAAAGCGTTTATCCATTTTTGTATTTTGTTTCCATTTTATTATAAAACTGTGATAAGAAAGATCTATGACTATTCTAGATTCTAGAACTTTCTCTTGCAAACGCGATTTATTTTTGAAAATACAGTAAAACCTCGGTTAATACAACTAATAGAAATTCTGTCAGTGGCAATTGTATTATTGGCTTAATATATGTGAACTTAAATTAAAAATTTTATAGATTATATTACAAAAGAAATATTTTCAATGCAAATACATCAAGGTTTCACGAAAAAATCTTTCGAGACTCAGTTTATTTTAGAAATAAAAGCAGAAGGGTTAGAATTTTTTAGTCTGTGAGTAGCTGAATGAGGTCTCCAAGGACCCCTTGTCCTTGAACCCTGAAAAGTTGCTTGTTATCGGAGGGTTAGTAAAAAAAATATTTTTGATAAATAAAATAAGAAATAAATTCAATTTAGTAGTTTTTAATCCAAAGTGCTTATTATTTTTGGACATTGGACATGAGACAATATTCTAAAGGAGCAGAAACTGCCGTGTAAGTTGAAATTAATTAATTAGTGTTAAAATTTTCCCTTGTTCCTTTGGAATATTGTCTCATGTCCAATTTTTTCCGACTAAAAATATAACGAACATTAGCCAACAAATAATAAGCACTTTGGATTAAAAAATACTAACAACCAATTTGTTTGAAAAATAATCAATTTAAATAAATTCAATTTAATTTAGTTTAGATGGAAAAACTTACAAAAAATTGTAATTGATATCACAATTAGAACTTGTTTTTCTGTGTGTTTGCTTCACCGATATTGTGAAATGAATCTGAGTGAGCGTGCTCGATCAGGCTTTTTGGCTGATTGTTTTGCGATCGACAATATCAAAAATGTAATTTGCAATTTCTGCACCAAATTGAAAATTTTTAAATACGAATGAAAGTGATGCTGATGTTTCAAGAAATCCATTTCTTTAAATTTGCGATGTAAACAATTTTTTTAAATTAATTTAGCAAAGTAAAAATTGTGGACTTTAATTAGATAACAATAAAATGTAGTACTTTTTAATGTGACTCTTTTTCGCTTTGTTAGCATTCGCGCTGTCTTCTCTACATGGGTTTTCGTGCAGCAGTTACCAAAAATGTAAACTTTCCATACCTGTAATGAGTTTTGGCAGGAAGAGTAAAATGAAACAGTAGAATCTCGATGTACTAAAAATTAATCAACTTCAAAAAGTAACAATAAAAACATTAAACGCTACAATGTAGTTGCCTTCAGACGTTGCCCGAAGTCATGCACTTATTTTATTGGCCCCAAAGATTTGAGGCCTCAGTGTCATTTTTGCAAAATACTGATCATTTTCTCAGGCTTATATCTTGCAAATCGTTCGGAATTTTGATTTACTCTCTGGGATAAAGTTGTAGATCTTGTCATAAAAAACAAAAATTGTGAACATATAAAATCAAAAAATCTTTATCTTCAAGATGAAAATCGCAAAAATTAAAAAAATGCGATTTTTTTACTTTTTTCCACGTCGCTTACATCGAGGCATGGGCAAAACTGGGAGACACGGGTCTTCTTTCTTTTTGGTCTTTTATCACGTAGTGGTGTCCGTATATGGTTATTTTTCCATGACTTAAACAACAATTGATTGAAAATAAACGGGAAGAAATGAGTATTTTGCATTTTCTACACGTGAACGTGAATGAGCGTGAGTGAGTTATACACACTTTACAAATCAATATGACATTCTCAGCTCGAAAAAAGTCCTTTTTTAGAAGGAAAATTGGAGCATTGATTTCCAAAAAAAATCTTTATAAAATCAATCCACATTCTGCTGTATTCAATGCGTTAAATTTAAATCATTTAAGTTATTTTTATAGTAATTTTTAGTATGTTTGCTGTTCTTGCTGTCGACCAACAAATGTGTTGAAAGCTATAACTTTATAAAGATTGACAGGACAGACGGCCAAGTCAGTCTTGATTCCAACAGAAATACCCTCAATAATAATATGATGAAAAATTTAAAAGAAAATAACTCTAAACTTCTTTTATTTTATGACGGCCATAAATGTTAACAACATGTTGGTTCTTAAAAATGTCATTTTAGAGTGCCAATAAAATAACGGAGAAATTTTTATTTAAAAAAAAATCTGTTTAAATAATTTTTAACATCTCAAATTAAAGTCTTATTGTTTGTTGCGTTGTGTTTGTAATTGAATGAATTTACAAAAATACGATAAAAGACAAATAAATCGAAATTGTTTTTTTTAAATCAAGTAAAATTGTTTTTCTTTATCATCATCACTTGGAATATTGGAAAATTTTTGTAGGTCATTAGGTTTGTAGAAAAGTTTGCTTTAAGGAAGTGGGGCAAATTATTAAGTCCTTGACACAGGCCATGAAGTTTTTTTAATGACGTGTGTATAATAATAATTTTTAAGTGTGGCATTCTTTTTAAATTGTGAAATAAAAGTACACAGGAAAACAATTGGAATATAAATAATAAGAAAAGATTTCTTAAATTTTTGTTAAAAGTAATGCGAAACTATTTCAAACCGAAAAGAGTTGTGATGTGCGGGTTATTTCCGTCTTGTGAGTATTTTGAAAATATTATTTAACCCTGCAGCCACACGCTCAAGTTTTTCTTTCAAGTTTTTCACACGTACTGCTTATTAAAATTCATTTAAATTAATAGCTGTGACGTAGGATGCACGAAATTTTAAAGCGATTTCATTTTTCTAGATGTCATCGTCAAGAAAACAGCTTCAAATGGTTGCTCTATACATCGCACAACATGATTACACTTATTCTTTTTATTCACAAAAATTGCGACAAAATATTTGTAAAAAACAAACCAAAAAATGTTTTCTTGACAGCAAATTGAAACTCTCGATGGATAGAGAATTTCCAAAGCAAGTTTCTTATTAAGTTTTAAAAGTATGTGTGTATTAGTGAAAAAGTGTGAGTATATTGAAACTTGATAAATTTATTTTAAAATTCGCTTTATATTATTTGTGTTTTATTTTCTGGACTGCTTTCTTCAAGTTAATAACTTGAGATTGCATCAAAAATTTATTCTCAAAATCGTTCGAAATTCATCACACATTTCCATCAATTACATACCTGAATGTTTTTTTAACACTTTTTTTAATCCCATACAAAATTTTTTTAAAATTGGTATAGAAATTTCGTTCGATTACGAATGCCGTGATTTGCCCCCTGAATTCGAATTCAAAAAATCTAAATTGCTTGAAGAAAATTGAAAAATTTTATCTCTTAACAAATTCTACAATTTCTCTTTAAATTTAAATGATTTTATTAGTTTTTGAAGTTCTACGTTAAAATAAAAAACTTAGCAGCCCTAAGGGGAGGCAGTAGGGGCATGGCATTTACGGGGCACTCCTACTAATTTTTTGGCAGTTGCTATTAAAGAGATTGGTGTCATTAGGGACACAATCGAATTGGGTGGGCGAAATTTCCAGTTTCTATAGAACACCTGGACACTTCGCCCTCGATAAGTTTCCCCCAAACCAAACTGAGTAAGTGGTGGTACTATTTTTTCTAGTTATTCTTTTGTTGTTGTAGAGTTGCTGTCGCGCATAGTGCCTGGTCAGGAACTGAGCCGGAAGGAAAATAAGAGTACCAATATTACTGGCCAAGTACCACACCAGAGTTGGCTCCAGAATTATGGCAATTACTGCACAACTACAACACACATCCAATTTTATTAAAAAATATGTATTTATTAATATCGTATTGTTTTAAATTTTATTCCATTGAATTGATTTAAGTTCAAGTCGCGGACATGACGTTCAGGATTAATCATTTTTCAAACTACTTTTTTTTTAAATAATTTTTAGATTATTTTTATTCAAAGCAGATTTATTTTTATTTAAACCAGATTTATTTTTATTCAAAGCAGATTTATTTTTATTCAAAGCAGATTTATTTTTATTTAAAGCAGATTTATTTTTATTCAAAGAAGATATATTTTTATTCAAAGAAGATTAGGTCAATGAAACAGTTTTCTATTCTTTCATAAATTCTTTAGTAATGTTGATATGTTCCGGTGACATTATTAAAGGACATTATTTGTCAAAACTAAACAAATAAAGGAAATGAATAAAACATTTTTTGACCCAATACGCCAAAGGCTAAAGGTACGGTCACACTTGCAAAATATTTGCCGAAAAAAACGTGACCAATAGACAAGCTAAATTTGCATTTTCTTTAAATCCAATATTTTGCTTAAATATGGATTCGCATTTATTAAAAATAATATAAAGATAGTATTTTGCGGCATAATTAAATTCACTTTGTGATGTAAAAACCACGTTAAATCACACCAACCCCAAAAAAGTAGTGGTTACGTTTTTTTTGGGCAAATGTTTGCCAAGTGTGACCGTATCTTAATACAATTAAGCCTTAAACCTTTGAAGATATTTTCCTCCAATAAAAACAAAAAAAGTTTGTACTCCTAAAAAGGAACATTAAAATCATGCAAAAGTTGAACTAGTTTTAAGAGGAAAGATTTCATTATCTTGTAACTGGAAAATTTTAATTCATTTTTGACTAACGTGTCGATGTGAAAGCTTAAGGAAATCCACTAACTCTGCCTTGCACCACCCATCATTATGGGATGCGATGCGATGCGGTCGGTCTGTCGGTGTTTTTTTTTAGTTAAAACTCCCCAAAATTACATTTGTGCAAACATTAACTTTGACCTTGTTGATTGGACATTTTTTGTTTGTTTCCTTCAGCGCTTGTAGCGCTTGTGTTACGCCAAACCATTTTAAGGCGACATTTTTTATTTGATTCTTCTCTTCTGTTGTTCTAAGTTTAGTTGCAGTGTGCTGCTTGCTGCTCATGCCAAAATAGATTTCTGTTATTTTTTTTTTTTTGTCATAACAAAATGTTTGTTTTGTCTTGCCAATAACGGTTTGTGTTGTGTGTGTTTTTTTTGGGGTCTTTTTAATTGTCAAAGTCATTGCAAAGTTCTTAAACGTGTCTCTCTTAACCGAGCCGATATTGATGATGTTGCTGATGAGGAAGAAGATAAATGAAATGAAAATATATCCCAAAAAATAAAATTGCTAGAGGACTTATTAACTCTGCATAAAATTTATGTGCCATAGTTAAGTTTAGTTTTGCTAAAAATGATGTAAAACAAAGCAAATTAAAAGAATAAAAAACAAACAAAAAAACAAAAAAAAAAGAAAACTCATAAAAGTTCAAGGATCTCATTTATTTTAGTGCCAGAACACACGAGTGTGAGTGAGTGTATTTACAGTGCGCGGTTACAAGAGTCATGCTCTAACTACCATGATTTCTTTCATAAGGCCAGTCGGTCGGTACACGTTCAAGTGGCCTTACGTTGGTTGGTTGGCTGGCTCATTTCATGTGGACACATTTTCTTTTTGTCCTTTACTTTTTTTGTTATTTCTGTGTTAGTTTTCTGTATTGTCATTGTTGTTGTTATAGCTTTACAAATATCTATTGCTGTTATTGTTGTTGCTATTGTTGTTATTATGACATGTTGACTGCTTTTTTTGTTTTTTTTTCTGCTTTCTGCATTTTATGGCACGAGACTTTGGGCATATTACGAGTATTGGCTGACTTGTCTGTTATTTATTCAGTTGCCAAAGAATTTTTTGGCAAAACATTACAAAATACATTGACATTGTTAATACAGTGGAACGGCCTCGTTTTTATTGTTTTCACAAAAAGATCGTTTTTCAAATTACGAAATTTCTCCTTGTCCAAATATTTAAGATGAAAAAAGTTTTACTAAAACATTTTCAAACTACATTTTAATAAACTTTTTAAATAACATACTTTAAAAACTTATTCTTGCCTGATTCTTATATTGTTGGGATGTTTTTAAAATTTTATTATCAAATTATTTTTTTTTTTCTAAATTTCTTTTTTATTTTTTATTTTTTTAAATTTTTATTTTAATTTTCGCATTATTTTTCAATACAAATTTTCATTAGTGTTTTTTGCTAAATTTTAAGTTATTTTGCTAATGCAAATGGTTTTTTTTCGTAAAAATTTTGTTCACAAATGTATTTTTTATCGAAAAAAATTTTTTAGCGCAAAATTAATCAAAAATAATTTTACCAAAAATGTGTCACCAATTTTTTTAAATTATACGTATTTTTTTAATTTCCGCATTAATTGTTAGTGTCAGAATTGGTTTATTATCAAAAAATTCTTTATACGTAATTTTCGCCTGCAATATTTGGCTAAAAATTTATTTTTACAGCAAATGTTTATTTTTCAATAAAAAAAATTTACAATTTTTACAAAAAAAAATTATTTTACAATTTTTATAAAAAGAAATTGTAATTAACATATATTTTATAAATATATTTATAATTTTAATTAACATACATAGTTTACATATTTTTAATTTTATTTATTATTGAAATTTCTAAATTTCTTCGATCTTATTATTTTCACTAATTTTGTTTAATATGCTTTATGCATAAAATTTTTTTTTAATATCCAACCTTATTACACTACGATTTATAAAAAAAACTATCTCTAGCTTAAAGAAAAATAATTTTTTAATAATTTATAATTTTAATTTTATTTGTTTTTTTTTTTAAATTTTACACAATATTTTTTTTTTTTTCAAAAATATTGTTTTTTTAAATAAATTTAATTGGTTTCTTAACAACAAATTTTTATTAAATATATTTTGTAATATTTTTTATCATTATTAATATTTTCGGTTCCACTGTGCATAACTGAGTCTGTATAAAATGTTAAGTAAGGACACATGTTTATTTAAAAAAGTCAACCATTTAACGGTTTCTAAGTAAATAATGTCAAAACTGTTGAGTCATACACACTGAGCTGACACTTTTTTTGTAACTAAGTACAGTGAAAGCTTTTTAAAGTGACTACTGTAACTTTTAAAGTTTAATTAACTTTTATTTCTACATGAATTAACGTTTATTTCAACAAAAGAATTTGAACATTTTGTTATAAATCCTGTGAAAAGCTTTTATTTTAAGAAAAAATTTGCTTCAATAATATTTCACTACAATAAAATTCTTATACAGTCGATATAATTTTAAACAGTCAAATGAAGTTACAAAGAAACTTCCATATCGACAGTTTTCGATTCAAAATCTCCGGAAATTCCGCAAGTAGTAATTTTCTCTATAATAGCAAATTAATACGAAAATAATATTCTATCTCCAGTTTAATTGTGATTTCTTTAAAACATTTCTTTCTTAATTTGCAATTATGAATTTTGTACAATACTCCTACCAAGTTTGTGATTGTTTTTAAAAGTAAAAAAAATTTCAACCGAAAAATCCCTGAAAATTGTTAAAAGGATAAAGAAAAACTAATTTTAGCAGAACTATCTTATCCTTAAAGAAATCTCTACATCCTTAACTTGCAAGTTCGCTTCGGCGACCAATACCCTAAACTGGGAACGCTGACTGACTGGATAAACGTAGTTTTTTTTAGTTAATCGTCCCCAATTATTTATCTCTGTTATTACAAGAGATAAAATATCTCTGTATATACAAACTGAATCGTATTTAGCTGATCGAGAGAGATGGATGAAATTGTTTAATTTATGACCGAAATGTAAATAGTGCAAAAGCAATTTGCTTAAAAAATAAATTTTACTGCCTGGCCCACGCTGTCGAATGATATCGTTCTTTTGTAAAATTACAGTTGGTGAAACTTACGATCATTCATACGATCACGAATGTTGTAATCTGGATTTTTTACAAAATACAGTACATTCACGTACATATGTCATAATCCGAAAATTTTATTTTTACGTGAAGAGTTTTACGTTCACGGATGTGACCATTCGACACTCCAGGCTTTAAATCTTTCGTTGGTTAACTGCCAGGCTCACGATCGCACACGTACTCGTTCGTTATACAATTATATTAAAACAAAACAAAATTTTAGAATTTTTTTTATTTTAAATGTAATTGTACGAAAGAACGAATACGTGTGACACGTATTTTCACTAAAGAACGATATCGTTCGACAGGCAGTTATAATGATTATTTCATGAAAGAATCGGGGTAGTTACAGAATTCAATGGATTTGAAAAGACGGCAAAAATTGCTTTTGTGTGATGAATTTCAATGTTATCGGTTTTATATTCAATGTGGAATTATTATGTGTCTTGAACATAAAACTGATAACATTGAAATTCATCACACAAAAGTATTTTTTTTGTCGTTCTTTCAAATTCAATTCTGACAACATTAGATCCTGTGATAACCCTGAGTATTTTTTACATCCATATAAACATAAAAACATAAAAACAATATCTTGAGTGAGTCATTTTTTTTCTTACTTACGCTTGATCGTGAATGAAAATCTCTTCACGTTTCCATCTCATTTAGTTTTTATATGAATATTTAGTTGTCTAAAATTTTGAATATTATTTGTATATAAAAACTAAATGACAAAAATTCTACTAAATACTCGCTCGTATTTGTGCACAAGATGCAGAAATTAGAGAAAACGACATTTTAAACCGTCTACAACTATTTGTTGCAACTATTGCAACTGCTGCAACTGCGGCAACTATGAGAGTTGTAGTGCAAAATACATTTTATAGCAGTCGATGTAATTGTACAACATATTGTTGCTATTGTTGTTGTAAACAAATATTGTTAACAATTTAACATTTTATAGCAGTCGATGTAATTGTACAACATATTGTTGCTATTGTTGTTGTAAACTAATATTGTTAACAATTTAGATTGTTATCCCCTGTTGAAAGCCATGATTCTTGTACAATCAAACTAAAAGTTGGTAAAAATACACGACTATGACGGTGACGCTGACGCCGCCACTATCTTCTATAAGACGTTTAAGTTTGTCTACAAATACGAACGCAAAGGCAGAGTCAGTCAGTCGCATACACGAATTTTCAAAGTAAAGTAAAAAAGCTTAAAAGCAAACCCATATTTCATCACCTTTGCCAAGATTTCTTAAACAATATTTTTTACTCCCTGAACAAAACCCCCGTTACTGGAGACCTGCAGTATGACAACATATTACTTTTAAGCTTGTGTGTGACATCAATGTGCGAAGATTGTTTGATTATGAATGACTGGGATATTTAATTGTTGTGCAGCAAGTAGTTCAGACGGGAGACACCGAGTAGGTGGAGCTGTTTAAAGACATCCACGAGTATATTCATCTTGCCATTAACACCGCTAACGACAAAATATTAATAGTACGAGAGCATGTGGCAACAGCGAAAATTATTTATAATTTTTCTAGTAAATTGCAAAAGATTTTATTGACAATGTGAATGTGAATGTGAATGTGAGTGTGAATGTATGCAAATGCAAATGACAATGCAATTTTTTTCCGTTTTTCTTTTTTTTCCTATTTTTTCTTTCTTATAACATGATCCATTTACATACGATTATATATTTTTTTACTCGTGTAGTGTAGTTTTCTTTATTGAAATGAATTTTGTTACGTGCACAAAATTAGTTAAGTTTATTGTTTGTTTGGCTTGGAAAATTGCAGTTAAGAGGGCAACATATGACGAAATGGTTTTAAATGGCCAGCGAATCAATTTTAAATATGCTGCAAAATTTTTCTTTTCACAAGCAAAGTTAATTTACCTAAATAAATTATTAAATATATTGTTGATCTTAAGCTTGAAGAATTTCTTTAATAAAATACAGGGTGTCCGCCGGGGAGGTATACTACTTTGTTTGCTTATAACTTTTTATTAAATGAAAAAGAATGGATCTTTTATTGATAAATGTTTTATTTAATGTCGGCAATTATGTATGGAATACAATATCAGATAAATGTCCGCCCGCCTCTGTTAGCCTCACAAATGCGAGCCCTTTTGAGCACATTTTTCATTACATTCTCACACATTTCACGCAGTATTTCATTAATTTCATCACGAATATTTTGTTTGAGTAGCTCCAGCGTTTCTGGTTTGTTTGCATAAATCTTGCTTTTCAGATATCCCCACCAAAAGAATTCCGGAGCAGTCAAATCAGGCGACCGTGGAGGCCAATCAACATCACCATTTCTTGAAATAACTTGTTGTGGCAAGAGGTCTCGCAGTAATTCCATTGAAATCCTGGATGTATGCGATGTGGCACCGTCTTGTTGATACCACATGTTAATCAAGCCCAAAGCATGCAGTTGTGGCGTTAAAAAGTTTTCAATCATGTCACGATATCGCTCCCCATTCACAGTTACCGTTACGCCATTTTCATTTTCAATGAAGTAAAGTCCACTGATTCCTCCTGACCAAATTGCACACCAGACTGTCGTCACTTTTAATGGCTGCAAAGGTGACTGATGAATAATTTTGGGGGTCTTCCATTTCCCAGAACCGACTATTCTGTTTATTCACAGATCCATTCAAATGAAAATGTGCCTCGCGTCACTCATTATGATTTTTTCATGAAAATCGGGGTTGTCATGGGCGAGCTGTAACATCCTATTGGCGGCATAAATGTACGGCGGCGTAAATGATCTTATGGAAGAAGCTCTTGTGTCAAATGAATCTTAAATGGAAACAAATGCAAATCCTTGTGCAAAATTGTGGTCAAAGTTGTCCTTTGAAGACCAAGCTCCTGAGGACGGCGTCGAATTGAGGTTGATGGATTGTTTTAAACACTTTCTTGAGCAACAGTAATGTTTTTAGCCGATCTTGCAGGACGTGGTGATCCATGCTTGGGCCTATCTCCTACAGACCAGGTCCTCTTTCTTCGAAATCATTCACTACACGATAAATAGTGCGTTTTGTTGACACGTTGAGTCTCCCAAATATTTCACGTAACTTTCTCAACGTCACAGTAATCGATGATTGATTTTGATAAAATGTCAACGATTAAAACACGTTGATTTATCGAATATTTTTCCATAATAAATTTGCCACGTGTCTACTTTACGACTGCCAAATATGAACTATCAATACTAATGTTTACCAAAATGGCGGCAAAAGAAAATTGTATACCTTCCTGGCGGACACGCTGTATGAATAAAACTTTCTAAAAATTAGAATAATTCTTAAATAAAAAATTTATTTTGTCTCAGTTACGCTTTTGGCCCTAAAATTGATAAATAAAAAAATTTACCCAAAAACAGGAATATATATCGTCCGTCACAGGTTGACAACTCTTAACATGTTTTTCTTGTACTTTTCAGGAGACAAAAACAAAACGTTATTACTCCGTTACTAAACCGTGTTGGAAGTAAAAAAAAAACCAAAATTAGTAGGAGAAGCTGGGAAGGAAATACAGTCTTTTGGAATCAAAACCCCGATTCGATTTTTTTGCGAGTTAAGAGTTGTCAACCTGTGATCGACGATATATTTTTTATATTTTATTTAATTATTCATTTATTAAGATCGCTGCTCACATCGCAGTGTCTAACACACTCATGTATTTCGAGTTATGAATTGATCCTAAGCTTTTACTTTTTGGCTTTTAAAAATTCTATGAAATTCCTAAATCTACTTCTGTGGAGAGCCATGCTTTTTATATGGGGCTGATATACTGATCCTACTTATCTTCGCTTTATCGCCGATCCATCTCCATTCACATGGGCTTATTTCGACATTTAGTATCTCTAATTCGCATGTCTAGAGTACTTCTTGTAGGCCAAAAAAATCTTAAGAATATTCCTCAAGCAATTGCTTGGGAATACCTGGACTGTGTTTGTGGTTGTGTGGGTGACTCTTCAGATCTTACTGCCAAACACCCAGCTAGTATTTGGAAGATTATTCGACGAGCGCGATCATTTCGCGACTCTTTTTGTAATCGTCCATACAATTTGTTAGAGTAAAATTAGTTTTTACTCTTCCAAATGATGATTTTGCGAGTCATTCTGACGATTATTGGATGAGTACATGGAGAGTAATAATAAACAGTGTTCGTTTGATTAAAAAAGTGTTTTCTGTTAAATTGAATTGTTTTCTTAAATTAAAGTGATTTTTAAATTAAAATGAAACAAAAAATTAATCTAATTTTTATCGTTCTATAGGTCAATTTTTTTAAAAACGTTAACAAAATTTTATTAAAAAACCGATACTTCGCCACTTCTTTGTGGGGCTTCTTCAGGGCTATATAAAATATTATTAAGAAATATAAAATATTTAAAAGAGTCTTACGATCTTTTTCCGCGTATCGTAGAAGACTCATTATGGGGATTTATTCAAGGCTCGTTTGAAGAGATAGAATAAAAGAGTCTTACACGATTCTATTAGGCGCACTGTAGACGACTCATATGGAAGTCAGTCGCCGTCTTGACACAGTTTCTTCCGTTGTACTGAACTTGCGCGATTGGAATACGGCATCGCAGACGATTAATTTAATCGCCCTCTCCGATCGCGGAAGATTCTTCTACAATCGAAAATGCTAGCTGGGCAGCAACTAGACTTGATACTTGCGTTAAAAATCCTTAACTTGTGTTTTCTTGAAAGTTGCGAGGATCTCCACAATCGTCCTATATGCAGCATATTTCAATATAATAGAACAAAAACTAATTTTACCACCAACGTGTAACAATGGGTTAATTTAACGTTAATTAGTGATGGTAAAATTTGAATATTGATAGTGGTAAAGCAGTGTTTACTGTAAAAACAACTAATAATACAAATAACTCTCGTATGCTTTTTCTAGACATTATTTGTATAAATACAAATTTGAAATCACATTCAACCGAGCCACCTAAACAGTGGCGAATACATGCAAACACACATGAACACTGATGATGGGAGTGTAGCGGCTCTCGAAAAACAACGTTGTTTCTGTTCTGCCGTGTAAGTTGAAATTAATTAGTGTTAAAATTTTTCCTTGTTCCTTTGGAATATTGTCACATATCTAATTCTTTCTGACTAAAAACGTTACGAACATTAGCCAAAAAATAATAATCACTTTAGATGAAAAACTACTAACAACCAATTTGTTCGAAAAATAATCACTTTAAATAAAAAACTAATTTTGTTTTCGACTATTTTTTAAAATCAAAACTTTCGTATCGATTTTATTCAACAACAGCTCATTTCATTTTCATAATTTTCAGTTGCTTGTGCCTGAATTAAGAGCCATATTTTTGGGGTTTTCTTCAATTTATAATGAGTTTTTTAAAATCTAAAATTTTATTGTAATAAAATGCAGACAAATTTTATTCTCCAAAATTGTCTAAATATTTCCGAATCTATTTACTAGACTAAAAATTGAGGTAAATTTGACTTGTAGGGAATTTAAATGTTTAAATGCCGACTATTAAATATTTCATCTGAGCAATTTGGTCACACCCTTCCCGAGTTGTATTAATATAGGTCATGCAATCTTCTTAATATTTGTAAAACTGTAACTTCAAGGCAAACAAATTAGTTCAAAATTAACATCAAACGTATCATTGATCTTTATTGCAGATCTCTTTTTTTTTTTTTTTTGTTAATCACAAACCGCACAAATTGTCCCATATTTCTGTTCAACCTTTCCAAAGGAGATAAAGAATTTTAAAACAACTTTTATTTTTCAATTTCCAAGACATCTCAATATTTAATCTACAACTTAAAAATAACCCACAGTTATTTGTTCTGTTTTCTTAATGAGTTTCTTTTCTTTTTAAGGATTATAGGTCAATTTATAAAAAGAAATGCTAAAATAAATATTTTCTTTTATTAATTTACAAAAAAAAAATTTTAATTTTTTGTTTTTAAAATAAAAACGAACCATTAAATACACAAATTTTATCAAAACACATGTTCTTCGCTTGCCAAGAATTTTACGAGAATATTTTAATTGTTTTTTTTAATTTAATTTTTATTTTACACTTAAAAAAATGGGGACATATTTAAACAAAAGTGAATTTTATGAAAAAAAAACTTTTATATGTTTATTTAAGTGAAAAATAAATATTTGTAAAGAAAATATTAATGGCCAAAATATTATATGGTGATTTAAAAAAAAAAAAAACATTTAATAAAAGTCTACAATGTTGTGCTTGAGTGGACAAATAAATTAAATAAAATTTTTTTGTTAAAACTAATTAAATGATTAGTCATGCATAAACATTATTATAGTTCTTTATTAAAATTATTTTTGCTTTGTCTTTATTAAACTGCAGTAAGAGGCACTGCAACAAGTACTTGCACTAAGTAATAAAAGCAACAGGTGGTGGTGGGTCACACTGATGTTTTATTAACAAAAAAGGAAAATTATTTGTAGAAATAAGAACAATTTAATGAGCAATTGATTTGTTTGGCTAAACTTAAAACCGCCCTCGTATATCAAATATTTTTGGAAAATCTGTAAAACACATTGACTTACAAATCATTTTTATTAAAACAGAATACATTTGTGCCTTGTAATGATTGATGCAAGAACTACAACTAAATTTAATTGTTCGTTGTTTTTTTTTTGTTCGTTAATTTAGTTGCACTTAAACAAGACATAAAAACAATGATTAAAAATGAAATTCTTAAAAATTGACTCATGCCTGTTAACACAGATTGTCTGCTGAACAATTGTTTGATTTTCCGTTTAGCAATTTAACACAAAATAAAGAAGTATTTGAAAAATAATATGAAATTAAACGTGTGGCACGAGATTTATTATTAACAAATTTTCTGTGAACACTGTAATAATAAAATATAAACTTTTATACAACCTTCGGATGTGTAGCAAAAGTAAATTATTTTTACAAGGCCTGAATTATTCATATTATTATCATTCCGTTTGTAGTTTCCTCAATCATCAATTGCGATACATACAGATTCGCTAAAACAAAAACCTGCAGCAACAAAACCGTAAAGTTCTTAATTTCATCACACAACGAACTTTTAGCAAAAGATCGTCGTAACGTAAATTCAATAAAGATTTTACTTTTGTAGAAAAAAATATCAATTTTATAAAAAAATATAGGATTCGGCGGTTGACCTCGCAGGGCATCCCCAATACTTCCCGCTAAGCGAACCTGAAAGCCATCAAAAATAATAATCCATATTATTAATAGGCAACCAAGTTTTTTTAGATCCCTTTTACGCCCGTAATACTGAACCGATTTTGAAAAGATTTATGTTTTAAATGGGTTTTTACATAGATGTGCACAATCTTAATTTTATGTAAATCGGTTCGATATTTAGGGAGCTATAAGCGTTTAAAGTTGCTACTAACACATACACACTTATTACACATGCATGATGTATCTATCTGCTTCAACTTGAAAAATAAACAAAGTAATCATGTGTGTTTGTTTGTCCAATTTGTTTTTGCACAGGAATGAGACACAGAGTTCTTTCTATATGTACTTTGTAAGAAGAGAGAGTTAAGTAAGAGAGCTAATAAGTTTTAAGTTGTTTATTTGGAATGTTTTTTTGTTTTTGTATTTTATCGTATGTATTTTTACGTAAACGTTTAATATTAATTTATAGAATGCGGTCGATTCAGTTGGCCGCTCGGTGGTACACTAGTATTAATTAAACATCAAAAATATATTTTACGAAGCATTTTTATTAAGATTATTATTATTGTTCGTCAACGATAACTCTCGAACGGCCTTACTGATTTTTAAAAAAAATCTTGGAACGATCGACGTGATTTTTTGTTGCTAAGAGTTAATTAGATTTTAGACTGAATTGGGTGAGTAGTTGAAAATTTATATCCAAAAACGATTTTTTCGAAAATTCTCGAAATCTACGAAATTGTCTTACGACATCTCTGTGAGCTTTTAGAATGCATCAAATTTTAATCCGATCTTTTAAGCCATTCTGAAGTTATAAAAATACACACAAACAATTTTTGAAACCAATTGGACAACAAAATAATTTTAGAAGCTTGTGCTGCAGCGTATCAATGAATGGAAATTGCAGCTGCTGTGGAGGAGCTTTTTGAAGACACACGTCCTGCAAAAAACTTAATGCCAACTAAAACTTAATCAGCTGTTGTTTACAATTTCCTACGAAATAAAAGATTCTTATATTATTTCGCAGTTGGAAAATATGTCTCGAGAAACATTTTGTAGTTGGAAAAAAATACTGCTTATGAAACATTTCGTATGTTTTCACAAAATGAACAGCGTATAACTTTAGCAATATTATTTTGCAATTATTTCGCATGCATTTTTTTATATGGACTTTTGGCAGCAGTTCGCACGAAATTATGAACAAAGTACCATGCTATAGCGTGAACTTAAAAAAAAATTGTAAACTACTAAAAATCGAGATTTCACTAAAAACAAAAATATCGAGAAACACAAGTTTCACTAGAAAGCGAAATATTGTAAAAAAACAATTTAAATTTAAATTAATCAAAATTTCACCTAAAACTCGATGCATAAATTTTTTTTAAATATTTAAATTTAACAAAATATCGCCATTTTTCCCAAAAGTTCTAATTTCATAAAAAAAAACAAAAAATTTCCACTGAATTATTGAATATTCACAAAAAAAATGGAAACAAAATTTTTGCCAAAAATCAAAATATAGCTTATTTGCTCAAACCACGTCGTAACTAAAATGAAAATTTCTTCAGAAAACTAGGTTCAAGTTTTTAAATTACACACACACACACCACCGAATGGAAAAACACAAGAATTTTTTTTACTCTCCAAAGGCGACCGACCTAACAAGAACAATGCGGAGAATAGTTATGCATTTTTAAAGCGAAAATCACCATGTTTTACTTATGATGTTTCTCATGTACATCTAGAAAAAATAAAATAAAAAGAGAAATAATAAAATAAGGTTTTGCAGGTCTTCAAGAAGGAGTTGACTCTGGCTGGAAAGTGTAAAAGTTTTAGGAAATTGTCAACAGTGATTGTGTCGTAAATAAAACTCAAACAAACAATTAACTGAGACAGTAAAGTACATCAGTTGATGTTAATTTTTTCCTTATTCTCTCAAATATAAATCACTAATTAAAAACAACCAATTTAGTTCGAAACATAATCACTTGAAATAAATACATTTTATTTCAAACACATATTTGTTTGCTCGTCTTTTGTGAATTTTTTTCTGTGTAGAATCGAGTACGCTGATTTTGCAATCCTTCTATGAAGACTGGGTCTAAAAATCTACCAATTTCTTCAAATATAAGTTGACTAAATTCTTAGTGAATTATTAACAGATGTACCGAGTTTCGTAATCTATAAAAAATTAATTTTTAAATTTTGAATATCTCATTTTTAGGATCCGCGTTTAGCCTCTAAAAGCCCCACATATCAGACAAAATAAATAACATATTGGTGCACACAGTGTAATTAATATAGCAAATGTTAATTAATTTTATTTCAATTGCAACAACTTCAGAGAACATCCTTGTTTCAAATTAATTTCAATTTTATACTTTTCATTCAGTTGTGTTTTAGTAATTATTTTCAATATAAATTTTTTTTTCCATTTTTCTTTCAACTTGATCTTAATTTGTTTAAAAAAAATTGCTGATTTTTTGTGATAAATTAGTTGAAGGAAAGAATGCATGTTGATGTAATTACTTTTATTAGTTCAGGGTAAAAATAAAAATAAATATAGAAATATTTTTAATCAAATAGATGAGTACTAGAATTAATTTTATTTACATTAAAAACTTCTGACGGAAGTAACTGAGAAATGAACAAGTTCAAAAAAAAGACGTGTCTTATTTTTCAGTTATGAATATTGTATGAAAAGTTTAAAATTATTTATTTGAAGTGACTTCTTGCCACCTTGACTTGTGATTCATTTCGAATTTTTTACACCACATTCTTTTTGATTAGAGATTCATTTCAAACAAGTTACAATTTTAGACCGTTTGTGAACACAAAAAATGGAAATTAATGTGACGCAATTTTTTTAATTTATTTGTGGGGCTTTTTTTTAATACAAAACTATTTTTGTTAATTAAATGTTTGTTAGCGAAATTTTTGTAATATTAAGAAATTATTTATTTTTAGCTTGTGATAATTTTTAAGGATATAATTAACCAAGGAAAATCTAAATATTACGTGAACGCTTCAGTTCATGTGAACAACATTCTTTTATCAATTGTCAAAAGTTCCACCCAGTTAATGCTTGATTTTCTTTTATACGAAAATACATTGATGGCGGTTTCTTTTCTAAAAAAAGTGCAAAATTTTCTGCCCTTTTTATTGGAATTTTTGCAAAATAATTATTCTTGAAATTATGAGTTTATTAGAAATTATTGTATCATCACTTACGAGGCAAAATTTTTTTCTTAAGAAAACTTGATTAAAAGTAAAAGAAATGTTAATTTTTTTTAGAAAAGAAAATGGTTTCAGAGAACAATGAGCCGAGGTCTTGGCCAACGCGAAAGATTTAAGTGCCGATACAGAGCCTTCATTATTAATAAAGCAATCCCTCAAAAACAGCAAGCCTGCCCTGTGGCTGAACGGTGGCCAGCATGAAATGTTTCTTCTCCCGCATCATGACATTTGTTAGCGTCATGGGCAAACGAATGTATTCTCTATCAAGCAATTTAATAGCTTCGCATTTTTAAATGTATTTTTAAACGACTTGAGGTCTACAAGATTTATTTTAATTTCACTTGCAGAACCATGATTAATAATTACAATCAGAAGTCTCATCATAGTAAACTATTATTCAACATCATTTGTGTATTTAATCATTCAGGCCTGTCACAGAAACTATTCGGAATAATTTTAATTGCGAATTTTCATTACGCTGGAATTTGATTTAACTTCTTCGAATGCAAATTCATAGATTTTTGTTTTCTAAAGAAGCTTTTTGGAATTTGAAAAAAATTTCGTGAGAAATTGATCTCTTTTGGGATTTGAAATAATTTTCGTGCGAAATTAATTTCTGTGAGAGGCCTGATTTTGCGAGTAATTCTTAAACCTCTAAAGACCGTAAGCAAATTTGTTGCTACCTGTCATGGCTGCTTAGCACCTGGTTTGGGATTTTTTCCTTTAAGTCGTTATGAACTTAAGGCATAGCTGTCACAGGGGTTCTCTAGTGGGACCTTGTCAACAGCTTATTGAAGTCTTATTGTACCGAGAGCTATTGATTGCCGTGGTATCAAAAAAGCAATTTGTTTGGTCCACGATGGTAGCTGTCTTATAACTTTATGCTCGGAAGTAGTGCTGGTGCACCCATATCGCCTTATGTTCATTCGGGGTATTGCTATAAAGGTAAAAGTGTCGGTTTTTGATTGTTACAAAATTTTCTTTTCTACCTCTTCTTCCGCAACGTGCCACAGTGAAAATACTTTTATTATTAATTATACAAAAAGTAGAAGATTCTTGATCGTTATCTCACAAAATGTCCCAGTTTGCGGATGCCTCAGCATTTACGGTCGTTATTGTAGCAAAATCGCCGGCGAAGTAAAATAATTAATAAAATGGGTACACAACTTAAAAAAGAATATAATGCGTCTACTCAACATCAGAGGCGCCTAAAAACTAATACAACGTGCAATATCAGAGTTGTAAAAATTAAGCTTTCTCAGTTTCACCATCCATCCTCTCTCTCACTATCCCTTTCCCAAGGAAGAAGGTAACACACACCTACTGGTTGGTAGGCATATTAACTGCCTGAGTGTTATACTGTGTTCAGACATGCATTCCTCATTGAGTCAATTATTTTAGTGCATCTGTTAATACTTCACTAGGATTATACACGACTAAAATTTGAAGAAATTGGAAGATTTTTAGACCCAGTCTTCATAGAAGGATTTCAAAATCAGCGTACTCAAATATAAATGGAAAAAAATTAACAAAAGACGATCAAACAAATATGAAAGTTAGAAAATAAAATTTTGATTTTATTTTGGTCGTTGAAATTTGTTTTGAAAATTACTAAAATGGAAATAAATTCCTATTCATAAAAGAAATTAATATTATGTACTAGAAACGCCGAGCTGTTGCGTTGCTGTACTCAGTTCAGGAGACGGAGAACAGGGTGATAATAGCGATGATGGTGCACCAGTATACAATGCCGTTGATGAATTGGAAGCAGCTGCATTAGTGCTGGCAAATTCTACTACTTTTCATTACTCAATAATATTCAATACTTTTCATTTGGGTACTCAATACTACTCGATACTTTTAACGAATTTTTTGAATTTGTAACGCATAGTTTTTATCTGCAAATTGAAGTAGTTTCTTTACAAATTAAAAATACATCTTCAACTATTATTGGTTTTGTATTTCTTTTATTATTAAATAAAAAATAAATGAAAAGCTAACTTTTAATTTAACGTTAACAACAACTTAAGAAATAATTTAATTGTTCTCAAAGAAAAATTATGTAGTTTTGATTTGATTAAAGAATCTTACACTAAGTTGTCTTTTTATACAGTGATGTATTTTTATGCACTATTTTAGTCACTAAACTTGCTTAAAAATACAACTCTGAAAGTATCGAGTAACTATTTTTGAGTATTGAGTTACCAAAAAAAGGAAATACTCGATACTCGGTACCCACTACTCAATATTTTGCCAGCACTAATCGACAAGACCGCAGATGATCACCGGAAGCAAAACTAAAAGCTGACTTTATAAGCTATTGACAAATCCTCTGTCATCTTGATGATAGCCTGATTAGGAGGTGGCTCGGTAGCCCCTCCCTCATGTTAGAAAAAACTTCAAGATTTCTGTATAACTCGAGGCCCTGCTAACAGTTCAAGCCATTAAATAAAAACTCTGCTTAAAATTTTGCTCTGCAATAAATCTCTAAAAAATATGTATATTAACGTAATGGATATAGTTCTGGTTCTGCTGTCCCCTAATGGGTTAATAATTATAAGAATATGAATTTCTTGCAATCCGCTTCAAATAATTACTCTGTCTTCGAGATTCAGTTCACAATGAAGCTCTTCAATAGAATTTTACAAATTGTAATAATTTTCTTTTTATGCCAATTTGAGGCGGCCACAAGTCAAAATAATCGTTTGAGGACTGAAATTGGCGAACAGTTATTTCTAATTGAACCGGAGGGCAGTGTAAGTTAAAAACAAAAAGAACTGGTCCAACGAAAATAAATAAATAAATAATAATAATAAAAAAATTTGGTTAAAGTACACTTGGAAACAGGCGGTGGCCGAGTGCAAAAGGGAACATTTCCATTTGATTGAGCCAAAGGGAGACTACGATTATGCAAAGCTGAAAGATGTTATTAAACATAATTTCAGTAAGTTTAGTAAAAATAAAACTTTCCATTGAGCAAATGAATGAATGCGTAAAAATGAATAATGATTTTAAAGAAAACTACTCCAGCTTTTGGACCAACACCCGGGTTAAATGGACCACCCTATTCCATCATATCGGTTTGGGCAGAGAAGAACACAATCGTCAAAAATGCAATAAATTCGAAAACTCTACAAGTTTTAAATTCTTACCAGACAACTGCGACAATCAATTTGGTTTTATTTGCGAAAGATCTCGACTGAAAGATTACCCATCCTTTAAAATCAAAAACATTGTGTATTTTGTGCACCCCGTTCAAGAAGTACTCAACGAAATTCATTCAAAAATGTTTTAGTTATTAAAATTAAATTTTTTTAAATTTATGCTTTTAGTTCACCTGCGAGGAAGCTTATAATCAGTGTGAGAAACGTCAGATGTCCTTGGTGGTGCTCAATGATCACGAAAATAATAGACTATTAAAGGATTATTTGCGCATTAATTACAATTCAAGTGTTAGTTTTTGGTTCGGTTACAATAATGAAACCCATTACAATTGTGCCACCAATAGAAAAGGTCAAGTATTAAAATACAATTCGAAATTGGGTTTTATCTGCCAAAGAGAACGACTACAGTCCCGTGCCATGACCATGAGGCATATAATTTTATTAGTACTAGTGACAGTGGCGGCTTTTCTGGCTGCCCTTATATTTGTAGTTCTGAAATCTTTTTGCTCTAGAAAAGTCGAAAGTTTTAATTTGCCAGAAGCATATTTCTCCGAGGAGACTAAAAATACTGAAATCATCTAACAAATGTGTGTAAATTGTGTGTCTTTTAAGAACTAAATAAATTGTTGTAACAAAAAATATAACCTCATTTATTGTACAGGGTGTCTGCCGGGGAGGTATACTACTTTGTTTGTTTATAATTTTTGATTAAATGAAAAAGAATGGATCTTATATTGATAAATGTTTTATTTAATGTAGGCAATTATGTATGGAATACAATATCAGATAAATGTCCGCCCGCCTCTGTTAGCCTCACAAATGCGAGCCCTTTTAAGCACATTTTTCATTACATTCTCACACGTTTCACGCGATATTTCATTAATTTCATCACGAATATTTTGTTTGAGTTGCTCAAGCGTTTCTGGTTTGTTTGCATAAATCTTGCTTTTCAGGTATCACCACAAAAGAAGAGCAGTCAAATCAGGCGACCGTGGAGGCGAATCAGCATCAGCATTTCTTGAAATAACTTGTTGTGGAAAGAGGTCTCGCAGTAATTCCATTTTAATCCTGGCTGTATGCGATGTGGCACCGTCTTGTTGATACCACATGTTAATCAAGCCCAAAACATGCAGTTGTGGCGTTAAAAAGTTTTCAATCATATCACGATATCGTTCCCCATTCACATTTTCAAAGAAGTAAAGTCCACTGATTCCTCCTGACCAAATTGCACACCAGACTGTCACTTTTAATGGATGCAAAGATGACTGATGAATAATTTTGGGGGTCTTCCATTTCCCAGAACCGACTATTCTGTTTATTCACAAATCCATTCAAATGAAAATGTTTCTCGTCACTCATAATGATTTTTTCATGAAAATCGAGGTTGTCATGGGCGAGCTGTTACATCCTATTGGGAATGTACGGCTGCGTAAATGATCTTGTCGAAGAAGCTCTTGTGTCAACTGAATCTTAAATGGAAACAAATGCAAATCCTTGTGCAAAATTGTGGTCAAAGTTGTCCATTGAAGACCAAGCTCCTGAGCACAGCGTCGAATTGAGGTTGATGGATTGTTTTGAACACTTTCTTGAGCAACAGTAATGTTTTCAGCCGATCTTGCAGTACGTTGTGGTCCATGCTTGGGCCTTTCACCTTCAGACCCTCTTTCTTCCAAATCATTCACTACTCGATAAATAGTGCGTTTTGTTGGCACGTTTTTTCTCCCAAAAATTTAATGTTACTTTCGCATCGTCACAGTAATCGATTATTACGTTTAGTTTCGGTAATCACTTCTTCGTTTGAGATGAATATTTTTCCTGCGAGCCATTTTTTCAAGTTTGGAAACAGGCAAAAGTCACTAGGAGCTAAATCTGGACTATAAGGAGGATGATCAACCAATTCGAAGTGTATTTCACGTAATTTTAGCATCGTATCTAATGCTGTGTGAACCGGTGCGTTGTCTTGAAGAAAGAGCACTTTTTTCTTCTTTAAATGTGGTCGTTTTTTCTTGATTGCATCAATCAATTGATCCAATAATGCACGATAATACTTTCCTGTGATTGTGGATCCTTTTTCAAGATAATCGATGAGCAATATTCCGTGTGCATCCCAAAATACAGTGGTCATAACCTTGCCAGCCGATTTCACTGTCTTCGCCTTCTTCGGAGCACTTCCACCAGCTTCCACCCAGTTTCGATTGAATTTTGGTTTCAGGTGTGTAGTGGTGGACCCACGTTTCATCAACAGTTATTAATCGACGCCAAAAATCAACAGGATTATGCTTTATCATGTCCAAAAACCGCTGTGAAGTGGTCTGTCGAACTCGTTTTTGTTCGACACTGAGCAAACGCGGCACCCATCTTGCCGATAGCTTTTTCATATGAGAATGTTCATGCAAAATGTTGAACACACGTTCATCTGATATGTTTACCATTTCAACAATCTCACGTAACTTGACTCGGCGATCATTCTTAACGATATCGAGGATTTTCTTGATATTTTCTTCAGCAACCACCTCTTTTGGCCTTCCTGTTGATGGTATTGTTTGTTGCAGTGCTTGTTCGGCCGCGTTTAAATTCAGCAATCCAATATTGTACCATGTAATCTGACAGAGCAGACTCACCGTAATGTTTATCGAGCTTTTCTTTTGTCTCTTTCGCCGTTTTCCCTTTCAAATAATAGTGTTTAATCACTGCACGAAATTCACTTTTTTCCATTTTTCAAGAAACACATAAGTTGCTTCAAACTTCAAACGACTACAACAAATAAACTAATCGATGAATTCAGTTGAAATTTTGACAGCTGACGTTTGACAGATCGAAATTTCTGTGTTTGCGCTGCCATCTAGCGCTAGGTAGCTTCAATATAAATCCTCCCTCGTATATATATATATATATATATATATTATTTTTTGTTCACTCTACCAGAACCAGTCGTTAGAGCGTATTATTTTGAAAGAATTTAATTTTGTTGAACAGTGTTAGTTTTTTTTTTTTTGTTAAAAAAAGAAACAAGAAAAATCTAATTTTGCTAGCGGAACGGACATTATCTTTTCGATGATCATTCCCAGCGCTCAGGTGTTGTCGCAATGTTGAAGGTGGCTGCCAGAAGTTCATGGCGAATTGGGTCAGCAATAAAACTTTGAGATGCCATCCTACAGCACACACAAGGATGAAGGTGGTTTTGTTGTGGCGTCCTCCGAAAACAACGGTGCTCTCTTTTGCATGAATTAAAATTAAATTATATCTTATTCCGTGTAATGTGATCTCATGTTTCAACTCATTCTGAATAAGTATTTGGCGAACTTTAGCCCAATATGAAATACTTAGGATTCAAAACATTTAAGTTTTGATATAAAAAATATTTTTTTGCAGAACAATTTCCTGTTGAAGATTATGTGACATATAAAAAATATCCTTGTCTGTCATTAAGGGGATCATTAATATTTGATTAAAAAAAATTTAATAAAAAAAAATAATTATTATTTTACAACAACAACAAAAAGTAATGAATTATACAATATTCTAACACATCATCATAATTTCTGGACTGAGGATCACAATACTGATGAACATCATTTATGCCGACATCAAATTGAGTACCATTTTTGTAACGTATAGTGGCCCCAGAAATGCGCCTCTTACATATAAAGCCCATTAAAGTGCTGCAGTTTTCCTCGGTATAAAGTTCCTCTTCAGCTAATTTATAACAGAAATTAGTCCTTGTTGGTTGAAATTGATTATAATGATAATTATCGTAAGTCCAAAATGATGAAAAATTATCTTCAAAGAAATTCGATATGCGATGTTGAATTTTTTTTCATTTGATTTGTTTGAGAATTCGAATTGTCTTACCATAAATTTTATAAATTTCTTCAAACAAGGCTGCAGTTTCTGAATTCATTATTGTGTACATCATGTCATTGTGCATACAAAAGTTATGCGCATCATCTGAGGTGAACTGTGTGAAGAAATTATTTAGCAAAATTCCAAAAACTCTTTAGCCATCTATCATTTACTTTAGGCTCTATTTCAATGTAATATAAATATTTGTCCTGCAAAAACCACTTTATCGGAGTGTTGTCATTGGCACTTTGCACTGAATAAATAAAAAATAAAATTATTGACGCAGAAAGCCACAAATGCATTTCTAATTTTGGTATATTTTATTTTATAATTGTACCGCTCGAAATGTTTTAATGCTAAAAGCTAAAAAGCGAGTAGCATGAGGGATTTGCGAAAACATTTATGTTTGGATGATATTGTTGGATGGCGGGGTTTGGGACTTCCCGGACTTTTGGATTTACCGGCAAACGGGATTGAAAAGAGGGACCGCAATTACGGGGAAAATCAATTTTTTAAAATTCAGTAAATTTATCAAAATAGTACACGTTATTTTTAAATAAGAAAAATATATCGTCGTCGAAAATCCAAAAGTTCGTAACACAACATTTTCTAATTTTACAGCAGAAGCAAAAAACGTTATAAAATAATAAAATATTTTAAATATAGAAACAATTGATGGAATATGAAATTAAAATAGAACAACTAAACTAATTCAAGAGAAAAAAACTATATTTTTCGAAATAGTTTTTCACTTATAAAGGGTGATTCAAGTAGAGATACTTTTTTCAGAAGCCTTTTTTTGACAGATCAAGTGTGAGTCGTGTCATGCTGTCATTTTATTTTTCTTTAGTATTGTTTGGCATTTCATAATGGAAAGACTTACGTCTGAATAACGTTTAAAAATCGTTCAACTTTATTACGAAAATTCACGTTCTGTGAGGAATGAGTTTCGTGCACTTCGCTGAACTTATGGTCAACATAATCGGCCTACTGAGGGTACTATTCGCAACACCATCAGCCATTTTGAGTCCCATCATTCATTATTCGATAATATTCGACTGAATAGACCGAATAAGTGTGTTTTGTGGGCCGGTGGAATCATCGGTCCATATTTCTTTAAAAATGATGCCGGTGCGAACGTATCGTGCCATAATAACCGACTATTTGATGCCTGAAATTGAAGCTCGTGATCTCGGCGACATTTGGTTTCAGCAAGACGGCGCCACTTCCCACACATTGCATCAATCAATGGATTTATTGAGAGAACATTTCGGTGAGCACATAATTTCACGTTTTGGGCCGGTCGATTGGCCACCAAGATCGTGTGATATCACACCGTTAGACTTTTTTTCTGTGGGGATATGTGAAGTATAAAGTTTATGCGGACAAAACCGCTTCGATTCAGGCCTTGGAGGAAAATATCACGCGTGTCGTTCGCCAGTTACCAGTCGAAATGCTCGAACGAGTCATCGAAAACTGGACTCAACGGATGAACGACCATCTGCGACGTAGCAACGGCCAACATTTGATAGACATAATCTTCAAAAAATAAATGCCAAAGAATGTTCTTTCAAATGATAATAAACATTCTCCAGTAAATTTGAATTGTCTGTGTTTTCTTCTTTAAAAAAGTAGTGAACCTCGAAATGGATCACGCATTATTAGTTACGTTCTTTTATATTTGTGTTTTCTGAAACAAATATTTTTTTTGAAACAAAAGTGAAAAAGTTAAAAATATGAAATAATTTTTTAATTCCTTTTATTAACGCTGTAAGTTTAATGAAAGATAAAATGCATTTATTTTGTTTTTTTTTATTATTATTATTTTCTTTTGATAAGAGGAATGAAGTTTCACTAAAAGAAATACTAACAACAAAAGTCATATTTTAAAGTAATAATTTTATAATTTAAATTATACAAAACACAAATATGTATGAAATTCAAGTTCATAAAAAATTACTGCCTGGCCCACCCACATTGTTGAACGATATCGTTCTTTTGTGAAATTTCATTAAAAACAAAAACAAAATTTTAGAAATTCTTTTTTGTTTTAAATGTAATTTCATAAAAGATCGATATCGTTAGACATCGTAGGACAGACATACAGACAGTATACAGAAGAAAGCAAAACAATTCAATGTTCAAATGGAACATTATCATAAAAATAATGACAGTCCAAAGGAAGCAATAATTTAAGGTCCTGTAAATGCTGCCATTTCTTTTTAGAAATTCCTATTAATTCAGGAAGCAAGCGGTGAATTCTAAATTTTTGGCTGCTCGTTGTGGAAGAACCTTATAATCTTCTTTAATATTAATTTTGAAATAAATGTTTCACGAGAGCGTATCTTATTAATCGTAGGCTCTCCAATTTTTTCGCTAAATTCTCGTATTTAAATAATTGTTTAAAGTTATAAATATTTATTTTATAATGCGTACTTTACGTGGTTAAACCGATGAGTATTGCGTAGTTTCATAATCAAGAAAATAATAATGTTTAAGGTGAGGTTATCAGTTGGACTCGGTTGATAATTTCCTAGATCTTGGAATCCTGCTTGATTCAAAACTTTATTATTTTTTTTATTGCTCATATAACAATGACAACGAATTAAGCTAGAGGTGTACTTGGTTTTGTAAAACGCTGGACTGAAGAGTTCAACGATCCGTATGTTACTTACGAAAAGTCTAAAAGAAGGATACGAGAGTTATTTGTATTATTAGTTGTTTTTACAGTAAACACTGCTTGACCACTATCAATATTCAAATTTTACCATCACTCCGTTTTCTAGACATTATTTGTATAAATACAAATTTGAAATCACATTCAACGAAGCCACCTAAACAGTGACGGATGCATGGAAACACACATGAACACTGATGATGGGAGTGTAGCGGCTCCCGAAAAACAACGTTGTTTCTGTTCTGCCGTGTAAGTTGAAATTAATTGATGTTAAAATTTTCCCTTGTTCCTTTGGAATATTGTCTCATATCCAATTCTTTCTGAATAAAATTGTTACGAACTTTAGCCAAAATAATAATCATTTTGGATAAAAAACTATTAAATTTATTTAATTTACACACATTCTTCGCACAAATTCGTATGCTCTTCATTTAGTCGTCAATGATCCAGCGACGAGTGTACATGCGGCGGATGCTTATAGACTTTTTTGAAGGCTTAGGGCTGTTACCAATAAAAAAGTTAACTTGAAGTTAACACTAAACTCAAAACTGTAACATTGGTTAGTGAAAATTCATTAACACGAACCTGTGTTAAGATTTAACTTTTAAATAAAATTAACTGAAATACTTTCTTAGTTTAAATTTTGAATTTGAAAAAAATATGACATTTTAAAATTAATTATTTTTTGTTTATTTTAAAAATATTTTTCATAAATTCTTAAAAAAATGTGATTTAAGCTTTACCATCTGAAAAATGCACATCTTTGTGCAGAAATCGTGCTCAGATGTCCTTGGATGATGGTGTTATTTTCTTTTTTTGCATTTCCCAAAAATAAATTCCTGGTGTGATTCACAATAGTTGATAACTGTAAGTTAACTAATTTTTTTATTGTTAATGAACATTTTTAATTTCCAATTAAAATTTAAGTTTAGACAGACTGAAAGTTAGTAAACTTTAAAATTAAATAAACATAACTGAACTTTGTGTTAATGGCTCTTAAAGTATTATTCAAGGAAATATAATGCAGCATCATATTTCAAACGCTTGACTTTGTGTTTGCTGGGAAAACTCGGTTTCTACATAAATCCTAATAAGCAACAACGCAATCACAATTTAAATTTTGCGCATCACTGTTCTAAATATACTACTTAGAACTTATTAGCTCTCTCTCGCTCTCTCTCTTATGGCAAAGTTCATATTTATAGAAAAATCTTTGTCTCATTTCTATGCAAAAGCAAATTGGACAAACACTCACAACACACTTTGTTTATTTTTCAACTTGAAACTGTTGCATGGTTTTTTAATAAGTGTGCATGCATTAGTAACAACTTTAAAAGCTTATAGCTCCTAAAATACTGAATCAATTTAAATAAAATTAAGATTGTGCACATCTATGTAAAAAACCTTTGAAAACATATAAATCTTTCCCAAATCGGTTCAGTATTACGCACGTTAAAGGGCTTTAAAAAACGTGTTTGCTAAATAGTCGTATATATAATTATATTTGAGCGGTACCCATCTCTAACACATACAAACCACATTAATGTCATGCACAAGTACATACGTTTTGTTTAGTTTTGTATGACGTAATTCTTATTTAGTTAATATTAAAAATAATCTAATTATTATAGCTGTACTTCGATTATCGCCAGATTAAAACTTGCTACACTGACTCCTCAATAATTTTATGATATGTTTCATATTTTTAACCATATTATGATTAATCATTATTCTACTATATTATTACATTAACTATAATATATCAAAATATTATTATTATTCTTGTTATGATTCATAAAACGGCATTGGTTTGATCATAACATGATAATCATAATAATATTATGATTCGACTACAATCATAAAATTCAACCATAGTATTATAATATATATTTTTCACCCACCAAATCTTTCAGCACAAAATTTATTTAGCAATAAATTTTACACCTATAATTTTTAATCAAAAAACTTTTGATCCACAAATTTTTTCCCAAAATAATTTTTTTTAAAGTTTTAATTTTCCAAAATTTTCTTTTTAATTGGATTCTTAACAACAAATTTTTTTAAATTATATTTTATAATATTTTTTTTTATTATTAATATTTTCAGTTCCACTGTGCGTCACTGACTGTATAAAATGTAAGTAAGTACACATGTTTATTTAAAAAAGTCAACCATTTAACGATTTTTAAGTAATTGATGTCGAACGGACACTTTTTTTATGGTGGCCTCAACCATGTTTTTTTCGTGGGTGCAGGTGGTCTCAGTTTTTGTAAACATATTTTGTCCCCCTTTTTTCCTTTTTTTTATAATTCAATTGAACCGCAATTTATGCCACCATTAATTTCTTCTGCAAGTGGATTAAAATGATGATGATTAAGAAAAGGTCGAAAATTGTGTTACTAATAATGATGAACTTATGTACTCTCAGCAAGAAACTTTTCGTAATTTCGTGCCATGAAATTCTTTCGAAAAATGTTCGAAATGTCTAAAATTTAATTGCTTTTTTTGTAATCTAAATATCTAAAAATTTGTTTTGTCATAAAAATATGTAAAAGCAGTTCTTGGGACACTCCAACAGTTTGTGTTTTTAGGCTATTCTCTGAAAGTTTTTGTGACATAACTTCGCAATCCGCTCAGGAGAGTATCTGCGCATATAACATTGTATAAGTATAAACAAATGGGTTAGCATTTTTTTGTTGCATATTTTGCCAATAAATGCATATGCAAGTGCTTATTTTGCAAGTTTTATGTGCAGCAATATTGTTTTGTGCATTTTTTCTTTCACTTTATTTTATAATTCTATTAAACAGAAATTTATGACATCATTTATTTCGTTTGCATGTGGATCACAAATTTTTTTTATATTCTCACTTTGAACTCGTACAACCGAATTCGGATAAAACAAAGCAGCTGATTTCATTCGAAGTTTGCATATAAAACCGAACTTTTCGAAACAAATTTTTGGTTTAAATTCTCCCATTTCCGTGTCCAGTCCAAAACATGAGCGAATTTTCAAGTGCTTATTTAATATATTATTGAAGTATTCGTTGTTGTAAGTCCACAGGGCGGGGAAATCGCCTAATAAAAAAATTTTTTATTCTTAAAAAAAGCTTTAATAACCTCAAACTTTTACTTACCATATACTTTCTTTAAATGTGGCAATAATTGCTCAGCATTTGTTTGTGAAATAGTGTAAATCATTCCCTGTCTCAAGCACTCTTTTTGCGTATAATTAGAGGTGAACTGAAACATTATGTAGAATAACAAGTTGTGGCATTTTATTATTAGACGGACACACGCTTACTTATCACTCATCACATAGTTACTTTTTGCTCGACGTCGACATAATAAATATATTGATCATCCATAAACCACGGTGGAGGTTTGCTGCAATTAATTGAATTTATTTTTATAATAAAAATCACATTTATTAATACTCGTATGTTGTAAATATATTTCATTATTCTCAGAACTCAGTGGTAAAATTAATGTTCACTTGTTGAGCTTTTAAATGAAAATGATAAATAATTGTACGTGTTTGAAAAATAGCATCGTCTATTTATGTTTTGCGTAAATCATCACTGAGCTCGCAGAGAAAAACTATGACTGAGTTGATCAAAGTCTAATTAATTTTATTTTAAGGTGCATGAAATAACTTAATGATTTTCGAGTCTGTATTACTTCTATGATTTCTATATATCGTCATATGATTTCAATAAAGCCTTATGTTACAAACAACTGTAAATCTCGACTCCTTGATTGATTACGATGCACCGTATCAAAATATAGGTTCCTGGAATATTTGACATTTGAAAATTTTATGAATTCCTTAATAAGAAATAAGATTAAATAAAAAAAAATTAAAAATATTTGTTAGCTTTTCATATTAAGCTAAGTTTAGACGATGTATGTATGTATGCTAACACGCATATGCTTGAAAATAATAACAAATGCCTCTATCAGCATATTCAATATATTTGGGGTCTACATGATATGCTGAAAGTAGCAAATTTTTTTATGTCAGCATATTTAAGCAAATGAAATGTCAATATAAGAGTTAGCATACGATTTTTGTGAATTTAATTGAATTTTTGTGAATGTTGAATTTTATGTGGTGCTACATATGCTGAGTCGTATAAACATTTGTTTGTGAAATTAGTGAGTTTGACAACAATTTTTAATTATTATTTAACTTATGTACTTATACGTTTGATTTTTGCAATAAAATTTATTAATATAAATAAATAATAAAAATGAACATAAATGATGTCGTCGGAGGAAATGTCACTATTTATTGCAAAACTTACCAAGTACAAAATCGAGGTAAATTAAGATACTTCTAAGCACATTCACGACAGCAGTCTACACGGCTGCATGGCTACAAATGTCGCTGACTTTTTCAAAAATTTGCAACTTTTTGCGAAATTTCGCGTTTTTTGCAATGTGGGTGACTTTTTCTATTTTTTATTGTTTCATCGACTTTTAAATGATATTAAATATTTCAATTTTCCCAATGATTGGGCTTTGACATGAGGCGCATATGCATACAAATTTGGCATATGATGAAAAGCTTGCATACGCCTTCCAACAAATAACATACGCACTAACAATATGATGTTTACACGATATGCTGAAATTACCAACATACGTTTGTTGATATTGTTAACAAAGTGTTAGCAAATGCTGTTAAACATACGTATGTATGCTGAAAAAATTTTGCGATTACACGATATGCAAGCACTTGTAACAAAATTTTCAGCATAAATATGCTGATTCAACATTTCGTCTAAACTTAGCTTTAGACAGTTTTTTGCTTCTTCTGTAAAATTGTTGCAATATAATTTAGGTCTTTTATGAATTCATATGACGATATATGTATGTATGTACGTTAGTTTATTACATCTTGCAGGCAGAAAAGAGCACCGTACACCTTCGAATATAAAGTAAATATTTTTGCCAGGCAATTTGAAAAAAAAACTTTTTTTAGTCGAATGTAGGGGCCGCATTTTTGAATTGTTCGTTACCCAAAGCAAAATGAATCATCAAATTTTGTTCTTGGAGTATCTTTTTTACTAAATAATAAAACAATTATTATTTTGAGTGATGGAAGTCCGCATTTGGACCTTTACAATATTTTCTGTTAGGTAGGTTTGATAGAGATGATATCCGCCAAGTAGCTGTAGTCAGTGTTCATACACATTTCTGTCCGTTTTATCGCATTTTCCATTTTCTGCTAAATTTCCAATGATAACTATTCGCATTCCTCTGGAATATTATATTTAAGAGCTTTGATTGCTTGGGACTTGTTGGCATAAGACCGCGACTTCAAGTAGTCCCAAAGAAGAGGTCTTGCTGGCCATGCTGAATCGCCAAAACGGGAAATTATGCGAACAGGAAAAGGTTCGACACGATTATTCCCCCGTTCTTGCGGAGTATAGCGTTCCCTTGCTTATCTGTGTGTATTCTGCAGTTGTCTAGTTCACAAATGTCAAATATGTTTGATGTACCATACGTTGCCATTTGCACCATCTTCCTTTTTAGTTTTACCCGAATCCATTATCAAATGATTGAGACAGGTCCGAAATCACTTTAAATCATCAAATTCAAGAATTGAATGTTGAATGGTAGACGTATTTGCGATCATAAATGAAATAAGACCAAGTATCTTCTATTATATAAATTAGACATTTGAAACACAAATTTGATGTTGAACAATCAATTTTTATCAAATGATATTAAAATAATATCAAACTCATAGTAAAACACAACTTCAGTTTTACCCGACTCCATTATCACATGATTAAGACAGGTCCGACTGTCTTCCGATAGTGTGATTAATTTTGCGCCACTCAGTATCTTCGGCATTTGCAGTCGGATCTTAAAGTATAATCAATATATCGATGTTTTGTTTCGGGTTGGTCTTTTGCAGCAATTTGAAATTTTTAACAAACTTATATTATCGTAATTTAAGCCTAAAATCATGCTAAAGACTTTAAGCCAGCATTAAGTTGGCACTAAAAGAGAATTAATTTATTTATAATATTTCTCTTTTCTTATTCAACATTTATCAAATGCTCTGCTAAAGTTATTGCCTTGAGTTATTTCTCAAAGCTTTTTCTTTCTCTCTTCGTTGTTAAGATGCAATTGCAATAAAGCTTGGCTTGAAAACCACTCTCACTTTCAACGTTTTGGTCTGTAGAGGCTACGACGAAACCAGACCAAACAAATAATGTAAAGTTTTTCTACACCAGCGGCAGGGAGGCAGGCAGAAATACAGACAGACAGACAGACAGACAGACAACAATCAGTTGTTTCATAGACCCCACTGTTGGGTATTATTGTTATTTTTGTTTCTACCACTTCTTACGGTTTCTGTAAGCGAGAGTGTGTGTGTGTGTGTGTGTGTGTTTGTGTGTCGGAGCAGCTTGTAGCTTTAAGTGCCGTTGGTCAGAAAGCCAACGATATTGGCAACAACAACAAGAAAAAGCTGTTTTATTGTTGCCTGTGTAATTTATGTTCGTTTTTATTTTATTTTTATTTTGTTCATATCATTTCGTTTTTATTTTATTTTTCAAGCTTGATTTTCAACTTGTTTTTAAAAGTTTATTTAACTTGTCTTGCGTTTTCTTTTTTTTTTTTTTGTTGTTTTTCCTTTAAGCAAAAAGAAACACAAAATCAAAAAATTAAACAGCAGCAACAACAAACCGTGTTTCTTACTTCTTTTACAATTTTTTATTATTTATTTATTTTTTTTGTTAAATATATTTTGTGCCAAATTGGGTGTAACTTGCACATTTTATACAATATTATTAATATCATTATAGCCGCCATAACAAAAATGTTTAAAGGTTTGAATGCAGTGTGTGCTGAATTTACTTACAAACATGTTGGGCAGACATGTTGATTTGTAATTCTATTTACACACTTACATACATACCTACCGTACACACAGAAAAAAAAACATCAATGTAAAACCAAAATTAAACAATGTTGATCTTATGTCATGTAATTTTTTGCAAAAATATTGACTTTGTTGAAAGCTAACATACATACATACTTATTCATATTGATTCAATGTTGAATACTTTTAATTTGAACTAACAAATAGTAGATTTTCGTAGTTAAAAGAACATTGTGATATGTTGAATTTACACGCAAGTCATCTTCTTAGTGAAATAAAAAAATATTACGTTAAATATTTTTTTTTAATATTTATATTTCCCTGAAGAAGCCACACAAGGATATGGCGAAATATCGGTTAACTAATAAAATTTATAAACGTTTTTTATAAAAAATTTACCTATAGCTCGAGAAAACTTAGATTCACGTTAAATTAACTTTCGATATGATAAAATCAACATTTAATAGTGTAAAAACAACATATAATCATTTTAAATCAATATTGCTAATAAGTATTTCATGAATTGCAATGAGAATTTCAAAAATTACCAAAGTATAAGAAACTTGAATTGGTTTTTTAAACGTTTTCGTATAAAATAAGAGGTTTGAAACTTTTCAAAAGTACTCGTATAGTTTAAGGTCTACTGATGATTTGGCGTTAGCATAAAATGTATGTAAATAAAATAAATATTAAAAAAGTAAATAATTAATAGAAATCGGTTTTACTAAATTTTGTATGGGTTATTTAATTAAGGGCATCATTTTGAACCAACAAACATTGAGAGTTATTTCAATATGAGTATCGTTTTAATTTTATTAAATAATTTATTGAAGCTTTAGGATCCAGAAAATAAATATAAATATATGAAGAAGCTTTCCATTAAGAAAGCGAAATATCGGATAAAATAAATCATTTATATTTATTTTCTGGAACTAAAGCTTGAATAAATTATTTAATAAAATTTAATAAGAAGGTCAAATAAATCAGAATAATTTAGTATCGTTTTAATTTTAAAAGAATTTTGTGACATATCAATCATTGAATTGTATTAACTCAATATTATAATTACTTACATTTAATATGTAATTTATGTTGTTTCAAACTGAAATAATTTTGATTCAACAAGATTCGTCATATTATTTTAATGTGGGAACATTTTTATTCCTGTTGCTTGCAAGTTATCGTAAAGTCATGTTGATTTAACACGAAACGACTATGAAGCAAAATCATTAACGAAAAATGTAAAATCAACCTTGTTTTCGCTGGTTTTACATTGTGTATTTTTCTGTGTGTACGAGTATGTACTTTGTAAATGTGTGCGTTTTTTTTTCTTTTCTTGAAAATTTTATTTTTTTATGTCAGACTGCCAACCCGTTTTTGTTTTAGGAATTTCATTTTATTTAAGAAAAAAAAGTTTTAATTAAAAAAAAAATAATAGTAATTAAGCTTAAGAAATATCAATACAGTTTGATTTTGCGGCGCATTTAAAAATAAAATATGTTTTTGTAATGGAAATTCTTTATAGAAGCAAAGATTTTTAAATTGAAATAAAATACAGAATATTATTTTTAATGTCTACTTATAAGGAAGAAAATAATAATAAAAATTAATAATATGGAATTAATAACACAGTACAACAAAAAAAGTGTTTTCTCCACAAGACTCGGACAACTGATTATGGCGGAGGGGACCAAAAGAAAAAAGCAATATAATTATGTGTGTTGCCGTTTTAAAAGGTTGCGTTTGATCTAATGTTAGTTGTTGGGTTAAAGTTCCCCCCCCCCCCCCAGGTCCTCTTTGGCAAATGTTTATTGTGAATCGGCATAGGAAACTATTTAAGGTATGGAATTTGTTCACCACCAAACTTATGTAAAAGAGTTTGGGAAACATTTTTGTGGAATCTTTTAACCCTCTAACTGTTGAATTAAAAGCAATTTTTTGGCACCTTTTGTAAAAACGAATAAAAGAGACCCATAAGTTGAAGGGTTAGAGGGTTAAAATAATACAAAAAATCATTTGTCAGAAAATTTTACAATAATGGCTTTTTCTTTTTTACCCTTTTTGTTGAAAATTTGCAATACAGTAGTTTTCCTATTTAACGAATATTCGATTTAATGAACATCGCATTTGACGAACACACAATTTTTTTATTTCTACTAAGTAGAATATTACGAAGAAAAATCCCACTGGGTTTTATTGGGCATTTTAATTGAAAAACCCCACCCAGTTGGGTTTTTTTTACATATAATATACAAATTTACTAGGACAATATGGTGGTGCAATTTTTAATTTTTATTAACAAGAAAAACATTAAAGATAAATACACACCGGAGTTTTACAACAGAGCGGAATAATATTTAGTAATTGAATTATTTGCGCATTCAACTGCTTAAATCGACTGCACAAAATGACATCAAAAATTATATCAACTGTGCTAAATGTGTAAGTGTACGGAAAAGTTCTTAGATTCGATACGGAAATGCGATTGTTCGATCAACAAATTTCTGACGTTGCTTTGCATTGCTTGTTGTAATTTAAAGAAATGATTGATTTTCTTTCTGTCTGTATACAATTTTAAATGAGTGATGTATATTTTCATCCGACGCAAATCGTTCCAAATTAAAACAATCTTAAATATTTATATTCACCCTTATTCCACTTGTCAACAACGACGTCACTTCAATACAATACAGATTGGGGCTTGTCTAGACGCTCTCGAGAACAATTTTGTGCTGATGACAGTCTATTTCTGTTTTCTAAGGTCTAGAAAATAACATGAGCCTTTAAATAGTAGTCAGTTGTTTTCGACAACGGGTACACAAGCCCCAATTTTTTGGTATTGTATTGACGTGAAGTCGATGTTGACAACTGGAATAAGCGGATTGTACAAAAGTTTATCGCAATGAAAAAATATAATAAATGTATAGAGCAGGTATACTTAGGTTAATTTAAACCCAATAAAGCCTAATAAAGTCCAATAAAACCCTACAAAAAACCTACTGGGTGGGTTTTTTTATTAAAAAATACGGGCTTTTGCCAACACTGCTACTTGGCGTATATCATTTTTGCCATTAAAAAATTGTAAAGGTCCAAATGGAGACTTCCATCACTCAAAATAATTTTTTATTGATCATTCTTTTAATATTAAAGATGACAAAAGGTGACACAAAAATTACATAAATTTTGTAGATGACAGCGAGTTAAAACAGATGATTGGTTTCTAAAAAAGATGACGTATGATGGGTCACCTGACGTTACCAAACATACATTTTTTTATCTGTCATCATAAAATTTCTAATTCCGTTTTTAGTTTTACTACTTAAATATATTGAACGTACATAAATTAAAATTTTACCTTAAATCTTGATCTAACATTTTTACAAAAAATTAACTACGAATAAAAGTGAAGTATAACACGCATGCGAACCTTTTCTCTAACAAATAACCTTCGGCTGTCTAAAATTTAGTTTAATATCTTTATTATCATTTATTATCAAAAAAAAAAATAGAAGAAAAAAATAAGACCTCAATTATTGTTTTGCAAAACTCAATCGATATTTGGCATGTTGCACCTCTAACCTTCGCACAAATTGATTCATAATTACAACAATAAAAAAATACATTGAAACAAAAAGTGTTTTAATTTAAAAATCTGCAGCATCGTAGCAGGGAATTAAAAAGGAATACTTTTTGTTTGTTTTCAATTTATTTAATGCTGTGATTATATATTGTAGTTGTATAACATAATTTTCTTTTTCAACCAATTATTTCCAATTAATTGTTGCATTAACTATATATTTTTTATTATTTTTTTTGATAAATATCTCTTACTGTGTTTGCATTTGCAACTTACATTTTCGATTTGGTTTTGTTTATTTTCATAATTAATTTAAATTTTTGTGCAGGTTTTCCACTGGCTGCTTAACGCTTTTCTTGTTCCAGCCTTATTTTCGTGTTTTTTTGTTGTTTTTTGTGTAATTTGTAACGCTTGATTATGTCGTAATTCAAACCTTAATTCAGCCCCGGATAATGAAGCTCTCTGCTTTTTATATTTTTTTTGTACTGCTGCTCCGGCTAATTTGGTATTTGTTTTATAATTAACCAGCATTTTAGGTGGCAACATATAAACAGGTAGAAAATAAGGTACGAATCTTCTTTTTTTTTTGTTAGACAGAGAAAAATTTTAATTTTTTTTTAATTAATCTTTTAATTGAAAAATATATTTCTTTTAATTGTATATTTAATTCATTTGATTAAGTTTTTAATTAATGATTAAACTGAATAACAAGAAATAATTCTAATGCCACAAAAGCAAAGAAACACCATGCAACAAAAATTGCAAGTCTGGATGAGGACTATTACGATAATATGAGATGATGTAAAATTGTATTTTATTTACTGCGGTGCACAGTGGCTGAAAATCCTTTTTCATTGGCCAAAATTCTGTAACTTTTGAACCGATCAAAATATTGAAGTAATTTTTATTTTATTGGATAGATATTTAGTTCAGCTTGACTCAGTTTAAATTACATTAAAATTGATTGAGGACTTTTTAAGGAATTCTAGGTCAAAGTTGAACTTTTGTATTTTTTTTACTTTTAGAGTGAAATATGGGTTTATTATTTTTTTATTTATTAAAAAATTTAATATTTGGAAATTAATAATAATTATAAATATTTTTTGTAATAATGGAATTTTTTAAATGTTACACTGAAAAAAAATTTTACACTAAAAAAATAGTAAAATCAACTGGAGATTTTGCTATTACAGAAAAATTGAAAATTTTTTGCTGTCAAATTTGCAAATTTGTTTACACTCAAAGAATAGTTACACTTAAAAAAAACGTTAATAATATTATCTAAAAATATTGCTATTACTACAGAAAAATTTATTATTTTTTGCTGTCAAATTTGATAATTTTAAAAACATTTTAAAAATAAAAACTGCAATAAATTTTAATAGCATTTGTAACAATGGTAGGTTCTGTTTACTATAATTTTTTACTAATACTATGTTTTTCGTTCTTAAATAACAATGAAAGGCAATTATAATTATTATTCATTTGACTCAAATATTGATTGCAAATATTCCATATTTTGTTCTGTGCTATCTCTGGTCTTTAGTAGTTTTTTGGCTTCTTCATCTAAATCCCGATGTTCCACTTTCCATTGATTTCGAATACTGGAGATAAACGGATCTGACGTTGAAAAAAATATATTAAATAGATCTTCATTTGTTGAATTTCGTGAAATTTTTCTAGTATTGTAATCCTTGTTCCTTTTTTCCTGAGCCTCCTCTGATAGATCTCCAAGTGGCACCAAATGATATTTAATGACATCTTCTCCATGATAAAGGATTTGGTGAACTGTTGCAGACATATTTCTCCATGGGTAGTTGGTTGTATATATTTTTGCAGTTTCCTTAGCATAATCTCCAAATTTTCTAGAGTCAATTTCTTCATTGCACGCAAGTACTTCTAGGATTATTTTAAATCTTAAATAAGGTTTAAATCCACTCCTGTTATTTTAGATGCTGTTTCTGGATCTGAAAAGAATCTTCTTGCGGTATTGCCATCATTTGTATTGCCTGACCCTTGTTTTGGCTGATCTATAATCAATCCAAATTTGCGATATTCATCTTGAACATGTTTGAACTCTTCCGCCAGTTCTTTATAACTGAAGCTCTCCATATTTTTGTGAATATTTTTATTTGCGTCTGTTATGTTTTACCCGTACACTTAGAGGGTTAACTTATTACTGAGTAATCCCTTATCGCATCCGTAGTTTTATACATTTTTAGATACATGTTATTCACACATTGATCTTTAATTTCATAGCAGGTAGTGCTTAAATTGAACAAAACTGCACATGTTGTCCAGACCTTAATATCAGGTAAAACTGATTAGTATCTCGCCAATATTTGTTGTTGTTGTTGGGTTGTTTTTTTATTTTTAGTGCTTTAATGTCCCGATTATTGTTATAAAATTGCTTATGACTTTGGTTGACCCTAACATTTGATAACAGGTAAATTTAGAAATAGATCATATGTTTACTGTAGAATTTTGTGATAATTTTATTACCAATTTTTGGCTGATCAAAACAAAGCCATTAAACCCTTTCGCAGGTATTATATTTAATTTTTTTAGTTTTACGTAGTCTAAAGTAAAAAACATAAACTTTTAGGCAAAAAAGTGAAAATTATATACACCATTGTATACGAGTACTTTGGAGTAATTTCATTAAAATGAAAAAAGTGTTCTACACACGGCTCGTCACGGGTGCAAAAGTATATATAGCGTTAAAGAGGACACTTTCACCTTTCTCCAGGTGGTATACATTTCTTGTTCCCTTTTGTTCCCTAGAAGTTCTATTCCACTAAAGTTTAAATTTGAGAAAAATATAGTAGTTTCATAAATATTCCGTAACGCCCTTAATATTAAACGCTAGAGCTCTGACCACTTACAAAAACTAAAGACTATAATCCTACCAACATTATAAAAAAGACCGCAGGCCATTATCGATGATAGCTTGCGAGTAGTAACTATTTATTTTTTATAAAAAACAAAAGAAAAACACCTTTTTCTGAAATTAAAAAAACCGTTGAGTTTGACAGCATGCCACGCTCACAATTATCAATAGTTTAACCTAATTTTTTGGCTACCTTAATCTGGATATATTAGCTGCAAAAGGGCGTAAAAATTTTAAAAATCGGTGACAAAAAAAAAAGACTTTTGGCCAATGAAAAACGATTTTCAGCCACCGTGCGTGCGGTGTATTCAATTTTTTCATAAGAAAACATTATTCATTATTAAGAAAACGGTATTCAGTGTTTAATGCGAATGGTCTTGCATAAATGCAAATGCAAAATATCGTAGCTTTTCATTGCAATCTAACAACAAAATTTTAGAATTTGAATTTATCACGTTATTGAAATTTTGCAACACTGGAAATTGAAGAGATGTTTTTGTGCATTATTGCGTTGTCATCAGTCCCTTTTTAAAGCTGTCATATGTAAAGAACAAAATTTATTTGCTAAAAAAATTTAAAAGCAATGGAATCGCCGGATGCAATTAAACAAACGAAAAGAGTAAAATCAAATAAAAAGTGGACCACAAAAGAAATATCTTTAATTTTAAATTATTTGGAAGACTACAGTGAATTAAAAAAAAATTTATTTGTTGATGGTGAACATGATCCAATCCCTGCAGGAAATGTCAATAGTGAAACTGTACTGACTTACTATTGACACAGTCAGCAGTGCTAGTGAATTATAATACCCCAGACAATGCTATTTAGTATAGAAATTTAACATGTGCGTGTCATTGAAAATCCACTATTGACATTGGTACTATTGACTAGGTAGTTCTTTTGGGACCATATTGGAACATTAGAACCAGTGATTCACTAGTACGTTTTAGTAATTCTAGTCTACAATTTGGGTACTTTTCTGAAGTAAATGTGAATAATGAAAATGTAAATTTTATTAACTTTTGGAGTTTAATTAAAAATAAAATAAAAGACTGAAAGGCGGTAATTCATAACAGCCGTTTGAAAAATATAGGTTATAAATATTTCAGTCTTTTTAAAGTTTTCTTATAGTGGCAATGACGCCAAATAGTCACCAAAATAGTAGACAGAAGTGATGACTTGGGGGACATATGCCCCCAGGTTTCCTTCAGGGATAATACAGGTCTGTTCAGTAATCCAGCTGATTTTTTGTAGCGTTGTGTTTTTTAATGGTCGAAAATTGTGAAGCTGTGACTGCTTTTCGAAGTTCAAAGTTTACTTTGCAAAGTCTTGTATTTGATGGTGATAAGGAACTTATATATGCTGTACTCGCAAAGTTGCTTTCTTCTTCGTTCGTCGTTTACACATACTTGTAGTTGGCTGCATGTGTGTGTTTGGTTTGATGTTGATCCAACAAACGAACACAAAATTTTAAAAAGTAAACTTTGCGTGTGTAGAAGCGAAACAAAGTGTAAAAGAAAATTGAAAAGACTTTCTCAAAGTAAACTTTGCAATGTTGTTTAGTGCTGGCGATTTGTACTACTTTTCATTACTCAATAATTCTCGATACTTTTAACGAATTTTTTGAATTTGCAAATTCAACTATTATTGGTTTTGTATTTCTTTTATTATTAAATAAAAAATAAATGTAAAGCAAACTTTTAATTTAACGTTAACAACAACTTAAGAAATAATTTAATTGTTCTCAAAAAAATATATTTAGTTTTGATTTGATTAAAGAATCTTACACCAAGTTGTCTTTTTATACAGTGATGTATTTTTATGCACTATTTTAGCCACTCAACTTGCTTAAAAATACAACTCTGAAAGTATCGAGTAAATACTTTTGAGTATTGAGTTACCAAAAAAGGAAATACTTGATACTCGGTACCCACTACTCAATACTTTGTCAGCACTAATGTTGTTTAAAAATAGCGCTTTCTATCAATAACAAAATAGTTGCACTTGCAAGGGGTTGCAATGCAAAACGCTCTTAACTTTGAATACCGCTATTATGTTGATTTTGCCAAACCGAGACAACAATTTTAACCGATTTCAAAGCAAAATCTCTATATAATCCTTAGAATTATTGAATTGAGAAAAGAATTCTGAGATCAATTCTTAAACGACGAAGTAACAAGTTTAGTAAAAATATGCACACTTTTAAGTACTATCGATGTTTTACTTTTAAGATCACGTTCACAAAAATGTTGCACACTGTTCGCTTTGCATTTTCGCCACCAAGTGTAATTGCTCACTCTTTGGTTGTGGTTTGTTTTAATTTTATACTCGATTCTATTTGGTGGGGTTGGCTGCTGGTTGTGTTGTGTTTGAGTCCATGTTCGAGTAGCATTTTTTGATGTGTAACAACATTGCGTAAGATTTTTTATTGGATACCATTATTATTGAATTATTTTAATAAAATAAGTTTGTGTTTGAAATCTGTTGGACCAATTACACTTTGTCTGTAATTTTTTGTTTGTTTGTTGCTTTATAAAGTAACTTGATTTGTTACGAGCAAACTACAAAGGAATTTCTCTTAATCTGTCAGCAGTTTAATAATTACTTGTTAAAAATCAATTAAAAAAATAATACAACACAAAAGGTGTACCTGCCTGCCCCAGTTGGGGAACAAATTTCTATAGAAATATAAATTTGGTAAAGATATTTTTTTTAAATTCGGGGTGACCCTTTTCTTTTTTGTCTGATATAATTTTGGTAAATGCTGCTAGAAATAAAAAATATGGAAACACACATGAACACTGATGATGGGAGTGTAGCGGCTCCCGAAAAATAACGTTGTTTCTCTTCTGCCGTGTAAGTGGAAATTAATTGATTTTAATTTATCTCTTGTATGTTTGGAATTTTGTCTCATATCCAATTCTTTCTGACTACAAAAATGTTATGAACTTTATCGAAAATAATAACCACTTTGGATTAAAAACTACTAACAACCAATTTAGTTCGATAACTCTGTAAAAGACGTCTTACTAATCGTATCAATAGTCTAGAATTTATACCCCTCTACCACATGCAAAGTTTACTTTGAAAAGTCTTGAGAAGAGAGGAAGAATTCCATGTACTCGCAAAGTTGATGTCTTCTTCGCTCGTCATTTGTCTCGGTTCATATTGTGAAACATTTTTATTTCAGAAAGTCTTAGTTTGTTGGTGAGAGGGGAGAGAGTACTCGGAAGGGATACAATCTTTCATGTTCTTTGAAATTCTATTGTGTTTTGTAATTCGTAATTGTCAACGTGAAGTTGGCTGCAGCTTTATTTTAGATTTTCTTTCGCTTTTCTTTTCTTTCATGTTGATGACAGCAAAAATTTATTTCCAAAAATAAAAAATAATGTAATTGAAATAAAATAGTTTATTTACCAAATGAAAAACAAAAATTTATCTGCAAAAAGTAACAACAAAGAAAAGATTTAGGTATGTCCAAAAAAGTGGGCATATAAATAGGCGTGGTCAAGTAAACTTGTACGTGCATATTTTCCTAACTTAAGACATTATTCGTAGTAAGTTTGGGCGGAATCTATAAACAAAATTTAAAATCCCATAGAAAAACACAATTAAATTTTAGTTTTTTCTGAATTTTTCAATTTTCGAAGCAACTTTTGCAATTTTTCTTTTTTACTTTTTTAAACTCTTAAGGTACGGTGCCACTTGGCAAATATTTGCCGAAAAAAAAACGTGACCAACAGACAAACTAAAATTGCATTTTCTTTAATTCCAATATTATTTTAAATATGGCTTCGCATTTATTAAAAATAATATAAAAATTGCATTTTGCGGCATAATTGACTTCATTTTGTGATATAAAAACCACGTTCAATCACACCAACTCCAAGCAAAAATAGTGGTAACGTGTTTTTTGTTTGTTTTGCAAATGTTTGCCAAGTGTGACCGTACACAGATTTAGAAAATGAGCGAAATCGGTCAAACCGTTCTCAAGTTATGGGCTTAACAACGGACAGCATCTAATTTTTATTTATATAAAATTGAAATATGTTTCGGAAATATCAAAACAAGAAAAATAATGTGAACTTAAACATGCAAAAATTTCAATATGTAGACACGAATAAAAATTTAATAGAGAATTAGAAAAAATTTGCAGAAAGAAAACTTTCATAATGTGAACCGAGACGACATTACACATACTTATATTTGGTTGCATGTGTGTGTGTTTGATCGGTATATTCATTAAACAAAAGAACAATAAATTTGTCAAAGTAAACTTTGTGTGTGCAGAAGTCAAAGAAAGTTTAAAGGAAAATTTAAAAGATTTTGTTCAATATAAACTTTGCATGTGGAAAAGCCGTCTTAGAGATTTATCGCCAGTTATTTTGCGATTGCCGGCAAAGCGCAGTGTTTTTGTAGATCTCTAGTGGTCTCTGGCTGACGACCGATATTTTTCGACATCTGGGAGCAAAATACGGCATTCGATATCGAACGAAATCCCATACAAAATTTTTTGAATATGTATGGAAATTTCGTTTGATATCGAATGCCGTAATTTGCCTCCTGATCTTATTAAAATTTAATTCTATTTATACTAAGAATTTTATTTATTTTTATAAATACTTTTCAAGTTCACTTGTCTTTCGTTGATCTCTTTATTTCAGATGCATATGAAAAATAATATTTGTTGCATGCTGCAAATTATGAAGTGTCGTTGAGGTCATCATTAACACAAACACTTTCCACGTCTGTGCCTAAAGCTTGATGGTAAGTCTATTTCTAAGATACTTTAGATTAAACAAATCCCATCCTGTTAAGAAAATTTTCAATCATTTAATTACTTTAATGTGTTTCCATTCAAATAACTTTGACATGGGCAAGTGAAAGGCTTCATGAAGGTTATTGCATAATTATTTGTCTATTGAATTTGTGATCAAAAATTTTTTCGTAATTTGCTAAAATATTAAATAACCAACCAAGAAAAAAAAAACATTCAAATGTAAGAAAACTTGAAAAACACACCCTCTTTATTTGTGTTTTTATCAAAGAATTGAAAAATCATTTGTTAATGGTGCTGCCTGTCGTGGCTGGTAGTAAATGTGAAAACTGTGGCATGTTAACCCCCCCTTAAATTAGATTAAACATATAAATCGTTGTAAATACAAAAGAAATAAGCTGAAAATAAAATTTAACAAGATAAAGAAATATTCAAAAGACTGACAAGACCACATTTTGTAGTCATACGGATATGAGTTGCCCGAGCGCAATAAATACATTATTGTATTTATTGTCTTTTGTGTTTGTTTAAATGTTCAAATTTTAACAATTAAATATTGCAAAAAAACATCAAACTAATGCAGTAACAGTTAAAAACAAAATAGTAAAATGAATGTTTATTATTGCCAAAATTAAAAAAAAAAAATAAAAAAATAAAAAATAAAGCAATAAAATTGAAAACGACAAGAACGGCAATTTCAAACAGAGATGGTAAGGTGAGTGTGATTTATGTTCATGCACATGCTGGGAAATGAGTAAAGCAACATGATTAAAATTTGAGTTTGTTCTTAAAAATAAAACTGAAAAGTCATTGTGGTAGAAAATATATTTAAAGAAAAAAAAATACACTTAAAAAATGACTTTCAATCATAAGTAGTGATTCACAATACCTGCCACGTGAGCACTGTCCAGAGCTCTGACTGAAGACAGTGGCAAATCGACAAAGTGTTTAAAAGTTTAAATATTTGTTTCATTTCGTTGCCACACATATCAATTGTTGGCCATTACCAAAATGTGAAAATTATGCTGCAGCTGCACAAAATGTAACAAACTTCTAACACGAGTCATGTCTATTATTTTTTATTTGCTTGTTGCCATTATTTTATTTTCTGAGATACGATTACACACACACATTCACATATGTACATTGCGATTATTTTATTTTAGTTTTTATTTTATTTTTTATTTTTTTTTTTTTCTAAATGACAAACAATTTTGTAGCAAAATGAACAGAAAACTGTATAAATGCATTTAAACGGGAGTAAATAAAACTTATGAAATTTGCTGCTAGAAATTCAAGCATAAAAAAAGAAACTTTTAAATGTTTACAAAATACGACAGGAAAACATTTAATTTGGAGTTTTGCAATTTGTTTTATAGAAAACGAATTCTATTGAAAAAAAGAAATATATATATATATAATAGTTTTTGTTGGCAGCGGCTTGTGCTTGCTTTAATGTTGTTGTTGTTGTAGCTGTTATGAGTAATAAAGCATTTTGTCAGGTTCTTGTCTTAAGTCTTTTGTTTTGTCCCTGCAATCGTCCAGGACAAATAAATAATAAATAAATTGTAAATTATGTATGTTTTTGCAGTTGTTAAAAGCTTTATGAGTTATAATTTGTTATATTTTTTTTGGTTTTTGGTTTTTCTATTTTGCCTCACAAAGTTGAAGGAAGTGAATAATTTAAAGAAACTTCTCTATGGAATTCCAAACATGTGACGCAGTTACGATGTTTTGTTTTTAATTTTCAGCTTTTAGAGGTTTCGTTGTAGAACGAATTTCAGAAAAACCAGGTGGTTAAGGATTTTAAAATTTTTTAGCTTTTATTGTTGCAGTTTGTGTAAAAAGTACAGTGATTCTGTGTGACGGGGGCGGATCGCTAAGTCCGTGCCTTTTTAAATGAAACACACCTTTTTTGCAAAATAAAAATTTATTTTCCAACATAATCTCCTTTTAACTCAATACACTTAGTCCAACGTTTCTCCAGTTTTTGTATCCCTTCCAAAAAATAGGATTTTTCTTGGTCCTTAAAATAGGCCAATAATTTCATCGTTGGAGCTAAATCTCTTTACACCGAGCCATTTCTTTGGGTTTGGAAATAGGAAGTAGTCACTAGAGGCATAATCTGGCGATTGATAATAATTATTATAAAATTGTGCACATCAATATAAAATACCTGTAAAAATTATTTAAATCTTTCCAAAAGCGGTTCAGTTGTACGGGCGTAAAAAGAATTTAAAAAGACGTGTTTTGCTATTAATTATATAGACTAGAGTACGCCCAGTGGTCGAAATTCGACCGCCAGTTTAAACGTATACCTATTTTAGTTGCATTAATTTAAAGAGAAAAAAACACCAATTGTTAATTCCCTTCCCCATGGAAAAAACAATAAACAAAATATTATAGCAAAATCGGCTCACCATCACTTTCACCATCTGTCCTCTCTCACTATTCCTTTCTAAATAAAAGGTAACAAACACACCTACTGGATGGCATATTTACTGCCTGAGTAGTGTCACTTCTCTTTCAAAAAAAAAAAAAATAAATAAATAAATAAATTGCCCACAAACCTGCGCATTAATTTTGTTAAGTTTTTGCTTGAAGGTATCACATCCATACGCTATGAACGTGTACATCCATTTCGCATCTCTTTCAATTCCGATCTCTTTTTCTTTTTCAATTTCACTCATTTATATATTAATTATTCATATACATTTATGTAGGTACTCTTAAGCACTCACCTTGCTTCGCCTATTTTTTTTTTACTTGAACCAATACTTACATAAGTAAATGTGCGTACGTGTGTATTTTTATCATTTGTAGTGGTGTCAACTTTAGGAGCCTCTTATTCCTTTAACACTGAACCAATTTCAATAAAATATAGTCGGGTAACTAAAGCTCAAGAATGTCCACCATTTGATTAAAGAATGAAGAAAATCGTTTGGCAATTAAAGGAGAAAAATGCACGTACAAATTTGTCTTTGTCTATTTATATGATAAGTATTTTAGTACATTCTAATTTGCAACTATTTTTGCTAACTACTACTTGTTGCGTACTATTTCCTTCTTACCATTTTATTTTGCCGCTTGGCCAACAATTTCTTAATGATTAATTCCATTTTCAATCTACTGTTTTTTTCTTGCCACCTTTGATTCGTTTTCACTAATTGCATGTTCTACTTAATTAAAACTTAATAACTTTATTTGAATTTGCTATGAATAATTTGTTGAAATAGCAAAATATTTAACTTACCAAATAATTTTATTCATATAAATTGCTACACCCACAAGTATTTGGGTTTTCTTGCTTAAGTTTTTCGTTATTAAAATTTTTCGACTTTTTTAAAAGAATTAAATTTAAATATTTTTTTATAAAATTGTTTTAGTTTTTTATCAAAAGTTTTAAAAGTAATAAATAAAAATGAAAAAATAAATTAATATATTAAAGCACAAAAACACAAAAAAACAATTACCATCACTTAAAGAAAACACGAAACTAAAAGCCACGATTTGTACTCGTATGATAATAAAAACACACAATCAACAATATTAAATATAAAATTGTATTTTAGCAATTTTCATATGAAAACTTTATTAATATATTATAATTTTTTTTTTAACTTTTAAATTATCCAACAATTTATTGACGTGTTCGTTTGGCAAATTTGTTTGCAGTTTAGGTTTTATTGCAGATTATTTGTTTGTTTGATGGTTATTTGCGGTTGCTTCGAGGTTTTGCCATCAACCAAACAGGGAGGGGGAGTAGACACACACGAAATTTTCTGTTTGTTTCTTCCAAATGCTGTTTAATAAATTCAGCATAAAATGATTAAATTAAATTAATCTGTTTGTCTTTGAACGCGTGCCAATTAAAGTTTTAAACATTGTATTTTCGTGTGGGGGGGAGAAAAATTGCAATCAATGATATTTGAGAAGGTTTTGAATCATTAGCGAGTTTGTGTTTGTGTGTTTGTATTTCTTTTTTGCCTTGGAAAATATATTAGAAAAAATCTAGAGATTTTCGTTTTGCAATTCGTTTTTAAAAACAATTTTGTTGCTTTGGCTCCACTGTGTAGTTTTACACAAAACTTTTAACTCAAAATTTATATTTTATTTATTTATTTATTTTTGTAATAACATGCAGATACTTTTAGTTACAATAAAATACATGATCACATAATTGTTGGGCTTTAGATTCGAGTTCGAGTTCAGGCTTCATCGCAGAACTATTTATTAATTATATCGCTCATTTATTGCAACGTAGTCATATCTCAAAATACGTGATTTTTGAGTTAAGAATGCAGATTTATTCATCGTCTCGTTTTTTCATCTTGTGTGAAAAATTCATATAAATATCTTGTTTACCCAACTCTTGAGGGGAGAATATTTTTTTAATTTTCCATTCAACTGTGAGTGAATTAAAAACTTTAAACTCGTTTTCTGAAGAATGCGTTCTACGTTGCAATAAAGGAGCGATATGTTCATGAGATTTATCAATACAGATCGCCTAAAAAGTATTAATAACTCTTCAGTAAAATGTTTTGTGATCAACCAAAAATAGGTTTCGTTGGATTAATTTCTTAAGCTTTTAATCTACTCATTTCAAAGACAGGCAACAACATCCAACATGTTGTTCATTCTAATGCCATTAAAGGTGCGGAGTTGTAAGATATTTTAAAAAAATAATATTTCACACTGGCGAAATGAGCAACAGCAACAACACAAAGAAAAAAAAACAAAACATAAACACTGAGGAGAGCCCCCAACGGTGCGTTAGTTGTTGAATTGTTTGAATTTAAGTCATCGTAACGCTTCTGTATGTGTTTGTAGCCAAACCTTTTTTTCTTTAACAAATAACTGAATTTGAATTTGGAAATTACTAAATATAGAAGTAAAAATATACACAATGCAGTGGGCTCTATCGTCACTAAACAACCGGCAGTATTTGTATATTTGTTTGTTAGTATTTAGTAGTAGTAGTGTGTAAAAGATATCAACTGCACAGTGGCAGAAAGTGGACAAGTCTAAAGTGGTATAAATAATTTATATTGATTCGAGCTTAAGGACCAATTTTATATAAAAAAAACAAATTTTATTATGTACAGCGTGTCCGCCGGAAAGGTATACTACTTTGTTTGTTTATAGTTTTTGATTAAATGAAAGAGAACGGTTCTTATATTGATAAATGTTTTATTTAATGTCGGCAATTATGTATGGAATACAATATCAGATAAATGTCCGTCCGCCTCTGTTAGCCTCACAAATGCGAGCCCTTTTGAGCACATTTTTCATTACATTCTCACACGTTTCACGCGGTATTTCATTAATTTCATTACGAATATTTTGTTTGAGTTGCTCCAGCGTTTCTGGTTTGTTTGCATAAATCTTGCTTTTCAGATATCCCCACAAAAAGAAGTCCGGAGCAGTCAAATCAGGCGACCGTGGAGGCCAATCAACGTCACCATTTCTTGAAATAACTTGTTGTGGAAAGAGGTCTCGCAGTAATTCCATTGTAATCCTGGCTGTATGCGATGTGGCGTCGTGTTGTTGATGCCACGTGTTAATCAAGTCCAAAACATGCACTTGTGGCGTTAAAATGTTTTCAATCATAACACGATATCGCTTCCCATTCCCAGTTACCGTTACGCCGTTTTCATTTTCAAAGAAGTTAAGTCCACTGATTCCTCCTGAGCAAATTGCACACCAGACTGCCACTTTTAATGGATGCAAAGGTAACTGATGAATAATTTGAGAGTTTTCTAATGCCCAGAACCGACTATTGTGTTTATTGACATATCCAAACATTCAAATGAAAATGTGCCTCGTCACTCATTATGATTTTTTCAAGAAAATCGGGGTTGTCATGGGCGAGCTGTAACATCCTATTGGCAAATGTACGACAGCTTAAATGGTCTTGTGGAAGAAGCTCTTGTGTCGACGGAATCTTAAATGGAAACAAATGCAAATCTTTGTGCAAAATTGTGGTCAAAGTTGTTCTTTGAAGACCAAGCTCCTGAGCACGGCATCGAATTAAGGTTGATAAATTGTTTTGAACTCTTTTTCGAGCAGCAGTAACGTTTTCAGCCGTTCTTGCAGTATGTTGTGGTCCATGCTTGGGCCTTTCACCTTCAGACCCTCTTTCTTCGAAATGATTCACTACACGATAAATAGTGCGTTTTCTTGGCACGTTTTTTCTCCCAAAAATTTCACGTAACTTTCTGTTCATCACAGTAATCGATGATATATTTTTATTAAATAAATACTACTTCACGACTGCCAAATATGAACTATCAAGACTAATGTTTACCAAAATGGCGGCAATACAAAGTAGTATACCTTCCCGGCGGACACCCTGTTAAAAAAAATTTTTCCCATTGGAAAAGTAAAATTCTACCACTTTGGTTCGTTGCTCGGTCGTTAAATTTTGCATGGTGGTGTAACACGGTGCGATGAATAAAATCTAAAAAACAAACAATAAAAATTTATAATAAACAAAAAAGTTATTAAATTTTTACACGTAGGCGTGACTTTTGGCCCACCCTGTATTATTAAAGTTTTGTTAAATAATATTGTTCTGCGATTGTTAATAAAAGCTATTCAAAGAGAGTAGCGAATTATTGGATAAAATTTCTTATTTTTATATGAAATTGTATCTTAAGCTCGAATCAATATAAATTAACAACAAAAAAAGGTCGAATAAAAATTACCATAAATTATTTTTCGAAGTCGATTTTTTTAAATTTCCCTTTAGACTTTATTTTGATTTACTGACATTGAAATGCCAGTAATGCCTAAAGTTAAAGGAAACATGGATCTTTAATGAAAATAGTAAAATATATTTATGTTGATTTTTAATAACTCCCCCTAATTCCGTAAGTAATTGTCAACGTCTCATCAAGGCGACACCAAAAAATATCCCTTTTCCACATTTCTAATTAAACTCCCCACTGTGCTTTATTGCAGACACCAGATCATTAAGTTTACATGATTACAATAACATAAAGTCATACATCAACAATACTGCTACTCCAATCATTTACTTACAATCGGTAGTTTTCATACCCATCATATTATTTATTAATCGTAGCAAACAATTGTTATTTACCGCACGTAACCTTGACGCAGAATTTCATTTGAATTTTTTCTCTCTGATTCAATGTTTCTTCCTAAATAAATTTAACTAAAAATAAAAAAAAACTCAGTCAATCATTTACTCATTCATTCATTCAATCACTCATTCCCTTTTAGTTCTTTTTGCTTCTTTTGTTATTGTTACTGTTTGTGTGTTTGTATGTGGCGGTTGCTGCATGTGTCTTCTTAAGCCACAATGTGCGTCTCTCGAATAATTTTATATACTTACGATCAATATAAAATCTGGAGCATTTACGGTATTTATTGTTTATTTATAAAATGTTTTTCTGTCTATTTATAACACAATAAATTGGTCAATTGTTCAGTAACTGTAAGGCAGTTCAATTAAAGAGTTCATTCTTTAATTTTCAAAACCATCAGGATGGAATTTTTTTTGTAAAATAAGAATGTTATATTTTTCTATAAATATTTTTCGACTTCACGTCAACCGAACATCTACCACATTTTTCACAACAATTTACTATTATTAACACCCTCTTGCTATTTTCTATACGATAGAGAATACAAATACGTTGTTAATAGTAGAAAATTAATGGTTTTTTAATCCAAAGTTATTATTATTTTGGCTAAAGTTCGTAACATTTTTTTGTCAGAAAGAATTGGATATGAGAAAATATTCCAAAGGAACAAGGAAAAATTTTAACATCAATTAATTTCAACTTACACGGCAGAACAGAAACAACGCTGACAAATCTCATGGAAATGTAAACAATTATTGTTGTAATAACTATACTTGCATCCGCTGTCTTTGATTCAAATTCAAGAAAGGATAATGGCAACATTAGCACAGCGATGCCAAGCCGATATCAGGCATAAGCGGTAATCTACTTGCTCGGGAAAATTCTCAATGTGTCCCATAATAGTCGCATGTCCCACACTCCTCGGTTTGCCATGCACCAGTGGCACTGAGTAATACTGCCGCATGAATAGCCTGTTCTTTGAACATGGTAAACAAAGCTGTTGATGGGGTAGTGGGTGATGCACTTGTAATTATCCAGGCCGATGTTCGTAATTATTCTTTCTATTCTAAAGCAGATGGATTTGCCTAAGGCAGGCCACCACATAACTGCTCCACCAATTAATATGGGCTTCGCAGCCGTTTCAAAGATCATAAAAGTGTTAAAAAATTTGTAGACACCAGACAGTGATGGCGGGAAGGATTGTTTTCCCTCAAAAGCAACTTCATTAAAAATAATAGATATTTAACATTTCTATGAAGAAGTTTGTTTAAAAAATGATTGGTTTTATACACATATTAACGCCTTCCTCCCCTCTCGCTTCCTAAAAGCTCCCGAATACCTTATTTTAATAGTTTTCCAGTGAAGAAAAGTATACATATCATTCTTTTAAACTACTGTTTTTGACTCAAGTATTTGAAACCTTTTAATAACATACTCATACTTAAAGGCGGTAAAAAATGTGTATAAATAAAAACTATTCATAAAGAATTACATACCACATAAGTATGTATGCATCAGTGTTGCCAACAAAATTTTTTTTTCTTCCCAAGTTTTTTACTGAAATTCCCCCTAAAAGTATTTTTTAAAGTTTCTTGAATACTGTTATTTAGTAAAATATTAAAATATTATGTGTTTTGTTTCAACTTGTGTTCGTTCTCCTTTAATCAGTGTTTTACATGCACTTTATATGCACTAATTGTCCCAAAGATTATTTAAAATTACATTGAAATTGATTATGGTGGATAAACGTAGTTAGTTTGTTTTCATTTACTGGATTTTGTGTAATAGTGCATTAACACCAACACGAAATCTAGCATATTTCAATTGAAAAAATCTCTATCAAAATCTATACCGCGTTATTCGTGACATTTTTAAAGGTTTCGCATCCAAACCAAACACAGTTGATTGTAAATGGCATATAAATGAACTCATATTCAGTAAAAATCCTGAAAACTTTTGGGCACTCGAACTTCATTATAGAAGATTTGTTGATTTTTTACGAATCACTTAGTTGGCGTGCAGTCAAGCAAATAGGAAAAACTCCTAAGAACCTTGATTTTTCACCCCAAATTTTCCCCTAAATAAAATAAAAATCTCTAAATCTAGGCGGAAAAAACCCCTAACCTGGCAAGTCTGCTGTGCATGTGTTTCACTTTTTATCTATTCTAAAAAACTTTAAATTACTTTACTAATACCTTTGCCAACGCACCACTTTCCTCATAATGCCCTGATTCACTCACCCGTAATATAAACGAGCAGCCCTCAATCGATCAATGCAAACAAACAATGGAATGAAGCATAAAATCAGAAATAAAATAAAATAAAAATGTAAAACTTTAATTAGATTTCTATGATCATAATGGAGTTGGAATTCAATAGCACAGCTCCCTTTCAGAAATACGGTTACACAAAACAGTTGCATTCATCATAACGAACAATGTGTTTACAAATTGCCTGAAATGTGTGCCAGTGTGCAGATAAAGTCAATCATTTAGTTGCAGCGACTGCCCGCAAAGCTTTTGTGGGTGTTTGTATATTTGTTGTTGTGCCCTTTTATTTCGTGAAACTTTTATCAGTGATCTGTAGCGGCTGTTTCTAAGTTTTCTTTTAACGTTCAAATAATAATTATTATTTTTTTTTATGTTTTCATTTGAATGTAATTACATCTATTTATTTACTCTCTAGATGACCCGTATTTTTAACACCTGATAAGAAATCAACAAGAATGTGTAAAAGGTTTTGTTTGGTTTTTTTTTTGTTGTTTTGTGTTTTTGATACTTCAAGGAATTATTGTAACTCAATATCAGCTGCGGCTGCCATAGTTCGTTGTCAATTTGTAACACTTGTAATTTGTTTATGGATAAACCGAAATTAATATTGAAAATAATTTTTTTGTTTGTTTTGGGTCTATGAATTACAAATTTAGGTTACAATGAAAGACATTTGAAAGTACAGAGTAGATTACAAGGCAAATGTTGTTGTATTGTAATTGCTACACTTTTTGAGAAATTTTTTAAAATGTTTGTTGTACAAAGCTGGCGGCAAATTACGGCATTCGATATCGAACAAAATTTCCATACAAATTCAAAAAATTTTGTATGGGATTTCGTTCGTGCCGTAATTTTCCTCCTGGTTCATTATTAGTATTTTTGTTACTCTTGTCTTCAGTGTCCAATCATTTTTGCATACTCCTAATAAGAAAAGAAATACCCTTTATCTTCTTGCATATTAAATTGCTTCATTATTTTGACTTCAGATAAAAATTTTAATCATGATTTAAGTCAACAATATCTTGACATATTAATTAAGACAAACCAAGCAAAAAAATTTAATCACTCAAAACTAAATACTTATCTAAATTAAGAAATAAATAATTCAATAACTCCTTAAATTTATTACTAAAAAAAATTAACTAATTAAAACGATGTTGATACGCAGATGAAAAGAATTATAAATTAATTCTAAAAAAAAACCAAAACACTGGGCTCAGTTGCGTTTTTATCTATTCAAGGAAATATGATTAAACGTTGCGAATTATTATCAGACAAACAATATAAGTATAATTGGAAGACTAAAAGACTAAAAATAAAATCAAGTTTGAGAAAACTTGTTCTAGAAAAAAATTCAAAATCAAAATCACTCAAAAGAAATTGTTAAATTAAAAATAACTTTAATGCAAATTTTTCAACAGCAAAAATACAACAAAATAAAACTTCAATCATTTAATTCCACCTGTACAAGTATTTAAAAGAATTCAAAAAACCACTTTGTAATAAAGAAGATATATTTGTTTTCTGAAACAGCCTTGATTCTTCTTTTTTGTTTTTTAAATAAATAAAATTAAAGCCGGCCTGATTAAAAAAAAACGAGATTTTGCTTGAGAATATGTTAAAGTTCAAACTGATCATGGTTGTATGTTATACGGGGTGTTTTCTTTAAGTATATTAAGAATAAAAATGAATATGAATTTTATTAAAAATTGTATTAATATTTGAACATAAGTTTTGGCAATTGTGACATTCGGATGATGTGGCCAAAAGGAGAGTTCTGTTCCTCGATATCGGCAGCAGAATCGCTATGTTGTCCTCAAATTTCATCAAATTCATATTAGCTTAAAACACAAATTGAAATCAAGAGCAAAGTAGCTGGGGGAAATAAATAAGAATCAAATAATAAAGCACAAAGTTATTTTATTTATTTTATTTTTATTTATTTATATATTGATTTATTTCCTGTGCCACAAGATTTAATCGTATATTTATAGAACAGAAACGGAATACGTAAACATAAAAAAAAACATTTGCAATTATTAAAAAAAAAAAGATAAATAAAACAAGGCGAACATCATCTATATTATTAATAGGCAAAGACGTTTTGATTTAGATCCCTTTTACGGCCGTAATACTGAACCGATTTTGTTAAGATTTATATGTTTTAAAACGGGGTTTTCAAAATCTTAAATTTATTTAAATCGGATCGATATTTAGGGAGCTATAAGCGTTTAAAGTTGCTACTAACACATGTACACTTATTGTTACACATGCATGTATCAGCTTCAACTTTAAAAATAAACAAATTGTGCATGTGTGCGTTTGGCCAATTTTCTTTGCCATAGAAATGAGGGAGAGTTTTAAATTGTTTATTTTAAATGCTTTTTACTTCTGGATTTCATTGTATGTATTTATGTAAATGTTTATAATATTAATTTCTAGAATGCGGTCGAATGAGTCGACCGCTGGATACACTAGTATTTAATTATTGCAACTACGGCCTTAAAAAAAACATCCTGTATTATTGATTGATGCCAGCTTGGATTAAGTTTTATCTTTGGCAGACTGCATAATAAAGTTTTATCCGTTTGAACTTAAATTTGTGCCGCTTAATGTTACATTACACTGTTCTTTAGAATTTAAGCCAACTGATTAATTATTTATTGCACAGTGGTGTTCCAGACTAAAATATTTCAAAAGAGTTTTAATTAATTTTTATTTAAGGCAAGTGATTAATTATTTATAGCACAGTGCAGTTGAAGCTTTATGACTAAAATATTTAAAAAATTTTTAACTTTTCTATATAAAATTAAATAAAATAAAAGCGATGATAAATTTTATCTAAATAAAGAAAAAAGTCCATTAATGCGGTCCATACAGTTGAAAAACTGAGTTGAATAAATCAGTTATTGTTGTTAATACTATTTAAAGACGTATTTGTTTGAAAAGTGTCTCTAAGAAATTAACTAAATCCCTTTCAAAAGTACACTCTTAAAGAGAACCTCGCTTGAAGTATCCTTTTGAAAAAGATCTTTATAAAAGTACATTTTCAAAAAAGTGGGTGTATAAAAGTTCGCATTAAGAAGAATCCTTTTAAAAGCTACTCTCATAATAAAATTACGTATTCAAAAGGTACTTTTAAACAAAATACCTGTTGAAAAAGTACCTTTCTATAAAATCATTTTCACTAAAGTTCTTTTAAACGAAATAGCTGTCGAAAAGGTACCTTTATTAAAAATAACCTTTTGAAAAATGGTACATTTCTATGAAATTAAAATTTTCTTAAAAGTACCTTTCCAAAAAAGCTTTTCAAGCATATTTTCAACAATGTAAATTTCAAAAAGAGCGTTTAAAAAAAACGACCCCTACGAAAAGTACTAATTTTGAAAAAGGACTTTTTATTTAAATCAAATTTATCATAAATTAAAAGAAATTTAAAATTCCTGATTAGAACTCAAGCCAAACCACTCCTTTCAACTTAAGCCGAAACATTTTAAAGAAAAAGCGTACAAATATTAAAAGTACCCGGTTTTTAAAAGTGTCATTGCTGCAGAAAATTATATTTTTTGAATGGTATGTTTTTAAAAAAGTATTGTTTAATAAATGCCATTTCTAAAAGGTTAAATTTTGAATGCACGATTTTAAAAAGGGATCTTTTCCGAAAAGTACAATTTTAGAAAAATTGAAAAATAACTTGAAAGAAGTAATATTTAAAAAAGGCACCTTTTGAAGAAAATTACCTTCTAAAAGATTAATTTTTGAAAAGATAACTTGTAAAAAAAAATTTCTTTCAAAAAGTACTTTGTCGAAAAACTCGTTATTTGTGTGTTTTTATAAAAGTAAATTTTTAAAAGCTCTTCAAGATATAGCCATTTTTCATAAAGTACGTTTGGAAAAATTATGTTTAAAAAAGTATTCTTTTTGAAAAAGGAAACTTTTTTAAAAAACGTTCTTTTCACCCTTAAATGCATGAATTTTTTCGCTTTGAAAAAAATATATTATTCAATTATATAGAATTAATACAAATGAAATTTTTAAAAATTGTATTTTTTCATTTCTTTTTTGTTGAATTTATTAAGTGTAAAATATATCTTACAGATTGTATTTATTTAACTATAATAAGCAGGGAGCGAGTAATAATAATTTTGAGGTCAAAGGAATGACGCAGAATTATGTACGTCAATATGCATTTATAAACTCGCCTCTTAATTAAGCAGATTTTTAAAAAAGTATCTGTGAAGAAAACGCTTTAAAAAGAATACCTTCCTAAAAAGAATTTAAAAAATATATGTTTCAGGAAAAACCTAGAAAGTACTTTTTTTAATTAGTCGCTTTCAACAAAAATATGTTTTTTACAAATCATATAAATACATAACTTTTCAAAAATGCGCACATTTAAAAAAGTAATTTTCTAAAAAGGTAATTTATTAAGAAATATTGAAAATAATAATATCCCGTATAGCTCTGAAGTCAACCTAATAAGTTGTTCTTTGTAAATGAAGTTGAGCTTAAAAGCTGTTTTTCATTAACAAAACTATTATGCATTTGCTACTCTTTGTCCCACTGTAAAATATATGTATGCCGTGTGTGTACAAAAATACTTAGCTATAATTGGGCGTTAAGGTTTTACCTTAAATGCAATTTTATGGTTGATAATTATTTACCACACCAACAGAAATTTTGTTAAAGTTATTGATTTCATTTCATTTTAAAATTATAATTTGAGGAGAAGTAATTCGATGCTGAAATTTCAAAGTGATTGAGCAAATGTCAAGTTAATACGAGTTTCAAGATTGTGTTTTCACTTCTTTTTAACAATTGAACGATTATAAATCTTGAAATATTTTATTGATCGCTGCTGAGAGAAAAAAAAACAAATAACAAAAAGGTCAAACTTATCAAATATCAAGAAAAAGGCATTAAAAAGCCACCAATCAAAATATAATAAAAATTATCTGGTTATTTTTATTTTTCATTGATTTTAAAAATGAAATTTTATCTCTAATTTCGATTAAATTTTTCAACAAAAATCTCATGTTTTATTTGAGTTGAATCTTTTGTGGTGATGAAACTTCCTTCTTCAAATGCAATTTTGTCAATGTTATTTATTCTTTGTTGGCAGATTTCAAAGTGCTGCTTGCTTGTCACTGTCACACGCTTCATTGTGCCACAAAACAAACAAAAACAAACAATTTTTGTTGTACTTTTTTTTTATTGAGGTAGTTGTTTGGGTCTTTGAAACCTTAAATAAAAATAAGAGTAGGAAAATAAACAAAACGAAACGTTTTCATTCGTTTTGTTTTGCTCTTTCCAATGAGTAAAATAAAAACAAAACAAAAACAATGAGAACCGTTGTCCCATTTAGTATTTTACTGTTTTTGTTTGTGAGCACTAAATGTACATTAATTTAAACGTACGCAGTTGGAAAAGAAAATAATGGGAGCAAAAAGTTTTAAGAAGAAATGTTTGCAAACCTTCGCTGATTGATTTGCTCATTATACAATGACGAACGAAATAAAACACTAAAAAAATACGTTTGAACATTTGTTTTTTTCTCAGTTGTACTATTGTAACGGGATATTAAATAAAGCAGATGAGTGAAAAGCCAATAGTTTTGTTTGCGCTCAGTCATTTAAAAGGTATTTGTTTTGGTTTTGCTCATGTACAAAACGATTGAAATAATTTTAAAAGTTTGTGTTTTCATAGGAAACGTTTGCGAAATGTTTTGTTTGCTTTCCCATTCTGATAAAAATGTGTTTTTGTGCTACGTATTAGAGATGGGCAGCAATCGCTTTTCCTTTCACTCCTCAATTGAGCATAGGGCCATAACAAGATGGTTCCAATAATCTCGATCTTCGGCTCGATGCTTGACTTCGTTCCACTTCATACGCAATCTCGAAAGTTCTGTTTTTAATTGTCGCTTCCATGTGTGCGCTGGTCTTCCAACTCTTCTGCTTCCTTGCGGGTTCCAATCTGGGCATTTCTTGGCAATATCGTCGTCTGATTTACGGAGGGTGTGACATATCCAACTCCATTTTCGCTTATTTATTTTCGTTCTAATAGGCTGCTGGTTTGCCTCCATTCAGAGTTGGTTGTTGGATATTGTTTCAGGCCAGAAAATTCGTAAGATTTTGCGGTGGCATTTGTTGAGAAATACCTGAAGGCACTGCAAATCAGGTGGTGCCATGTTCCAGGTCTCGCACCCATATAATAGAGTGGATTTTATGTTGGAATTGAATAATTTGATTTTGGTTTGTTTCGAGATATTAGAAGATTTCCAAACCGGGTTTAACTGGGCAAATGCTCTTCTTGCTTTATTTGTGCCACTGGATGTATCTGTTGCTGAGCCAGCAGTTGTGTCTATTGTGCTACCCAGATAGCAGAAGAACTTAACATCTTCAATATCTTGATCAACCACGAAGAAATTGCGATCTGTGTTACTGTTGATGCGGAGCGATTTTGTTTTGGGTATATTTTTGTTCAGCCCAACCAATTTTGCGATGTTACTGATGGTGGAAATTTTCGACTACATCTCTGAGAATGAGTGGCTAAGTAGACATATCTCATCGGCATAGTCAAAGTCCTCCAGCAGTCCTTGCAAGCCACACATGATACCTTTCTTATGATGTTTTGTTGCTTTCTGCATCACAGCATCGAGGACACAGTTAAAAATTAGAGGTGATAAGATTCTCGTACAACTTTGTCTAACTCCAGTTTTTTTTTGTTGTTTACGTGAGTGTGCATAAATGTGAGTATAAAATATTTCAACGCGAGTGAGCGTACATGAGTAGATTTTTAGTGCGATTGTTTCGTGATTTTTTTTGCTTTATTATATTTTTTTATATAATTTTTTTAATTAATTTATAGTTTTTTTTCTCGTAAGTATTTCGTGAGCGTGAGTTTGTGTGATTATGGCTAACTTTTTTTCCACTCACCTAAACGTGTATGCACGTTAGCCAAATAGAGAAGGTCGTGCATGAGCGGGCATGAGTAAAATATTTTCATCGTGAGCCTTGTATGAGCGCGAGTGGAAAGTTACTCACGATGCCATCTCTACTGTATACGTGTATATAATGAAATTCAACTACTTTGGTTTTCCATTGTGGAATTTTGAATATTTCTTCGTTGGCCCGGTTTTTGTTACACATTCAGTTTGGAATGTTATTTAAACAAGATTTACTGGCATCCGAAAAATGTACAGTGGGACTGATAGAAGAAAAAATATATTGTAACAAATGCAAAAATATTGAAAATGTTTCTAAAGCTCGCATTTGTTTGTAAAACTTTTCGTGAACTTTCAAATACTTTTTTTATTTTATTTTTGCCAAACAAGCAAATTTTCTGTAGAAATAAATATATAAATTTCTAATTTGAAAAGTAAGTTTTTCTAACTATAAAAATATAACAATGGCGTTTATGCAAAATGGTTTATCTGCAGATTTTGTAAAAATTAGTTTTTGATGCACTTTTCCTATGGTATGAATTTCTGATCAAAATCTTGATTTATTTGCAACATATTCTCATTTTTTGTTTGGTTTATCTACATACACACTTTATTTGAAGGCAAAATGGTTATTCTACAATGTATGTGCGAGATTTTCATAGTAGTCGTATATTTAAAATCTGTAAGAACGTATTTATTTTAAAACGAATTCAACTTTTCTAATGAATATTAATACGCTCACAATTTCACGGTAAATAATCTTTCATCGCATCAGTGCACTAAATATTGGTGGAGCGAACTTAACGATGATCTTTCAGCAGCCACATATATTTCAATAATACTGCACCATCTTAAGGTACACTGCCTAAAGGATGATTTGCCTATGGTTATTTATTCTGATGGTTGCGACTACCAAAATCGGAACCATTTTCTCGCAAATTCCTTGTCTAATTTTTCAATAGAAACCAAAAAAACTATTGAGCAAAAATATCTGGAAAACGGACACACTCAAATGGAATGTGACAGTGCAAATGCAAAAATTGGGAAAAAATTTAAGAACCAATCTTCATGATTAATAGTTGGTGGTAAAAAAATAAGGAAACCGTTTAATACTAAATACTTAGAATACAATTTGTTCAAAAACTTCAACGATGAAAATATTCGCTTTTCCAGTATTCATCCTGAACGAACTAAGAATGAATGACCCAAGTGTTGCAAAACTGAAATCACTTTTTTTATTTTTGATTTTTTGATTCAGCTATTGGCCTACCGCGTTTTATGTAAATAAAAATGCAAGTTTTTATTCCATATTGCCCGAAGGGATTTTTGTCTATTTTATTAAAAAGAGAAAAACATCAACAAAGTTGCAATAATATAATATTTACAATTAATGACTTACAATATGAAGAAACGTCACATAAATATTATTTAAAAATTTTTTTTATAAAATTGTTTATATTAATTTAATTGAATTACTAAATTTTACTTTTATATTTACCGAATAGTAGTGTAAAATACAAAGTCAGTTTTAATGATGAGTACAAAGATCTTTTAATACGAATAAAGAAATACCCAGGATATATAGAACCACAATAACTTCATTAAGAATATCTTCCAATATCCACCAGTAAATGGAACCATTTACAGGAGCTGAAATTTTACTTCATACTATTTAAAATTTTTTTCAAACAATATGGTTTATCTACTCATTTTAATATTTACATCGAAAATTTTCTAAGACGAGATGGGTTTATCTACCGTAAAAATGCGAATATCGATTTTTATTTTATAATTTATATTTTAGGGAATTAGTAGAAAGAAGCCTTTCAATCATATTGTAGAAGATCGATTTTTTAAATACTCACTAGTTAAGGAATTAAACAGTTGTTTGCTTCTCCTGAACAATCAGGGTTTTGCAGATAAACCATTTTGGATAAATGCGGTCGATGTAGTAAAACTTTTTCAAGTTGTTCGCATGAAGTGGCATGAAATCAAGAAAATACTTAAAAAATACTTTTAAAACTGTTTAACATTTGCGTTTATATCATTCTCTTATGACAATTATTTGTAAACTCTAACAGCCGTATTCATAATGAAAAATTATTCACTGTCCTTGTACTGAACTTGTCCAGTGCGTAACTACATATTAAGCTTGTGTATTCATAATATATATTTTTGTAAATTTAATCACAGTTTACTTAATATTCAATAATTAAATATTTACTGTCTTTTTTTTCATATTCTTTGAATTGTTATTACTGAAGTAATATTGAAGAATATTGGCGAAATTTCGCTCATTTATTATTGCCAGCTACAGCTTTGACACGTTCCTTCAGTTTGGTTACTTACCTCTTTGTTAGTGGTCCCGAGATTTTGTGCAAAAGTTTCTTGTACCGAATGTAAAAGTTCTTTTCTATTCACTTTCTAAGAAAACGAGTATCGTTTCTGTTTTAATGAAAGACAAATGTGTGTTTGGCATAAATAAATTGTAATTAATTTTTTTTTATAATAAATTTTTAATGAAATTAGTAGCAGAAATATTTTTACAATTAAAACGTTGCAATAAGATCAAGAGAAAAAGCTAAATTTCATTGTGGACCTTTTGTTTTTTCTTGCGTTTTCTTTTTTTTCATTAAACTTAAATTTTGTTAAATAAATAATCTCAGTTTTTTCTAGTTAGTCTCCACCTCCCCATTGTCTATTGATATATTTAAAACAGATTTATGAATAGTCCAATAGATTTGCAGTGCACAATTTGTCATTATAAATTCGGACGTAGATTGCCTCGTTATAGACCCACTGTGCCATATCACTTGGACACCTTTAATCCGTTTCTATTAATAAATCTGTCATGCTTAAATGTCATTCGTTATACGCTTATTTCAAATGTCAATAAATTATCAGTTTCAAAGCCATTTTAATTGTTATTAAAATCAACTTTTTCAAACTCAATGAACTGGTTCAGCAGGCGTGGTGTTTCTAATATCTACATCGTTCTGTTCTTAAAGTGTCATTTTCACACAATCTAATCAAAAGTATTTAAAAACTTCTAAAAACGACAACAGACACGTGCTGAAAAATTAAAGAATTTAATTAAATAGAAAGTTAAGAAATGCTAAAGGTAAAACACACAAGAATGTGAAATAATAAAATTCAACAGATAATTTGTTTCTCAAATTAAATTTTATCAATAATTTATACAAAATTTATTCACCAACAATTTCTTAAATACTTTATTGATTGCATTATAAAAAAAGCATTTAAAAAAATAAAATTTCTTTAAAATTGTTCTTAAAAAATTTCTTTTACTTATTTGACAATTTGATAAAAAGTACGCTTTTCAAAAAGTACCTTTTATAAAGAGTGTCTCTTAAAAAATTTACTGGTTAAACAAGATACCCTTCAAAAAGAGTATCTCTTAAAAAAGTAACTTGTCAGAAAGTTAATTGCAAAAAAATTACCTTTTAAACAAATCACCTTGTAAAAAAAAGTTATCTTTGCAAAAGAACCTTAAGAAAAATACTCTTTAAAAAACGTATCTTCTAAAAAAGAACTTTTTAAATAATACGTTTTCGAAAGATCTTTAAAAGAAGTAGATTGAAAAACGTTAACAAAAAAATTAAACAAAAGACCTTTTTCAAAAAATTAAAAAAAAAAATACTTAAAAAAGCATATTTTATAAAAGTACCCTTTAAAAAAAGGGCCTTCTAAAAAGCATATTCTTAAAAAAGTATTCTTTAAAGAAATTAAAAAAAATTAAAAATCATTTTTAAAATAATACCTTCTTAAAAGTATATTTTTAAAAATGTACCCTTTCGAAAAGTACCGTATAAAAATATGCTTAAAGAGCTTCTCTTAAAAACGTATCTTCTGAAAAGTATATTTTTAAAAAAGTGCCTTTAAAAAAGTGCCTTTAAAAAAGTATCTTTAAAAAATTCCCTTAAAAAAATAAAAAACTTAAAAACCCGTATTTTAAAAGAGTACCTTAATAATATATTTTTAAAAACGTACCCTTGAGTATCTCTTAAAAAAATTTAAAAAGATTCTCTTAAAAAACTACCAAAAAAGTACCTTCTAAAAGTAACATTTTTAAAAAAGTACGTTTAATAAAGAACCATTTAAAAATACTTAAAAAACCAAATTATAAAAGAGTACCTCCTTAAAAGTATATTTTTGAAAATGTAGGTTACATTAAGTATCTCTTAAAAAACTAAAAAGGTTCTCTTAAAAAAAGTACGTTTTTTTTTAAAAAGCACCTTTAAAAATTAAAAAAAAAAAAAACTTAAAAAAGCACCCACTGAAAAGTATCTTTCAAAAAGTATATTAAAAAGTGCATTTTAATAAGTAGTTTTTTATTAAAGTATTCTTTAAAAAAGAACCCTGCAAAAGTTCCTTTCAGAATAACTATATAAAAAAAATACCTTTAAAAAAGTGCCTTAAACAAATAAAAAAGTATTTACAAAATTCCATTTAATAAAGGCTTTTAAAAAAGTATTTTTCTTGAAAAAAACTACTTTAAGAAAAATTTAATATAAAACATTTCCTTTTATTAAGATTGAAATTGAAAACGATCAATTTTGTATCGCTGAATCAGAATAGTTATATTTAATCACTTTGTATTGCTTCTCATTGATTCATTGAAATACAAAAACGTTGAAATTGTTACTTGATCAATAGATTTCGAACCATTTGGTTCACCTTCAGGATCTATTTAAATACAATTATGTTTTTTATTAACAGTTTAGATATTTTGAAAACATGTTATAGTAATAATAATTATTATTATTATAAGGAAGCACCTTATGAAATAGTACTTTTTTAAAAGTATATTAAAAAAAGGACATTTTATGGAGAGGTTCTTCTGAAAAAAATAATTTTTAAAAAGAAAATATCTTTAAGACAAAGTACATATTAACAGTAGGATCTCTTTCAAAGATATGTTTTAAAAAATTTACTTTTTCAAAAGAGTATGTTTTAAAAAAACTATAATTTAGGAATTTTTAATAAGATCTTTTAGAAAAATTACTTTAAAAATAAAAATACCTTATAATAAATTGTCTTTTCAAACCTATACCTTTTAATAATAATTCATTTAGAACAAGTGCTTTTAACAAAAAGTATCTGTTAAAAACACTTTTAAAAAAGTACCTGTTAAAAATATATTTAAAAAAAGTACCTGTTAAAAAAACTTTTAAAAAAGTACCTGTTAAAAATATATTTAAAAAAGTACCTTTTAAAAATATTTAAAAAGTACCTGTTAAAAAACTTTTAAAAAAGTACCTGTTAAAAATATATTTAAAAAAAAGTACCTGTTAAAAAAATATTTAAAAAGTACTTGTTAAAAATATATTTAAAAAAGTACCTGTAAAAAAAATTTTAAAAAGTACCTGTTAAAAATATATTTAAAAAAGTACCTGTTAAAAAAAATTATAAAAGTACTTATTAAAAAAAATATTTAAAAAGTACCTGTTAAAAATATATTTAAAAAAAGTACCTGTTAAAAAAACATTTAAAAAAGTACCTATTAAAAATATATTTAAAAAGTACCTGTTAAAAAACTTTTAAAAAAGTACCTGTTAAAAATATATTTAAAAAAAGTACCTGTTAAAAAAATATTTAAAAAGTACTTGTTAAAAATATATTTAAAAAAAGTACCTGTTAAAAAAATATTTAAAAAAGTACCTGTTAAAAATATATTTAAAAAAGTACCTGTTAAAAAAAATTATAAAAGTACTTGTTAAAAAAAAATATTTAAAAAATACCTTTTAAAAATATATTTAAAAAATGTACCTGTTAAAAAACATTTAAAAAAGTACTTGTTAAAAAAAATATTTAAAAAGTACCTGTTAAAAAACATTTAAAAAAGTACCTATTAAAAATATATATTAAAAAAAAGTACCTGTTAAAAAACATTTAAAAAAAGTACCTTTGTTTATGCAAAAATTTACTTTTTAAAAAAGAATAATCTGAAAATATATATTTTGTAAAATTTTAGTTTTAAATAAAGTTTTTATTACAAAAAGTGCTTTTTAAAAAACTAATTTTTGTGAATGTAATTGCATGCATTTTCTAAAAAGTCTCCTTTTCCCTTGACAAATCATCTTGTGTACATAATTAAATGTTTTTTGTGTTTTAAGTGTCTGTTCGTTCCTTCCAAAAATTAAAAATGTTGTATTAAATGAATCTGTTTTTCTTCGATCACCTTCAGTTGCAGACAAAACTTTATTTTACTTCTTATTGTTTGCAAAATGTTTATAAGCTAAAGATTCGTCGGTTACCTCACTTTTAGTGCCTTAAGAAAGGTCATGGTGAAATATCAAGACTGGGTTGAGTCATTAAAAATATCAATAAAAACTGGCAAATGCTCATAATCACATACACACACACACATGATCATGGGAAATACCAACCAACCAACACTTGGATCATTCGTGGGCAAGAAAGCGAGAATTTGTTGTCTTGTTGCATCCACCATTAAATAGTCAGCATTGCAGCCAAGAAAAACCCGCTTCAAAAATGCCTGATAAAATTCCTCTGCAACTCATGCAACTCTTGTAGTTTTTAAAAACTTCCTGTGAACAAACTTTTCAACAGCTGTTCCAAGCCCTTTCGATTTAGTGTTAATGCTAACAAAGACGATGATGATCATGATGATGAACAAATTTATTATAAGCTGCCGAAGAGGCATTTTGAAACTTGTTTTTTTTAATGACTTGAAGGGCTTCTTGCAGCAGGTACATATTTCACTTGCATTTTTATTTGTTGCCATTAATGCTCTCAACTTCCTTTTGTGGTTTCTTACTTTTTCTGGAGACGATGAAGATGAAGATGATCATGATGATGATGGCTTATAAATTGTGTTAGCAGGAAAGGCGTGTTTTAGTTATCAGGCATTAGTTATGGTTTTTGTTGTTGTTTGAATTACTCGTATTTCTTTCTCAAAAGAAGACGACTGGTTTCATGTGCATGGAGGTTTCAGGAAAGTTTATTACTCTTTTGTGACCTACTTTCTTGCATTTGTAACATGGTTTCTTTCGCAAAGGCAATAAAACAGTAAATTTCTCGAATATAGGACAACTACAGGATAATGAAGATGTTATGCAATGAGACAGAAAAAGGATGAAAAGAAGAAAAATAATAAATGTGAACTTTTGAGTTGTTTGTTTATTTTATTAGGTAATTTTTTTATGTCTGCTGGACTTTGTGGACAAACAAAAGCAGTTTTTTTAATAGGCTTAACTTTTAGGTTTGTAAATTTATTAAGAAAGAAGATTTGGGCATACTCGTACAGTAATTTCTGAACATCTCTCAACTGCCGCTCATATTTCCATGCAGTCCCGCATTGTAATTGTTTGGTTTTCAGAGCACAGTTGCATACTGAAGACTTTTAGGCTGGATGATCGTACAAAATGAGATACGTGGGTGTACCGGAGAAGCACTTTCAAAAAAAAGCAGATTTGCCAATTTCATGGAAATAACAGATTGTCAAGAAGTAAACATAATGAACAAAGTATAAAATTCAGATTCAGATAATGGGAAATAATTCCCAAATATTTATTTAAAATTTTATAATTATGCAGAGTTACAATTATACATTTCACGAAATTGTTGCTTTTTCACATTTCAACAGAAGAGTTCAAATGTTCATTAATAGATAACGATGTGCCGCCATAACCATCATCACGGCAACAATGTATGCTTTTAAATCCGGGAAATATATATATATATATAAGTAGCGTAGGAAGCTTATTCCCATAAAGTTAAGCTTTTCCCCATAAAGCTGTTTTCCAAATTATTATTTCCTTGTAACCCTGAAATATGAAAACCAAGTTTGCTGACATCTAAAAAATGATTGTGTGGAATTTATAATTTATGAGTTGCTTCTCAGACGTAACAAGATACCTCGGTGCTGTTGCAGCATAATGAGTTTAATTTATGTAATTTGACTTCTTCATTATTTTCTTTTGTCTTTTATAAGTTTAAGCTAGATTAAGAATTTTATTAATTACAACAGACAGAATAAAACTGACCCCAAACAAAGTAGTTTGTAATTTTCGGTAAATTCTCCGTTTAAGATAATAGTTATCTCAAAATGTCACTGGCGCAGTCGGTAGGATTGCTGAGACATTGTCCACAAAAAGCGGCAGCTAGTTTCTGTCTCCATCAAACGGGTGCAGGAGTTTAATATTTTGTAGAAATAAATCTCTTCTGTGTTTTGTTGCTTCCATTTTTTCCTCTTCTTTGCCCAAGTTTATGTTTTTAATTTTATTGGCTAAATCTTCTACTTCAGTCATAAATGTTTTATGTTTTATTATTGCAAAATTCCTTTTTGTAATTTTATTTTGATTTATTGATGATAGTAGTTATTATATTTATGTAGTTTTGATAGAATTCTTTATTCGTTATAGTGTGGTTCTTTATTTTTCTTGAAGCAAAAATAATCGGACTCGCCCAAGGGCGTCTAATTGTATAAAAATAAAATAGATTCATATGGAATAATATAATTTGTTTGTTGGGATTTTTGAATAAGTTTCCAAACCTACTATGCTTATTTATACTTTTGTAATTTTTGAAATTCTCATTGGTTTTTTAAAAGTTTGTGTATAAAATAAGAGGTTTGAAACATTTAAAAAATATGGTTTAAGGTATATAGACTAGCTGAAGAACCCTCTACATTTTATAAATAAATATATAAATAAATAAATGAATAAATAAATAAACGTAGCTACGATCGTAATGTAGAATACAAACAATGGTAAATCGACTCGAATCGAAACGCAGAATAGGGTGATTATAAAAAATTTTGACACCTGAGAGTCTGACCGGCGCGTGTAGAACTCCACGCTTATTTGGGTGGAGCACCCTCTAATTATAATTTTTGAAATTTACAATTAAATCGACCAATCACAATCCGTAATAATTTCCAATGCCTGCAAATTTGCTGGCTATTGCACGAACTGATCAAAGGGAGAAAACTTTAACCCCCTTCCCTAAAATAAAATTCCGTTGTGATCTTTTGCATATAATTTTTTGTCTCCTCTAACAAAATTTATTTGTCAGAAGCCTATATAATTTTTTCGTGTAGTATTGAGTAATTAATCAAAGAAATCAATAAACAAAAGAGGATATCCAGCGAACGATAACGTTCGACATTCTAGGACAGACCGTTAATTGAAGTTTCTTCAACACAAATCTCTATTCAATGAAATAATTATGAAAATATTGTTACTTTTCAATCTGATTTCTTAAAATTAGCATGATAATCATATTGAAAAGATCAGCAAGGTGTTTTGTATCTGCATTTCAATACATTCATGTTCGTCCCGCATTGCTTAGTGAAATCTGTTGAAGCATTAATAATAGAGATTGATCACTTTAACGACACACATTCAATGTCATCGAAGTTTAGTGTGTTTTAAAAGAATTTGTTGGCTGATATCTAATTCCGGCTCTCGTTTTTAGAAAATCTTGATTGATTTGTAGTGAAATTCGATACATTTTGAATGTAATTAAATAGCTTTAATGAAATGTTGTCATATGGAGACCTCCCTGCCGCTTATTTATCAGCATAATGTATGTATTTAAGTGTATTTATGTTGTATTAAGATAATTTTGTTGTTTCATTTCAACAAAAAAAAAATTTGACATTGATTAATTTTGAAAAACCTTTGAGAATTATGCAGACCGCTGTTTGTGATTTTATATGAATTTTTTTATGGCTTTCAGGAGTAACCGCATATATCGGGAAATTTGTTTTTCGTTTTGCAATCGTATGGCGGTTTTTTCCAGACTGTAAGAGTAGAGCTTCGAAGCCATGGATGTCCAATTTGGTTTAAGTTGTTTTCTTTTTTATTTAATAAAAATAAATTAGTTTTTTTATGAAAAAAGAATTTTTATAATATTTACATTTTTTTTTTTTTTTTACATTTTAATTGAAGTGTTTAGATTTTAAGTTGAAAACTCTTGTTTTTTGTCTTTTTTTCAAGTTCCAATCTGTCTGTACCAATTTGTTTATCAAGAAATTTTGTTAACTTTAAATTATTTTTATTGAAAATTTTTCCATAATACTTTCCTAATAAAAAAAAGTCCTTCAAGATAAAAATAATTTTAAGTTATAAAAATTTCTTAATAAAAAAGAAATTGGCAAATTGAAATTTTAGCTGGAGCCAAACAATAGATTTCAACTTAAAGAAAGAATTTATTAAAAAATATGCAACAATTTTTAGTACATTTTCTTAAGTTTTTTGAAACTTTTTAAGACAATAACAAATTTTCATATGATTTTCGACACGTTATTTAAAAAAGGTTACTGGCCCGATGTTTTACTGATTTACCCTTGGACTGAAAACTATTTGCATAAACATGAGAATAAAATATTTTTTTTATATCAAAATTCTTGTATGTTATTTCCAGTTTTTGTAAGTCCTTGAAAATAATCTTTCAAGCAAAGTGATTTGTTTTTAAAAACTCAAGATCTTTTAAAATGCACATAAGCCGTTTTTCATAAAAATATAATTTTCCTATTTGTTGTATTTCTTTTAATTTAATTATTTTTATTATGTTTGCACATAATTAAATCTTATTGTGTTCTTTTAAATAGTAACAAAATATTTAATATTTCGTATTTTTATAAATTGTTTTTTTTTGGCGAGCCATGATCATTAATTTTTCTTCGTGTTTATAAAATGTTAACAATGGATCATTGAACTTTCTTTTTTTCCGCTTTAATGTTTTTGCTGTTGCAAGAATTCAATAAAATTTTAAAATTTAATCTAATTCTCTTTCGCAGCCCCATGTTGGCCAGTCGCTGGCGGGCCTGAAATGATAAATGAATTTGACATTTAAAATGAATCAATAAAACGTTTACGTTACTGGCCTGAAAACATTTTTTTTTATTTTTGCTAAGAATTTTGGTTTTGTTTTATTCAGTCGGGGTATCATGTCTAAACCAACAACTTTTAAGGTGATTTTTAAAATTTTTTTAAAATTTGCATGTTTATTTTTTTTTAAGTGATAAGGCGGAATATGTTCTTTTTAAACATAATTAAAACTTGCCAAAAAAAATATACTCCTCATGTATATATTTTTTAATGAATTTGTTTACATTTTGCTCGCACAGTGGCGGCGATCGCAAAGTGAATGTTAATCTTATTATTAAATGTAAAAAGAACTTATTTGACTTCTAAGCTTTAATAAAGTGTATTTTTAATGCAAAGCTATTTTTCTCAAATCACACTTTATTTCATTCACTCAATGTTTATTAATTAAATTACACTGTTTAACAAAATCAAACTTTTTTTCTTCAAAATAAATCTTAAATCTTATTTAAGGAGGAGTTAAATTTTTTCCCTTTTAGCACATTGTTATATAAAATTTAATTTTATAATATAAAATTGCAAATTATAATATAATAGAATTGAATTGTTATACACTTAAGTAATTTTGTATTTTTCTGTAATTTTTCAATTTTGATAATTTTTATTTTTGAAAAAATTTAGAATAAGTTTTTTATTGTTTTGTTAAAATAACAATTGTTAATATTAAATTTATTTACATACATACATACATACATACATATGTATGTATATCCCTTAATTTTTTTTCTTAGAAATTTAATTATATTTCTTATTGATCAAATTAAATAATTAATTAAAAAAAATTGTTAAATCAATTGAACGTTTAATATGAAGCTTAAAAATAGTTCTGTCAAACTGTCGCGATTAAAATTTAATTCAAATTAAATTCAATTAATTATTTAATTTTTTTGTGCCACTTTCCATACCTTTTTAATCAAAAGCAGATAATAATTAACAATTTTATTGTAATAATAAAATATTTATGCCTTTTTTTCTTTAAAATTCAATTAAATAATTAATCAAAAGTATATTTTTTAATCAACTAAACGTTTGATTAGAAACTTAAAAATATTTTTATTAAACTTTTAGTTGTCGCAATTAATATTTAATACAAATTAAATTCGATTAAATCAAATGAATTTTAATAGATTTTATAAATTTATTTACTTGTGCAAATTTCCAAAAAAAAATTTTAATTGATATCATATTTTGCAATAATTGCAATTTTATTTGACTTCTTTTTGTGTAATGAGAATGTATGTAATTTACATAACTATGGTTTAAATTTATACTAATGACATTCAACAATTTTATTGTCATAATAAATTATTTTTTAAATTTATTAATCGAAATTGCCTTTTCTTTTTTCAAAGATTTCCAAAAAAAAAACCCTCAACAAACAAAAGTTTTTGAAAGTCATAATTAATTATTTAATATTTTTATTCCTTAAAATGTAGTTATTTTACTAAATTATCTTGCTAAATAGTTAATTAAAAGTATCAGCTCGGTTAGATTATGTATAAAAAATTAATCTATCAATTTGTTGTTTACTGTTGCAAATGTAAACAATTTTTTAATTAAAATTTCATTTAATTATTTTCTGGTCGTTTTTTATAAGCAAATTTAAATAGTCTCTTATTTTTTGTTTGTTTGTTTGGATGACTCGAACGAAGTCTTATTTTTTATTTTGGATTCTATACACATTTGCCCATTTGCACGTTTGAATGTTTGCTTTGGAGTCGGTTTTTATTTAAGAATTATTACAGAATATTTTTTTATTTTTAAATATTTTTTTTAGTATGAAATATTTTTATTATTTTTAAATATTTTTTTTTATTTTTAAATATTTTTTATTTGTTGATTTTTTAATTTTCTTCGACCAGTTTAAACAACTTATTATTGTTTTTTCTTTCTCGCATTTAATTTATTGTTTTTATTTATAAAAAAACGGTTTACTCTAAATTCTATCTGGTTTCGTTTTGTTGCATTTTGCTGGGATTTTCGATATTCAATTTATTGTAATCGCTACCAGCTCTCCTGCCATCTTTCAATGACAATCTGAAGGTCAAAGTATCGGCAAAAAGCTGAAATAAAAACAAAACAAACAAAATATTTACTGTAATGTTTAGAAAGTATTTATAGAATTTTATAAAATAAAATTTATAAAATTAATTTGCAAAATGTTTAAAAAAAGTGTTAGATTTATAGCAATATTTTTATTTTTTTAATATTTTTTAATTTTTTTACAAGCAACAAGAAAAAATGTGGGCAGCTTGATGTGTTTTTAAAATTAGTTCAAGTATTTCAATCAAATCATCAATACTTGTAAATTAAAACAAAAAATCTCTTATATGTTATAAATTGTTTTTGAAATTTGCATAAAATTGCAATGAAATCATGTGCAAGAAACTAATATTTTTCTGAAATGTTATCCAGTGGCTGTCAGGAAAACATGTTTTTAAATGCAAAAATATTTCAAATCAATCTAGTTAAGGTAAACAAGCTACTACGGGCTAGTTAGACATTTTTTTTTAATTATTAACGTCACAAATGAATGATTAGAAGTGATGTACAGTGGTGGAGAATATGCTTTAACAAACGACCACTCAGTGATTGAGTTTGAAGGCGTTTTCAATTGGTTTAACAAAGATCAAATCGCCTTATGCGGTTTTGTGGCGACTCTTTTGGGAGTGCAACAATTATTGTGAACTGGAACATAGAAATGTCTTTGGTCAGGATTGTTAAATTTAGTCGGAGTCGGGTTTCGTGGATAACAAGACCAAACGATCAGGCGACTTATTATCGACTCTCTCGCAAATTTTGGCTATCGAAAAACTAATAAACGTTTTTCTAATAAATCAGCGAATTAAATATGATCTCAGCAAAATTTTGTTTTCTACTTTACTGTATAATTCAAGATTTCAAGCACATTCTGTGGAATTTACAGATTTTCTTTTAATTAATTAAAATTGTTTTCCTAAAATGTGTACAATACAAAAAAAAAAGATTTATAAGATAAGAAATTTATCTAACTCTTTATTGTAAGAAATAAGGTTAGAAAAAATTGTAAGAAATAATTTTAGAAAAAAATTAGCTTCCTGATTTAAAAGTTTTAACAAATTAATTTGCCCTAAATAGCTTTTGTATCCAAAAAAAAAGTAATTAATTAACTCTGAAATAAAATCAACATAAACTTTGTTTTGTTTTACTATTTTCTCCATTAATTATTACTAAATTCAAATTGCATAATATATTTTTTTTTTTAAATAAACACAGACACAAATAAAAAAAAATACAATTACTGTGGTTTTTTGTTTTACATAAAATCCAAATAATTTATTGACTGAAGGTCACTCATCAACCGCTACTTTTAATTTATTTTTCATTAAAAGTGAATAATAAGAAAATATTTAACAAGAAATAAAAAAAAATCTCATTTAAAATTCACTCCTTAAAAATGATGCCGCTAAAGTTTGGCCTATTATTAAATTTGATATTATTTTCAATAGATTATGTGAGTCAAAACCAAAAATCGCAAAACTTTAAGTTGAAATTTTTTTTTTAATTTTTTTTTATAAATCTTGTTTAAATAAAAAAATAAAATAAAAACAAATGCTGAAAAGTATCAATTAGATTAAATGACATTTAATGTTTTTTTAAATTAAATATCTGCAGGCAAACCTTTTATTGTTGTTTAATAAAAAACAAAAGACTTAAGACACGAACCACCCTGCTGTTAAAAAAATTATAAATTTTTAATGAAAAAAAGAGGGTAGAAAAAAAGTACACACATATTTTTCTTAATAATTATAAGTTGATTGCTGGCCACTTCAATTAATCTAGTAGATTGTTCTACGGCAAACAAAAAAAAGAGCAAACAAAACTGCAATCAATCACACCTTCGCACAGTCAGGCATACCCAGCAAATCAGTGAGAGGGCGCATAAACAATTAAGCTTTATTGCAATAAATTAAAGACTGTAAACTAGATGGCAAAATATGGAAAAACAAATTCAAATAAAGCCATGTACTAGACCATCATCAAAACTCAAAGCAGTCTTACGAGCGGGAGAACAACTCTTCCGAAATAGTAATTTGCTTTACAATGATATAGCATTAAATATAATAGTTATGGAGATAACACAATGCACATGTTATAGTATGTAAAAGTTTTATAGTGTATAATAGTAATAAAAATAGTAATGAAAAAGCTCTTCTGTAAAATTAAGTTTATGTAACATATAATAAAATTGCGCACATGGGTGGTTATCAGTATAAAGAAATACAAACAAAAGAAAATCAAACAATAATAAGAGAGGATTTGAAGATACTGCCGTCGATTTTATTATGTGCCATCAGCGATTTTTCCTGCAGTTGCAGACTTTGCTCAGTTTCATCAATAAACGCTTGACACAATAATGAACCGGGTGATAAACAACAATACCCTTGAAAAAGTGAACATACAATTCACGAAACGGCGGGACAATATAAAATAAAAACTTGTATTATTATTTACATAAAATTAACAAAAGGAAATGTACTTGGCCAATAATAATAATAACAACAATACCGGTATTTCAAGGGGCCTCCAAGGTATACTTGGAGATCTAGATTATGCGGATTAGGGAACACAAACACTTCCGTATCGCGACAAAACTTCTGCACTTGAACGTGCAGCTAAAGAAAATCTTTGGATTAAAATTGGGAAAATGGAGTTAATAGACATTAATAGCGACTACACTCAACCTCTATTTTTAGAAGGGAAACCAATCGAAGTTGTCGAAACTTTCTGCTACCTGGGAAACCAAAATGGCTTTGGGGTTTGTGTTTGTTCTTTAAAAAAAACTAGCATTTCCAGTAATGATCGAGCAAAAGATGATATAAGATCTCGCATCATAAAGGTTACAACATTGTTTGGATTTGCTGAATAATATCTGGCGATCAGCATTCCTCTCTAAGCGCTACCAAACTCAAAATCTTTGACTTTTGTGTAAAATCCATTGTTTTGTGCGGGTGCGAAACATGTCACGCTACCACTAAGGAAATAAATGCTCTCCAAGTATTTATAAACCGCTCTCTAAAGCGAATCTTATGCGTATTATGGCCTAACAACATATCAAATGCCACATTGTGGGCAACAACAGAACAATTACCAATAAAAAATCCCAGGAAAACCCCAGACAACATCAATCGAACTGCGCTTGATTGGAATCCTCCGGATAGCCGAAGAAAAGGAAGACCTGCATGCAGAAGAACCTGAGGGTCTAGCAGCAGGGCGTACATGGTGTGATATGAAAACTTTGGCATTGGACAAGTAAAATTTTAACTTTTTTGTCGAGACATTATGTTCCATCTAGGAACTACGGGAATTAATTAATAATAATAAACAACAAAAAATGCATTATTTATTTTAAAATGCATCCTATTTTTTATTAACAAAGACTCAAGGCGACATCATGTCCGGTAATTGCAAGTGAATTCGACTTATGAAATCGTTTTATACCTTTTCTGCTTCGACTTTATTCATCGCTCATAAAATTCTTTGCTGGGTTTTTCTTATTTATTTTATGAAAAAAAAAACTTTTCACACGTTTAAGTATATTTTATTGGTTTTATTAGTAGTTTTTGTCAATTACATGTGAATTGCTTATTCCAATCATAAAAGTGTTAAGATTTTTAATTAATGATTTATGTTTGGCATATAAGAAACTCATCGCAAAAAAAAACAAATTGAATAATTTATAATTTATTTTATTTAAAAACAATATTATATGTCATTAGTGCAAGTCAATAGTATTTTATAATTAATTCAATGCAGCATGGTGTACGACGCTACCCTCATCTGAAGTAATAAAATAAAATTAAAAAATTTTTTTTAATATAATTTTTTTTTCAACAAATTATTTTTATAAAAATATATTAACTGTAAAAAATTTTAGATTTTTGTAGATTTAAATCGGCCAACTGAGAGTCCGTCTTGCGCACGTATGTTTCCGCTCTACACAGAAAAATCTAAAATGCTTCTATAATTACAAAAACTACACATTCAATTCATTTTTTCCAATCACTAAAATTATGATTTTCAATTACTAGAAGTTTTTTTTTTAAATATTTTAGCAAATTTTTGATCAGATGAGAAAGTGATCCTGTTACGACATTAATTGAATAATTTGAATCTTAGATAAACTGGTTTTACTAAAAAATTCTGTATAATAAATTTTTGTTTTAGTTTAGGAGTGAGTAACTTTTCACTCACGCTCATTCATGCATGCTCACGATAAAAAATTTTACTCAAGTACACTCATGCGTGGTCTTATATTTGTGGCTCACGTTCTTGCACGCTCACATTATAAAGAAAAAGGTTGTCATATTCACAAAAACTCACAATCATGAAATACTTACAAAAAAATAACAAGAAAATAATTTAAAAATTTAAATGAAAAAATTAAAACAAAAAAAAATCACGAAACAATCACGCTGAAAATCTACTGATGTATGCTCAATTTTTTTACACTCACATTCATGCACTCTTACGGGATTGTAACAAAAAACGATTCACGATCTTGTGTGAATCACGCTAATCACGTGAGCGGTGCCCATCTCTATCTTTGGAAGGGATAACCTTTAATTTCTAATTGAATTAAATTTTTTATATTTTTTTATTAAAGCGGCAGCAATAGGATATTCCATCGGTTAACCGATTAATTACTAGTCGATTAACTGTTGGATTAATTTAATTTCGATTAATTCTGAAATCAATTAGTTTGACTCCATTAAACGATTGAAAATAATTTATGTTTTTTGTAGTATTTGAAAATATTTTTTTATGTATGTAATTTAATCTCACGAAATCAACCAAAACTATCAAGGCCCATATTCTCAGTCTTTAGTTAACTAATGACAGTGGCTTAATTAACGAGTTTTCATATAAATTTCATTGGTTAAACGGCCATCAATAGTTAACTAAAGGTTGTAAATTTGGGCCTAAAAGTGTTAAGAACTTGAAAAATATCAAAACAGGACTCAAATTTCATAATGACAGAGAAAAATAGCAAAGGACTGAGCGATTATGGACCGAAATCGGATAGAAACTCAAAATGTTGTAATGAAAAAAAGAAAACAGTAGCAAAAGACAGTATGTAAGAAGTAGTAAGACCTTTAAAAATGGGTCAAAAATGTCCCTTTAATTGGATAGCTGGAGGGTTAAAATATTTTGCAAAAAATTTTTCTTATAGGTTTTTAAATAAGTTGGCTAAACTTATTTTATACCTCAAATGGAAGATTCACATGGTTTTCTATGCCGAATCACAATTGAAATTCGCAAAAGTTGAAAACTTTAGCCCTCCAAACAACACAGGGCCAGACAGACGTAAACTTTTAAAATGCCGATACCCGTACATAGTTTTTTGTGTTTCATCTGCCTTAATCAATTATCTGAACTTTATCTTTTTTCCTGTTGCACAGTGTTAATTTTTCGAAATTTTTTTTTTATTATTTTTGTTATTTTTGGCATTTTGACAACAATGTGTGGTAGAATCAATTTATTGGATTACCTTTCATTTCTAATCATTCCCATTGGAACTTATTTTCCCATGACAATTGCAAATGGTAGACATTTCCATAATATTGACCCATTAAACAATTCTCATAGACATGAACCATTAAATGGCCTACAATTGTTGACAAGCAGACAAACTTCAATGCATTCATGCATTCAATTAATGCACAATAAATGTAGACGCACCTCTTTTAAAAAACTTCTTTAAACGGGAATTTTCTTCGTAAATCACAATGAACACAAATAGTTTTGCGTTTATGTGAAAAAGTTTGAATTGTGGGATGTTGAAAAAAAACATTTATTTTGAAAAGATAAAATTAAAATTTCTAATAAAAATATTTTGCTTGAAAGGTTTTCATAAAGAATGTACGATTAATCGAGTATTCAGCACGCTGATTTGTTAAAAATCTTTTTAGGCGATTATTTAATCAATTAATAAATTTGGTTATTAAAAATTTATGGTTCATCAATTAATTCTAATTTTGATTATTTAAATTATTGATGTATTGATTAAAATATATTTTTTTTATTTTATTAATCTTTTTTTCAAAGATTTTTAAAAACTTGTGTGTTGAGGTTTTTTTTAACTAGTTTATTTTGTATATAGACTAGCTAAAATAATCTTCAATAAACAAAAGTTTTTTGAATTTTTTTTTAATAATTTTCTTATATATTTTTGAATAAAATTATTTATGTTTTTAAAATTAAAATTTTCAATATATTCATATATATTCAGATATATTCATTGATCAATTGATCAGTATATTGATTAATTACAGTTTTTGCTTTTGATTAATCAAAGTTTTTGATTTTGATTAATCAAAGTTTTTGGTTTCACTTAATAAAAATTTTTGATTTTGACGAATCAAACATTTTGATTTTGATAACAAAAAATTTTGATTTCTATTAATCAAAAATTTTGATTTTGATTAGTAAAATTTTTTGATTTTGATTAGTAAAATTTTTTAATTTTAATTAATCAAACTTTTTGATTTTGATTAATCAAATTTTTTGATTTTTATTAATAAAATTTTTGATTTTGACTAATAAAATTTTTTGATTTTCACTAATCAATCTTGTTGATTTTGACTAATCAGACTTATTGATTTTGATTAATCAAACTTATTAATTTGATTAATCAAACTTATTGATTTTGATTAAGCAAACTTATTGATTTTGATTGATCAAACTTTTTGATTTTGATTGATCAAACTCTTTGATTTTGATTAATCAATTTTATTTTATTTTGATTAATCAATTTTTTTTATTTTCATTAATTAAACTTTTCGCTTTTAATTAATCAATTATTCACACTTCCACAGATTGTATTGATTTACAAATGATTATTAACAAAAATCTAATGACAGTTTTGAGAAACTTATGACGTTTTCTTTTCTAGAAGAAAATGTTTTGACCTTCTAACAAAAATTTGCATTATTATGATTTTTAGAAAAAGTGAGTTTGTTAGAACTTATTGTATCATACCTACGAGGGTAACGAGGGTAATATTTTTTTGGAAAGAATTTTTTTTTTTTTTGCAAAAGAAAACGGCATTAGTTTATTTTAAACTCATAGTGATCGATTGCTTGATTGTGTGATTTTGCACAAACTATTGCCCACCCCTCGCATTAAGGAAATAACTAAATGTTGTTTACTTGTTTACTTATGAATTTTAAATTAAATCATGCGTTTCAGGTTTGCTGGTAGAAGTTCTTAATTATTAGTTTATTGCAAAAATGTCTTAAAAAATTAACTAATAATTAACAAGTTTACGCGTTTAGAAACCCCCTCAGAGCCAAATAATATATTTAAAATTTTAACAAATATCTTAAACAAGAGCAGCAGAGCGGGAGAGAGAGTGTCGGAAAAAATATTAAAGATTTAAATAAAAGAAAACTCTTAAATTTAAATATTAAAGAGTGCAGTTTGTTAAAGAAACTCCAGCTTTTTCGTCAAGCTTTATATAAAGCTTTTTTTTTTTGCACTGCAAACTAAAATCTAAATGAAAAAAAAAGAAATATATTTTTTTAGCAAAAAATAATAACAACAATAAGAAAAAAATCGACTGGGCTTAAACACCTACCAACAACAGTTTACCAAACTGTCGAGCAAACAGGCAGACTGACGTTAGACAGTCAGTCAGTCGGTCAGTCATGCAGTCAAACCAAGACAGTTAAACGAACATATGAACAAATGAATTTGTATGATAAAATGGCCAAAAACAAAATGCCAACACTTAAGAGTACGTAGACAAGTTAATACACACATCCAAACACACATACACACACACACGTACATGCACTGCAACCAAAGACGAACGAACAAAAGCCAAACATGAAATGGAATGTACTCACAAGCAAAAGAAGCAGACGAAAAAAAAAACAGCGTAAAAAGAGTTAAGCAAAGTGCCCAAGAAACAGCGGTGAGCGACCAAATGGCTTTAAGTCATGAATTTAGTTGAGTCGCGTAAGTCTTTGAGTGCGTTTGGGTAGCGAAAAAACCATTTCGAACTGGTGTTAGTGTGACAAATTTGAATGCAAAAATTTTTAACAAAATCATTTAAAGCAGAAAATTTTCATAATATAATAAATTCGTAAATAAATTATGGAAAAAAGTTAAACAAAACTTTTAAAGAAAATTTATTTATTTATAATATTAACCAAAAGTAAGCTTAAAAAATATTTAAAAAATAAATTACACAATTAAAATTAAATTGAAAATAAAATAATTGTAAAAAACATGAAATTTTTTAAAAAATATTTAAAAATTTTCAAAAACAAAATGAATAAAAAAAAAACGGAAAATAAACTTCAACAATTTAAATGAAATTTTCCAATAAGATTTTGAAATTAAAAAACCGTTTCAGTTTTCTTTTTGTTTTCAAGAGAAGAGTGTTTAATTTTCCTGTCAATTTTTTTATAATTTTCCAAAGAAAAACCTGTTGCCCGATGAGTAACAGGATTCCTGTTATTCTTTTTGCTCAGCAATTTTCTCTTGTTTGTGAATGAATAAAAGAAATGTGTAAAAAGTGAAATTAATTTGTTTTGTTAACTTTGTGTGCAGCAAAAGACGGTTAACAGCCTTTGAAATCAACTATCAAAAAAAAAAAAAAATAAAACAACTTAAAAGTTAAAAGAAAACAAAAGTTAAACAAACATTGATTAGCGAACGTTTCGAGCGGGTTTTTTTTAAATAATTTCAACTTAAAAATAATCCAACAAAACTAATGAAACTAAGAGTTTACATTGTAACAGGCTTTGTGTTCTGAATGAAATATTTATATGGAAAATGAAAACATTTTCTTTTTTTTAATAAAAAAAAACTAATTTTTACACCAGAAATTAAGAACACAAATTCCAGGCGGCATTCGAGAACGAACGAAGTTTCCATACAAATTAAAAAAATTTGTATGGGATTTCGTTCGATATCGAATGCCATAATTTGCCCTCTGCCCTTGTAAAAATTATTCACTTGCAATTGCTCAATTCACAATCTATTGTATGAGTTGTATGTTGTATACAAGTTGTTGGTAATTCCCACATCAATATTTTTCTAAACAAATGTTTTTCTAGAACTTACCAACCTTTTATGCAACATACAACTCATACAATAGATTGTGAATTGAATAAATATATTTCATATTTTATATATAAAGAAAAAGAAAAATACAGAAGCTGATTATCAGCTAAAGAAATTACATACAAACCGAATTTGTTAATCGGGGTTGTCATAGAAACCAATATAGTCGGAATTGGATTTGAAAAGACGACAAAAAATACTTTTGTGTGATGAATTTCAATGTTATCGGCTTTATGTTCAAAACAGATTGTAATTTTGGATTGAACATAAAACCAATAACATTGAAATTTATCATAGAAAAGTATTTTTTGTCGTCTTTTCAAATCCAATTCCGACTACATTGGTTTTTGTGACAACCCTGAATATTATAAAATGAATAAGAAAAAGTAATAAAATTCTTGTATTCTTAATTATTAAGTAATTCGGGCAAATAGTTGATATTCCCAACCATCGACAGCCAACCTAAAACGTACACGAATACTGATGAGAGGGTGCAGCGTCCCTTGAAAACAGCATGCTGTTACGTGTTCTATGTTAATGCGGTCAGATTTAATTTGCCCATATTTCCCATATTACTTTTTTAATAAAAGGTCTTCTCATTTTAAAGTAAAAATAATACAATTTTAGAAATCTAGTTAATTAATTATTTTATAATTTCCCAAATTAACTGCTGATTTTTTTCCAAATCCACTTAGTCAGCCTGGTTGTAGAATCCAATGCTGATTGATAATGTCAGCACTTTCTTAGCCAAACCGCTGCTGTTGGTGTTCATGAAATCCGTTTAATCTTTTTATGAAAACACATTTCATAAATTCCGTGCAAACCCCCAATTAAAGTTTTCATGCTGCGGAATTCCACAAACCCCAAAAATCAATAAGAGAATATTTAATTATTATTATTTTCTTTTTTCAATACACAAACGGACCTAATGTTTTTATTAATAAATTAAAATTTGAAATTTGTTTTAAAACACACACAAAATAATAATACAAAATAAAACTTTCATTTTTATTCTTAAACAGAGTTAAACAAAAACTCATAGTCTGGATTATTTCGCAAAAAAAAGTTCCCAAATCTTCAGAGATTTAAGAAAAATATTTGGAGGTCGTCAATATTTTTAAATTGAAATAGAAACAACAACAACAACAATACAAAGGTGAGTTTCAAAATGTATAAAAAAAAATTAATTTGACTTTCAAAAATTTATTTTAATAACTTTGAAATGGAGGGCTCAGAGCTGAAGTGTGAACCAAGTCACAAAAAGACAATTCGAAGATATTTTGAGTTTCAGTAAGTGAACTGCTTCGATAAAAATATAAAATGAGAGACATTGTCTTGGGGTTTTTACCTTAGGAATGAAACACTTTTTTGCTGAGGCCATTACAGAACCAAATAGAGTTAAACTTTGCGGAGAATTTCGCACTAGTTTTTAAATTTTTAATATTTTATGACTTCAGCTCTGATCCCTCTAAATACATATGAGACATTCCACCTCGTATCGGCGAAAGAAAATGCATTTTTGATTCTAGAAAAACTAAAATTTTCTGAAATAAAAAAAGGTTAAGCCTAACATGCACGATCATGCAAGCCCGTGAGCAAAAAAAAGTCATACATACATGTTCGAGCACGAGAATAATTTACTTGTTATTACGCTCACGTGTGTGTGATCCAAAATTAAATAACCAAAAAGATCTGATGGCAAATGGGAGCGTTAGAATATTTTCATTCATAGTCAAGCGAGCAAAAAAATCATACGTGCATGTTCGAGCACGAGAATAATTCACGCTCACGCGAGTGTAGCAAAAGATTTTTCACGACCGGACAAACTAATGCTCGTGATTTATATAAAATTGTTGCATTAATAGAAAACTATAACGAGTTTTTTTCGAATAACAAATCACGTATCCTCTATACTAACAGAAATATTTTTCAGCTTTAGCAAAAACGTCATAACTCAAAAAACTAGTTTTAAAGAAAAAGATTTTAAAGTTTTCAATTTAATTACAAAATGAAAAAAATTAAATTATCTCTTAAGAGGTGAGTACCAGGTGGTCAAAATACAAGTGTCTTTTTATAAATTATATAAAATAAACTAAATTTTAATTGTATATTGAAACGAACATTAATAACTAAATTTGCAGCCTGTTCATGGAACGCGTCAAAACTAAAAAGAAACTTGACGACACGGCAACGACTACGTAAAAAATAGGATTTGTGTAACACGTTTTGAATTATTCGTTGTCCGACATTTAAATTAATATTTTGAAAAAAAAATTATATGTATATTTTTTTAAAATTTTTATTTAGTTTGTCTAATTATATTTTTCCAGAGCGAATTTATTGTATCCGTTTTGCTTTCAGCTGTTTAACATTTAAAAACGTGATACAAAGACCAAAAAATGTGCCAGTTGTTACGTGTTTTGTTTAAAAACTTGACGTTCGTGTTGCATGAACCCAAACAGCAAACAAAAACGTTGATATTTTTACTCGTTGTTTTAGTTAATTTTGTTCGATGAACAGGCTGTTAAATTATTTTTTGTAATTTTGTTATTTGAGTTATACCTCGATATTTTATTTCAAACAATTTCAAAACCTTTTGAAATTACTTAATTTCTTTAAGTATATTATGTTTTTATTTTATAAATCACAAATATTTCGATTATTTTTGGAAGACGCTTTCATGCAAGGAACTGTCGCGGTTGGCTTCGTCGTAGTTTGTTTTGTCAGTGCAATTATTCAAGACTTTGTTGACGATTTGTGGTTCTATCACACAAATAGCTCGGACGATATTAAAATTAAAGATGTAGATCGTTGCTAAATTCTTTGCATATTATCGATCTTTAAAGGCAGCCCCCCAGAAAAGTCGTAACTTCGCGGCAGGCAATCGACATCGCCAAGATGGCTTATAACATGATTAGCGAATGTAGTGCGCAAAAGATCGATTGTTTAATGACCTGTGTGCCACTAAAGATTATCCAAGTTCATATATTAAATTTTAGGCCATAAAAAGTACTTAATATTGACTCTGTAGCGGCCGCTGTCAACTTAAATGGCGTTTCCAGCAGCATTCGTAAAGTAGTCGATGCTCTTAAATAGAGTTGCACACTTTCAGTGACAGCAGTCACATGCTCGTCGTTACGTGGCGTATGGTGACGCGGACGGTTAGCGTTATTGAAATTTACACAAGATGAAGAACGGGAAGACGTTTATTATTTTTTGACGTTTTTTTTTTGCAGCAAATTAGTGAATGTTGCTAACTTTTGCGCGCTTGAGAAAGATTTTAAGCCTTTAAACACAAACTTTTGTTAATTCTGAATACAATTAATTTTTTTATTTATGTTTTCATTAATTTTATTTTTATAAGAACCACTAATGTGTACAAACACTTTTAGTGTGTGTTTCATTCACCATTGCTAGCATCACATGATTAAAGATCTTAAATGTCTTAAGGACTTGTATTAACGTGGCCTTTGAAAAACAATTGTCTAAATTTAATAACCAGTCTACAGTTTCACATGGAAAATTTGCTGGCTCTCCCGAAAAAAATGTTTCAAGCATATGCGATTATTTATTAAAAATAAAAACAATTTTTTTTTTCATTTTAAGCCAAAATAATTCAGCAAATATCTGTCGGCACATTTCTTTAGTGTTGAAATTGTATTTAAAAAAATATATACTCGTTATTATACAACAAACTAATGCACGAGCATTATAAATTTATAATTAATTCGTTAAAGCTGTTTTCAAACTGTTTTGAAAGACTTAGTTAAATATTCAGAACATAAAATTTGAAAAAAAACAGAGAAAAAAGACAAGAAAATTTCATGAAATTCCTGTCCTCAATGTCTAAAAGAAAACATGTTTGCCACAAACTAGATTTCGATTATAATTTATGCACCCAAACATACATTTTTTATTTTGTCCACCAAAACGATTTAAAGTTAAATCATGATTTTAAGCACATAAAACGAAAAGCCCAGCAATAGAAGTGACTAAAAAAATAAATGCGTATAATATATGCAATTAATAAAAAACTGAAAAAATGGGTAAAAAAACAACAACTCAAATATTTCAATTTAATGAATTTTTTTTAAAAACAAATTTCGTCAAAATAACAAAACGTGAATATTTCATAAAATTTGAAGGAATAAAAAAAAAATAATGACATAAATAGACAACAATAATGAAAAATAAAAAAATGAGAGTCAGTCAGTAGTCAGTCGCCAAATAGATGCTGCTTTTGTTTTGTTAGAGAACAAGAGCACAGAAAAAAAACTAAAGACTTAAGAGACAAACTTTTAAATAATGTTAGCTAATAATAACAATATCAGCTTGTTGTTGTTGCTGCTGCTGTTGTTGTTGTTTTGCTACGCTTTTTTTCTTGTTTTTTTGTGAACATAAAATAAACCAAAAGAGAAATAACAACAGTGCTATTAATATTTATGCATTAATTTAACAACAACCTTGATTAAAATAGCAACAATGAAATATGTTAACTGGTCTTTAAGTTATCCGCTTGATTTTAATACTGGAGTTTTACTGAAAATTATTCGTATTTCTTTAGACTTAAATTTAAATAAACAAAATAAAGCGAAATATCAACTACTTCCTTGAGCTCGTATGAGTTTTATAAAATTGTTTTATTTGTTTCTTTTTGCAAACGAACTGACAGCCTTCTGTTGTGTTTTGCTGCGAATTTCGTAACCGGTTACTAGTTGATTTTATTCCTTGGGCATCATACGGATTCCGTGTTGAAAAATTAAGAACTAATCAGATATTTAATTACCTCATTCGAATTCGAATTTCTGCTCGAATAGAGGAAGCGATATTGTAGGTGAAAGGAGGTCCCTTCGTTGACTAGTGAATAGTGGGTTAGACTATTAGTCTGGGGGTCACACATTCGGTCCCTGCATTTTGCTGCAAAGAAGCCAAAAGACTTGGGCAGCTCGATTTCTTTTTTTAATAGAATAATTAGAGAATACAGCTGGCCGGATTCGATAAACGAAGAGCATTTAATTGTATAGTTGGGGTTTCTTTCGAATCGCAATAAAGTGTAATCGCCCCCCAGTCAAATATGGCATGCGTGCTAAACAAGAATGTAATGTGTAATGTGTGACAGATTTTTTTTGCAAGTCCTGCGATTTGGTAAATTTTATAAAAATTTTCATAAAATGATAGTTTTTATGCGATCGGAGTAGTATTTATTGTTAACCAGCACCAATGATAATAATATTTTTTCTAATTTTCCATATTCGTTAACATTTTATATTCACTTTTTCTATTTTTAAAAGAACGAAAGCAAAGTATTTTTTTATAATAGATTGCAAAAAAAACAAAAAGATGTTTGTGCGTCATTTTTGTTTAATAGTGTGGACACCTAAAACGCCATTTCGAAGCGATTTGTTAAAGTCGGTCAGAGTTATGTAAAATTTCCTGTGAATAAATCTTTGCGATCGTGTAGGATTGTGAATCAGGGCCTTTGGTGGGCATACAGCTAAATAACGTACTTCTTACCGGGTGTCTCCAAGACATCTCTCGCCTTTTTTATTCCCCTTAACTTATCAGCATTTCAATAAGAATAAAAAAGTTAATAGAATTAAACAAAGGCAATAATAAAACACAATAATTATTAAACAAGCGTTTGTTTAAGACAATGTTGGTAATAAACTTTTGTTTTAAAGGGAATTGCTCTATAATTTTAGATCTAAAGTAATGTAGCACATTTTCAAAGCAAACCTTTCTGATTTATAAACACAAAATTCACCTTTTTAGTCTCCTTGAAAGGAAACCCAACGTATTTACTCGCACTCCAGCGTATTTGTAAATTTATTTTTCAGAATATTTAAAGTTCATTTTCATTCACTTAATTTTTCATTATTTAACAAAACAATAGCATCACTAATAAACCATTAAGTAATAATCTGTCTACTGTTGTAATCATCTTGCAAAAAAAGAAAAAAATTAAAAATAAGTGACAAAAATGTGTTTTTTTTTTGTTATTGTTTTCATTTAAAGAAAAGACAGTAGGTGTTTGTGACAGTTGCAGTTTTAAGTTAAAATAAAGGTGTAGACGTAACAACACTAAAATTGCCGGGAGTAAGGGAAAATATTTTAAACATACTAAAAAAGGCAAGAAAAAAAAACAAATGATGCATCATGAGGCAGACGTACATACGTATGTACATTTATCTGTATGTATGAATATATGAATTGTAACTCCCAGTCAATGCAATGTAGAGGCACGTTAAAAAAGAAGATGATGATTCTGTGCTATCGCATAAAAAGTTTTATTTTTATTTAATGCCTCTACTGATGATGCAGTTGGCAAAACAATAAAAAAAAGAAATAGTTAACAAAAAAATAAATGTAGGCGGCAGTTTACAAATTTTCTCAGCATGTGTTTAAAGAGCTAAAGAAAGAAGAAAAAAAAATACTAATCAGAAAAAAATATGACAGCAATAAAAACAAATTATAGAATACATAAATATAAAATATAATTATTAAATACAAAACAGTTGAAAATGAAATAGTTTCAAAAATGTATTGTTCTCTTTCACAAACAATAGAAATTTATTTAATTAGTGCTCTAGATGCACTTTATGTAAACTAATTATCCCAAATATTATTTGAAAATACATTGAAATTGATTATGGTGGGGTAAAAGCAGCTAGTTCCTAGACACCGAAAAAATCATTGAAAAATTAACTAAAACAAGATTGATTCAACTAGTTTTGTTAACAAATAATTCAACATGATATTAAAGTAAAATAAAAGTTATAGTTACTTTAAAACAACTAGAAATTAGTTTGAATTAACACTGTACGCCAATTGAATCAAAGAGATTGTCATGTCAAAATAACGTTGAAATCTTTATTGAAACAATATTAAGAAAATTTATAACAACATGAATTTCATGTTGAATCAAAATAAATTTAATGTCGAATCAATTATTAAGCTATTTAGATTTAATGTTACAGTCATATTGAAATAACATGAAAAGATGTTAAAATTACAGGAAATTTCATGTTAATTTAATATGGTTCCTCTATTGAAATAACATTTACGCGATGTTGTTTAACAATGGGACAAGCAGTTAGTAAAAAGCAGTTAATTAATCACCCGTATTCCAGTTGGGGACATCGACGTCACGTCAACACAATACCAAAAAATTGGAGCTTCTCCACTCGCTTTCGTGAACAATTTTGTGCTAATGAAAGAGTACTTCTGTTCTATAAGGTCTAGAAAATAACAATAGGCTGTCAATAGTAGTCAGTTGTTTTCGACAACGGGTTAACAAGCCTCAATTTTTTGCTATTGTATTGACGTGACGTCGATGTCGCCAACTGGAATAAGGGTGAATTTTTTTTTTAGGTTTACAAATATTTGTTTCTTAAATATATTTCACTATTATTAATTAATTATTCTACAGTTCATCTAACTGGAATCATTGTGTCGTATTTTGAACAACTGGAATGTTTACTATAATAATTCCGTCTTTGTCACTAAAAAGATTAATATTTTCTCCTCCGGCTGATAAATTTTCAACAAACCTTGTTAAATTCATATTGTCGTTGTTAGCTGCAGACGTAATAAAGAATTTAATTCACTTAAAATCTATAACACTGGACTTCTGATACGTACTAAAGCTGCGATAGAATGAAACTTGATGTTTCTTTAATGCTGTAAAGTAGCGATACGTTTTTTTTTCTTTTTTATCATGAATTAATTTCATTTGAACATGATTCACGTTGTTTCCACATGTTTCACGTTGTTTCAACATGTTTCACGTTCTTTCAACATGTTTCACGTTGTTTCAATATGTTTCATGTTTTTTTTACATTGATTTAACTTTTTTAACATGCTGATTTAACAGAAGCCAACGTTTGTTAATATTTAAAATTGCTAAAAGTTTTTCCAAAGTATTCCAATGTCATTTTTAATGTTTATAACAATGTTGTTTTTACAATAGTTAATCTTGTTTCAACTATATGAAATGTTAATTTTATCCGAAAAACTGTAATTATTACTTTAAAAACGGAATTTACGAAATTAAACATTGATTGATGTTATTTTAACTCTGTAAAAGGTAAAATTTAAAATGTATAATGTTATTTCAATGTGATTAATTTTAAATCAACATATTTTAATACTAAATTAAACATTTTAACCATTGATTTAACTTAAAACAATGCTAAAAGTGAATTCAATTGGATGTTTTTCCACATATTAACAATGACTTGATATCAACATTTCTTCATGTTGATTTTACATTGGGGATTTTTTCTGTGTGTATGAACATTTCACTGTTTATGTTATTTTTCCTGCAAATAAATTGAAACTTTATTGGTTTTCTCGACTTAAAATTCGTAACAAAAGACCAAATTAGAAGTCTTTTTCTTGATAATGTCGTAATATAAATCTCTATTACAGTCAAAAGCAATAAACTGTAAAAAAAACCAGCACACGCACATTAAATTAAATTTATTCCAATAGAGTGTTTAAATTAGACTATTTGGAAAAGAATAAATTAGTGCCACATTTCAATTTAGGAGTTTGGAATTTTAAAAAATTCATTTTTAAAGTGTCTTTATTTGTTGAATTGGCAGCTTGTTAAACAAATAAAAAAACAATCCAAACAAGCAAACACTAACAGCGATATAAATAAGAGATGAAACTTACTAAGTTTTAAGCAAAGAAAAAAATATATGTTCAATTCACAAGCTCGTATTAAAGTCGTATGTGTTGTGTAATCGTCTAATTATACACTATTGTATTTTTGTTGTTGGTAACTTTCATACAAAAGTTTGTTATAATTATATGTTTGAATTTTATATGTTTTATAAATGGTTGTATTGAGGCCAGGTATAGAAAAATTCTATTTGTTCGATTTGTAAAAATCTTTTAAATATGTGATAAGCAAACTCAGAAAATACATTCTTCTTAATGATAAATATATACTTGATTCATTTCAATTTAATTTGGTAACCATTTTAATCAAAAGTGTTTGTTTGAATTCCCATACCTGGTTTAATCCCACGGTATCAACTGAATTGAGTGTCGACTACTGTGGAAGAAGAAGATTTTAATAAAAACGAAATTTAAGAAGTAAAAAGTATCCCGTAAATAATTAAAAATTTTAATAATACAAATGGCTGGTATTGATAAGCAACAGCAAATAAATAATTTTTAAAATAGACCACAATATAAGATCTTTTTTCATATCAAATATGTTATTTAAAATAATTTTTTTTTTGTATTGAGATACATACATACGAGTACATGAATAATATTTTCTATTTTTTTTTAAACTAAATAATTTAGAAAATGTTGGCAGCCAAAATTCAAGCGAATTCAGGCATCTGATCTCTCGAGGCCACCTGTTGTGAATTCGCCTTGATGATTACGATAAATTTTACCTGAATAAAAAGTATCCCAATATGACATTCGAGACTATAATCTATCTTTGAGCCAAATTTCATCCAGATGCGTTCAACCGTTCTGGCGTGATTGAGTATCAAACAGCCTTCCATGCATCCATCCATCCAAACTTTCACATTTATAATATAAGTTAGATTGCAGAGAAAATATTCTTCCTTATTATGGTTGTAGAATTTTCTTTTTCGGCTGTGACAGTTCCTTTCACTCCTCAAGGGAGCATAGTGCCATTTAGTGTATACTAGATTAAAGAATAACGCCGAATATGACCGAAGCCATATGCGAACATAAATGGTAAAGCAACTCTTCAAACCAAGATGCGCATTCTAAACTCATGTATAAAATCCCCGCTACTTCAAACCTTCCAGACCATGATGCATCGATTGTGCGGGTGGATTTCGTACTCAATATTTTGGCAACTATTTGACCAATGTCCAATATACCGGCATGAATCGATTTCACTGATTGTTCTTTACGTTTGTTTCTCACATTATTCCGCTGTTCGTTTTATCGTTATTTGAATTTTTGTGAAATTCTTGCGTGTCATCACTGTTTTGTCAAAATGAGAGCCGCCGATATAAGTTGTGTTTTCAATTACAAAAGAACTAATCGTTTTATCAAATAGTGAAGTGGGCACATATTAATAAAAAAAATTATAAATTTTAATGTTTGAAACCAATTGAGGTCATTTGATGCAATAAAAAAGCGTTTTAGCTAAAAATTTTACCGAGATGTATCAATTGTGTGTGTCCAGAAAATCCTTGAAGGATATAAAAATTATAAAACATAAACATTGACCGTATTTTCATACGATATAGAGAATACATATTAAAAAAATAATTAACAAATTCCAAGTAGTTTAGCTTCAAGTTTCAAAGGGATACGGAAGTAAAACAATGGCTCACAGCAAACACAGTCGTGCAAAAGGTTCAATCGCAAATAAAAAAAATCCTGCTCATTATATGTCGGGTTTTTGGGCCAAATACTATTTCCAATAAAAAACTGTGAAGAAAAACAAATGAAATGCCAGTTAAAATACAAATAAGAAAAAGGAAGTAGAAATGGATTGGACATACTCTTCGAAAGCATTTACAGAGCAACACTAGAATGGAGTCCGCAAGGCGGCAAAAGATGTAGACGACCATGAAACACATTGTCGCCAGATAAAACTAAATAAAATAGACAATTCGAACAAGTCATGGGAAGAAATTAATACATATTGTATTGCTAGAAATAAATGGAATAATCTTGTAGAAATCCTACGTTTCTTAGAGGAATTAATAAAGGGTAAAAAAATTACAAAAGATTATCTTTCGAATGAAATAAAATTCATGGCAGTTTACACCATTTATCTGTTTTTTTATTTCAATTTAAAGTTCAAGTGGTCTCTAAAATACACTTTTTTATATGTATAAATATTTAAAATTTACTTTTTAACTGAATCTAACAGTCATTTCACAAGTAAACTACAATTAACTACAGATTTTCCAATGCAGTTAAAATTATCAGTTATTTTTTAGTTTGTTTTTTAAAAACTCTTATAAACTCTTTTTTAAATTTATCAAGTGTTTGTTTTTTTCCTATTCAACAAAAGACTAACAGTTGCCTGTTTTTTGAAAATAAAATAAAAATGTTCATTTGGGAATTTTAATTAAAAATTTGATTTAAAAAAAACTCAAAAATATTTTTGTGTTCCAGTATAAATTCCCAACCAAATATTTTTAATTTATTTTAAAAATCAGGCAGTAAATAAAATAAAAACGTCTTTTATGTGCTGTTCATAGAATCCAAGCAATCGACTTGAGTAGAAAATATGTATGGAAACCACTCGAATAACTGAGTGAGTGGTTTTCATACAAATTGTTCACTCAATTCGATTGCTTGGATTCTATGAACATCACAACAGCAATTATTAGTGCGAGCGTTTTTAGAAATACATAAATAAAATGCAAATGAAATAAAGTTATACCAACTTATAAAAACAACATAAAGCTTCAGGCTTCCCTAAAGAAATTTCTTGACGTCTTCATAAGTAAATTTTTCCCAACAGCCCCACCCGGACATTTAGTCTGTTAAGTTTCTTTTCTAAGTCTTTCGTTTGTTTGTCTTTTTCATTCTAAGAAAATGCTTCCTTCATTTACATTGAAACCTCATTTTCATAGCAATTATATTTGTTTTGCTTTTAAAATATTAGTAAAAAAAAAGAAACTAAATTTACAAATATTATTTTTCTTATCAGGCTTAAGTTTGTTATTTAACAAAACAAAACCAAACGTTGAAATTATTTTTGCGTGTCTATCTTCTATCTTCACTTCGACCTCCAATAAGTACTTTTGTAAAGGTTTTCTTAAAACTATTTGTTGTTGTTGTTTTTTTTTGCCATATAATTTTCTTAAAGCATTTAAGTTTATTGCATAATGTTGTTGCTGTAGTTGTGTGTGTGTGACTTTTTTTCTATTAAAATTATGCTAACTGTTTATTAATGAAGAAGTGTTAGTGGCAGTAGTCAAGCATTTAGTATTAACTGGTTGTAGGTTGGTGTTTTTCCGCACACTTTGCAAATATTGTTTTTTTAATTACCAAGGAAGCAACAATGTGTTGTGAAGTATTACTCATATCAGTTTAGCGAGAAACTTATTGCGAATGTTTTAAGGATTTAATTCTTTTTATATAAAAAAGTACTTATTATAAAAGTGTAAGAAGACCTTTTTATAAAAATGAGAAAGCGTAAATAGTACTTTTTATAAAATATATCAAAATGTAAATAATACTTTTTATGAAAGTGTAAAAAGTACATTTTATAAAAATGAGAATGCGTAAATAGTACTTTTTATAAAATTGTAAAATTTATAAAATTGTAAAAAGTACTTTTAAGAAAAGTTTAAAAAGTACTTTTTATAAAAGTGTAAAAATTAATTTTTATAAAAGTGTAAAAAGTACATTTTATAAAATTGTAAAAAGTACTTTTTTTATAAAATTTTAAAATTTATATAAGTGTAAAAAGTACTTTTATAAAATTGTGAAAAGTTCTTTTATAAAATTGTAAAAAATACTTTTTATAAAAGAGTAAAAAGTACTTTTTATAAAATTTTAAAAATTATTTTTTACAAAAGATTACAAATTGCTTTATGCAAAAGGATAAAAAGTAAAAGGTAAAAGTACTTTTTTAAAAAGGTTAAAAAGTACTTTATATAATAGTTTGAAAAGTACTTTTTATAAAAGGATAAAAAATAATTTTTATAAAAGGGTAAAAAGTACTTTATACAAAAGGTTAAAAGTACTTTTTATAAAAGGGTAAAAAGTACTTTTTATAAAGATGAAAAAAATTCTTTTTATAAAAATGTAAAAAGTACTTTTTATAAAATTGTAAAAATTACTTTTTATAAAAGTGTAGACAGATACATATATGCAAAAGGCCATCAGCACCACGACCCAGAGGATCTTTAGTGCAGCTGGTGTATCTCAACACGTCAAGGTTAGGCTGCGTATAAAGACAAATACTCTGCCTGATGGAAGATCATAAATTTCAGTTGGGCTCATCACTTGCCCTCTGAAAAATTTCCGCCTGGAAGTGCCTAAGGCGGGACTACAGCAGGGCAGATGTTCTGATGTTTCATTATCAGCCTCACAGAATTTGCATATCTCGGTACTTACATTACCCCTTATAAACTGATAGTATCTAAAACCACAGTGCTTAGTAAATATGCCAAGAAGTACCTGCGTCTTTTCAAGTCGAAGTAGCCTTCCCGCCTTGCCACGGGACATCCCTTAATGTGACCGACATTGACGCCGAAGAAAGGCTCAAGGCCAATAAATCAAGGGTAAAAAATTTAAAAATAGTTTTTTATAAAATTTGATGTTTATAAAAAGTTATTTTAATTGACGGTACTTTTTTTAAAAGAGTACTTTTTTAAAGGGGAGCTTTTTTAAAAGGGTATTTTTTTAAAAGGGGACTTTTTTATAAAATTTACTTTTGGTAAAAGATTATTTTTATATTTAAAACTAGAATAGAAAATGTTTTAATTTAAGTACTTCCTAAGTACATTTGCAAATTATGTATGTAGGTGTGTAGGTAGTATGTATGTATGTATGTATGTATGTGTTATAAAAAATAATTGCTAAAAAAAATAACTTTTTAAATTATAATAAAACAAATGAATCATTAAGTTGTTTTAATTTTTAACCGACTTCAAAAATAAAAGAGAAGATTATCAATTCGTTTGCATTATTTTATGTTGATCCCTCTTAACTCTGCCATTTGTGAACCTATTTCGGAATTTTTTTCTTCATGTAGTTTGGGATTGGTCCCGCTGGAGAGTGGTCAGTGGTCACATCCATTTAAAGTAAATATTATTTCAACTAAATATTCTACTAAATCGATTATTAGGAAACTTTACACACATTTAGTTATCGTGTGTGCATGAATCCTTGACGCAACAAAAATAATCTCATACAATAAATGTATTCAAAGAAATTTTGCTTTTTATTTGCCACAACTCAGGCAAACTTTCATATCGATCCCTGTGTTCGAAATTATCGTATGTTACAAAATCTACATTTTACAGGAGAGCGTTTTTATTATTTTTTCTTATTTGGCTGGCAGCTTTGGCACAAAATTTAAAATGTGTTTAAATATTCGATGGCTTTAAATAAATATATAATACTTTTTATGTTGGTATATTTCAAAGTAATAAAAATCTTTGTACCTAAAATATTTTTGCGCTCAGTAAATTCTTTTAAAAGTTTTCGTTCACCAGTTGCCATTTTTTTTATGTAAAAGTCTTATTAGACCACATGCTCACTGTGGAATAACCTCTTAATACTTGACATAAAACCATTATAATTGCTACTCACTCCAAGCACAATTAATTGAAAATTGTATGTTTATATTAAATCTATTCCATAATCGTATGACATGTTGTTCAAGAATCCTGTTATAAATTTAAATATTTTTAAATTAAAATATCATCCATCAATTTGTTCTCTTAAATATCTGACTACCTGTCATTTCGCTACTTAAGAATAACACTACAAATAAAAGAGAAGGAGAAAAAACTCATTACAACAACGGAAAAACTTTTTTATCATTTTTGTTTTCTGTTTTTTTTTGCATACAAACAGCAAATAACTACGAGTACGAAAACAATCATGCCAAAGTATTTAAATGTTGAATAAATTTGTTTTTCAAGTACCACAAAAGTACAAAAGTTTTGTATTTCATAGAAACTTATTTCGTGTTGGCTAAAATACAATCGCCACGCATTTAGAATTTTGTAAAAATGTTCGTTTCGTTTTTCGTTTTCTAACCATTTAACTGTTTAATAGAGTTTATTTAATTTTCAAAACAAAACACCAACAAAAAAAAAACAAAAACTAAACTCTTAAGAATTCTAATTAGTCGAATAATCAATAGAATATTATACAAACAACAATGGTCATGTTGCTGATGGTGGCAGCAAGTAGCTGCTGAAGCTACAAAGTGGCCACAGCAGTAGCAGTTGACTTGAGTTGTTGGTAGTTAAAATTGCCATTGCCTGCTGCCCTCCTCCTCTCCGTTTGGTATGAATGATGACTGAATGACTTTGAGTGGTTAGATTTTCTGGTAGGTAGTATTACAAGGCGAAACAATGTTATCAAATGTTATTAATCTTTTTGGGAGTTTATTGTTTCTCTTTTTTTATTATTTTTTATCTTTAATTATTTTTCGTATACAAATTGCAAACAGAACAGTAGTTAGTGAATTTAACGGTGTTGCAGTTAAAAAAAATTTTATTTTTACGTTTGTTCTAAAGCAAAATAATAGAACTATTGAATTTTTATCAGATCTTTTAGTTTTAACAAGACATTAAATTATGCATTCATAAATAAAGAGAATGGACCAGTTTTAAGCCGTCATCAGATAGCGGAACGTGCAAAATGCTTTAGTTAGATAAACAAAGTAGTTTTAGCCAAAAACTATTAAAACGGTTATTTGAATCATTTGCAAGTAATAGAGATTAAAATCTGAGCTTTTGTTAAATTAAATTTGTTTAAATTGCAAATTGGCCAAAACTTTAAAAATGTCACAAAAAGAAAAATAATTAGAATTTATTCGTAAGTTATACGTCGCTATTTTTTATACCAATTCGTACGTTTCCGTCAACGAAAAGTACTAAAGTTGGGTTTTTTTGCTTTGTTTTTATTAAGCTTTTTTTTTGTGTTGTGAGGTGACAAAATTATATTAAATAAAAATAAAGTAAAATTAAAAAAAAAATTCCAGAATATCCTCGAATCCCATTGAAAATGTGTACTTTAATCAAATGAAAGTGATTTAATATCCGTCAACAAAGAATTCATTGTGTCAACCTCCTCCGCCGTTACTTTAATGTCCGTTAAAAAAAGCAAAGTACGACGGATTCTATGTATGCGCCTCGGTATTAACTCTCTGCCATTTACATCTCATTAAAATATATTTTTAGGAAAATTGTTTACTGATAATTTGGGTTAGTAGTATGCTCTACTTCGTGATTCTCTAAAACTCGTATTTGTTTTCTATATATTAAAAATTTTAAATAGTTTCCATTATTTTTTATTACAAGAATAACTGCCCGTTTTTATAAAATGAAAACCAAATTGTGTGTGATAATTTATATTGAAAACAAAAACTATTTTTCGTATTTTATTGTTTTTTTTCCATATTAATTGTCCCTCACAATTTTGTTTTCGTTTTATAAAAACCGGCAGTAATTGTTCTAATAAAAAAAATTAATTTAAAAAAATTTCATTTCAATAAGAAGTTTTATTGATTTCTTTTAAATATTTATTTTAATAAAATTTAAAATTTCTTTTGCTGTTAAAATTTAATCTAAAATTTAATTTATAATATAAAAGATGACTTTTATTACTTTCAGTTACTCCAAATTTTTGAAAAGATTGTTGCAAACAACAAGCAATTAATTTAATCAGGAAATAAATTTATCCAATTTTAATTGTTGACAAAATATTTTATTGAAATTTTGTTGCTATTAAAATTTAAACTAAGAGAAAAATTTATGCTTTTAAACTGCTAAAATTATATTTTATGTTAAACAAATAAAGAAAAATACGTCTCACTCTGAAACCATTTTGGGTTCTTAATTAATTCTTTTTGAAAAAAATTAAAATATTTTTTTCTGCCCAAAAAAATAATTTCTAATAAACTCACTATTTTAAAAAATCATTATATTATACATTTTAAATCAAAAGGGCAAAAAATGTTGCACTTTTTTAGAAAAGATTATTGTTTATGATTCCATTGCAATAACTGTATTTTCCAATACATAGAAAATAGTTTTTGTTTAAACAATTGTTAATAAAAAATATTAATGTTTTAATATATAATTTTTCGACCTTTTCTCAATATATTTATATTGTTTATGAGCTTGATGTCATTTTTTTATAAAAAACATCCAAATTTATTCTTTTTGAATTGACAAACAATTTTCAATACAAAAACGGAAAAAGAAATTGTTGACTTATAATTTGTTAATTTTTTGTTATTTAAATTGTTTAACGATTTTTTCCATCTGAAAAAGTTTGGATGTTTTTTTTTAAAAAGAGACCTCAAGCTTAATAAAAAATATTAATTATTTCATACAAACAAATTATGCTTTTTTATATTCATTAAATTTTATTTTGTATTAAAAAATTTATTTTTATTTTTATTTTATCTTCCAAAAAAAATTTCTTTGGGGAATTGAGTCTAAAGTTTCAATATTATAAACAAAAAAAATTATTAGATGATCCAAATTTGCACCACTTCCGGAGCACAATATCAGGATCTTAGACCCGGTTCACACAGGTCAGGTTTGGCTCGTCAAGTCTTGAGTTTTTACAAGAAGCGGTCTTATCTTATTTTCATTTTCTTTTTATTTTGCGATATACGTGAAGATAACTTCGGGACGCTGATATGTTTAGCACTCTGTAGATTCCACGTTCAACACTCAGAACTTTTAAAATACATTAAATACATGTATGTTCAGTTCATATTATTGCTCTTAACCTCCATGAAAAATATTTGAAAAAAATATTTATATAAAAACTTTTTGATCGCAAGAACAATTGACACCAAAATTAACTCAAATGAGATTAAATTAAATTTATTATAATCATAAAATTTTATTTAACGTTTTTCAGAAATATCTTTATCAAAAGTAAAACTTAAAAGTTAAATTTTATTGAAATTTGTTAATTTCTGTTAATTATAAAAAAGATGTTCACAAATTGTAAAACAAAATTCCTATCGATTTTCACGAACTTGTTTAGGTCTTTAAAAAAGTTACAGAAATCTTAAAATTGTAATAAAACTGCCTTAAAATTTAAGTTTTGTGGTCACATACGTTAAAATATCTAAATTTGTTTTTGTTGCTTAAAAAAAAAATTTGTAGGCAACTTAAATGACTTCAAGTTTAGTTTTATAGATTTCTTTGTTTGCTATCACGGCTGACTTTTTATTGATTGATAACAAAAATTGTAAAATCTATTTGATGTCTTAAAGGTTTCAAGTTCAGTTCAGTAAAATTGAATAAAAAAAGATGATCATTTGAATTGATTTTTGTAACAAATGGATCTAGATAACAAAAAAGTACATCCGACATTGTTAAATACCTTAACAAAATTAAATTAACTTAAGATTTTTTGATTTATTAATACTAGGGTGTGCGATTGGCTAACTATCCGATTGACTATTCGACTATTTTAAAATTTAATCGGTTAATTTAGATCGATTAGCTGATTAATTTGGTAATACTTTAACATATTTTTAGTGTGTTTAATTTAATATAATGAAACTATTAGAAGTGTTAAGAACTTGAAAAAAATCAAAACGAGTGTGAAAGAGAGATTTTATTTGTTTAGAGAAAACCAGAAGAAGCTCGGATAAATTGGATATTCTCTATCATGGATTTTGCTTTCGATTTCTCCAACATCTTCGTTAGCTAAAAGGATTCCAAGTTAAGTTTCATTAAAACTAAAGAAAAACATCTTTATTAAAACCTAAACATTTGAGCAAAATTATTTTTCTAGAAGATTATTTTCAAAGATCTCTTTCAACTATGAAACTAACTTGCTGCTTGTGCTTTTCAGTCAGCCAGCCAGGAAGCTCGAAGTTTTTTGGAAATCAAAAGTAAAGTTTGATTTCGCTTCCGAAAAGTTTGATTTGACTTCTCATTTCAATGAGTGATTTCATAAAATTTTCCTGGCAACGTGAATATTTTCTACCGATTTTCAATTTATTTAGTAGTTAAGAAAAGCAAAATCTGCATAATTGACTTATCCCCATTTGCCCACGCTCCACGATTTACAAACTTCTCTTCTGTCTTATATTTATGTAAATAATTGCTGTGTTTTGTAATTTTTCTAATAAAATCTGAAAATAATAAATAATTGTTAATTGGAATTAATTAATTTGTGGAAAACTTTGATCAATCGCTTAACCGATTATTTTAAAATTAATGAATCTAGCGATTATCCGATTAAAACACTAACCCAAACAACTGAATACTTTAGTTAATACTGCAACATTAACTGGTAAACAAGAAGCGTAATTGAAGTGGTCCCTACACACATATACGCAGCTGAAGATTCTGATAAAAGACTTTAAAAGGTTCTTTAAAAAAATTATTTTAAGTAAACCTTTGAATACGTTTATACAATTTAATTAATTTATTATTTTAAATGCACTGTTGAAAAGGGTGCAATGAATATTGAGAGGTACTATTTTAGGAATTACTGTTTTAGTATTTATTTTTAAGTGGTACTTTTTTAATGGTTTTTAACAAAGCTTTCTTAAGATACTTTTTTGATATGTTCGTTTTTAAAAATTACCTTTTAAAAAGTACTTCTTTGAAATGTACTTTTCGAAAGTTGCTTTTTAAAAGGTACTTTTTAAAAAATACTTTTTAAAAAATACTTTTTAAAAAATACTTTTTAAATGGTACTTTTTAAAAGGTACTTTTTAAAACGTACTTTTTAAAAGATACTTTTTTAAAATATACTTTTTAAAAGGTACTTTTTTAAAATATACTTTTTAAAAGGTACTTTTTACAATGTATTTTATAAAAGATAAAATTTAATTTTTGAAAAAAGAAATAATTTTCAAAAGTACTTTTTTAAAACGTACTTTTTTTTAAAAAAGATACTTTTTTAAAAGTACATTTTTAAAAAGATACATTTTATAAAGATACTTATTAAAAAGGTCCTTCTTCAAAAGGTACTGTTTAAGAAGGTACTTTTGTAAAAAGGTACTGTTTAAAAAGTTACTAAAAAATACTGTTTTAAAAGAAATTTTTGTTAAACGTATTTTTTTTTTAAAAAGTATATTTTAAAAGATACTTTGCAAAATGTACTTTTTAAAAAAAAGTTCTTTTTACTTTACTTTTTTAAAGAAGTTACTTTTTTTTAAAAGTACTTTTTTGTATGGTACTTTTAAAATGCTTTTTTTAATAGACACTTTAAAAATGTACCTAAACCCCCATTTCAAAATGGAATTTATAAAAATCTTTCCTTTTGAAATCCCTGCATGTTACGGATCTCTAGATTTCATTTGAAAATGGCCAAAATTTTTCAAAATCATTTTTCTATTACATATTTTTTTTCTTTGCAATAAAACTTAAACTAAAATTAGGTGTCTGATGATTAATTATTTTGAAAGGCACACAAATTTTGTTTAACGAATTAAAGTTTGTTTCTTAACTCTTTTGTTTTCAAAAAGCATTTAAGGAAATACAGTTTCTTTGCGAACCGTTAAACAAATTATTTTCCATTTGCTTTTTTAATTAATTTGCTTTAAAATTCAACTCCCATTTTTTTAATCGCTTACGAAAGAAAATAAAATTTTAGGAAAACAAATTTCCTTAATTAAAACTTATTAATAAAAATATTGCAACATAAATGCGGTTGCATAAATTTCATATTAATTTCTGTAACTTTTTTTTGGTTAAGAAATTACATGAAATGGCAAAAAACCTTGAAAGTATTTGCGCTTTTTTTTCTTTTGAATGTCGATGAATATCTGCGATTTCTTTTTTCTTTTGCTTATGAAGAAACTCGTGTCTGAAAACTCAAACAAAAAAATATATCTATCAAATTTATTTAATAGATATTTTTAAAGATTTTAATAATTGTCTATCTTGAAAAATATCGACATAATTTATGCAGTTTTATTTTAATTTTTTATTTTTTAATTGTAATCTACAACATTGTGGGTACAAATGGGAGAAGCAAAAAAATCTAAAATGATTGATTATACAAATGTTTTGGTTGGACTTTTTTCTTAAATACTTTTATTTCAAATTTTTTGCATTAATTATCTTTCTAGTGTTGCATCATTAAATAAGTTTTTTGTTATCGTATTCATTTTAAATTTTTTGTTTAAAAACAATTGCATTATAATATTGCGGTTGTTGGTGTTTTTGTTGTTGTTGTTGCATTGTTGTAAACATTTCCTAAAAATGTAAATCTTTTTATTTTAGCTTCTTTTACCTTTAGGGCCGCAAGAAACTTAATTTTCAATGTTATACAAGCGCCGATGCAAAGAGAGAAAATCAAATATGTTTTAATAAATTGTTTATTAATTTTATATTTAAATTTTGACTTCCTATTTTTTGTTTGCTCGCTTCGCTGCTGTTGTTCAAGCGTTGCAGAAATTGTATTTTTTTAAGATGCTGCCTGCCTGCCATTCATTGTTTCGTCTTCTTTGTTTGTAGATTTCCAAAAATAAATAAAAAAAAAATTTGCATGAAATGTTTCTATTGTTCGTGAACTTTAACCCAACTTTCGTACATTTACTTGGTTGCTTTTATATTCATGTTGTTGCAAACATTTTTTATTACGTTCCGTATGTTGCACAGATGTTGATGCATGCTATCATTTATATGTTTTTGTTGCATTATTATTAACACTTCCACGCTCTTGTTAAGTCTGGTTAAAACAAAAATGTAATCAAATGGCTTTTTTGATTTTATAAAAGACATTTAAGAGGTAATCAGTATCCTTTTAAAAATAAACTTTAGAAAAAAACCATTGAAACCTTTTCACAATGAAGGATTCTCGAATAAAGTACATTTTGTAAAACGGACTTTGAAAAAAATATTTTGATAAAAAGTAGATAATATAAAAAAAAAGTTTTATAAAAAGTATATTTTATAAAGATACCTTTGTAAAAAATACCTTATGTAAAGGTACCTTTATAAAAGTCCCTTTTGTAAAAAAGTACCTTTTATAAGAATTAACTTTTTTAGAAAGTACATTTTTAAAAAGTACTCTTTGAAGAAATAACATTTATAAAAATATTAAAAAAAAAACAACCGATTGTAAATACTAATTTTTATAAAAAGTATTTTTTTTTTTCAAAAAATAATTTTTATAAAAAGTAATTCTTATAAAAAGTAATTTTTATAAAAACTAATTGTTTTAAAAAATAAATTTTATAAAAATTAATTTTTATAAAAAGTAGTTGTTTTAAAAACTAATTTTTATAAAAAGTAATTTTTGTAAAAAGTAATTTTTATAAAAAGTAATTTTTGTAAAAAGTAATTTTTATAAAATGTAATTTTTATAAAAAATAACTGTTTTAAAAATTAAATTTTTTAAAAGTGATGTTATAAAAATTAATTTTTATGAAAAGTAATTGTTATAAAAAGTAATTGTTTTAAAAAGGAAAGCAGAATCAATCCAGGTGGAAAAGATACCCTCAGCATTACACGAAAGCTTTTTAAAGTTGGTAGATTGATGAAGGCCTCGTAAAAGAAAAATCAAAAATAGCTATTGAATCGATTCAATGCTGTTTGTATGAATGGAATATTAAGGATCTCATACTACAGATCCATATTAAAGAATACGCCAAACTAAAGAAGTATGAAGTTGTTTCGTGACAGAAAATTCTTTACACCATCGTTTCAGAAAACCAAGAACAGCATAAGCTTTGTTAACATTTAACGCAATGTGATCATGGAAATCAAGTCTGTGATCTTACAAAAAGCGTAGATCAGTAATATTGTCCACTATTTCAAATGTCGTTCCATTAACATTAGATTAACCGAGAATCTAATTGTTTTATTCTATAGAATGTCATATGTTTAAATTTTTTTAATATTTAAATCCTATAAAACGTACATTTCTGTGACAATAATCAGGCTTTATAATATTTTTCATCTTTATCTCTCTTCGCTAATGTTGGCAGCCAGACAGCCTGAACAGTTTAGCATAAAATTTGTTATAAATAAATCACGATTCTCTTAAGCAGAAGACAGAAAATATGTTGTAAGACAATATTTATGATGTAAGTTGAAATTTGTTTAGTTTTATTTTATTTTTATTTATTTTTTTTTCTTCAAAATCGTGATAAAAAATGTCATAAATTAAGTGTTTTTTTTCTTACAAGTATTTAAATGAAAGTAAAATGTGCATGTGTTAACATTTAATCAGTTGCTTTTGAGGCTTTACAACTAAATGACAGATTAACAAAATTTAAAAGACTTATTTATATGTATTTTTATAAAGTTACTCACTCGCATGTATTTAAAGTTGTATTACGAAATAGTTTTTGTGTGAAAAGATTTTCTTTTATTTGAAAACAAAAAGCCAAATTTGGTAAAAGCTGGGAGATTTTTAATTGGATGCTGTATTATTTTCTTTCATACAATAAATAATTTCTCATTTTGTTAATGATATTTTCAATTTTTTTTTTCATTTAACAACCGAAAACATACTGAACATTTTTGTTTTCTATCATATTTTATGGCCTTTTTTTAATAGACATAAATAAACTTCTTTTGTTTAAATATTTTTAATCAATATAATACTCGTATGATTACTAATTTTATAAAACGAAGTATGAAAAGAAAAGAAAATTGTGTGTTTTAACAAAAGATACTCGTATCTACGTAAAATAGAAAGGTTTTATTTAGCATACTCATGCAAACACATACCGGGTGGTCTAAATACGAGTTTCTTTTTAAGTCATTTGTTATTTTGGCACTAATGGATTATTTTTTTTCTTTACGTAATATTGACTATCAGTCAGTATGACATCATCGCGGTCCATAATGAGTCGCTTTGCACTTGAATAACGTTGGAAAATATTGCAAACTTATTATCGGACATCGAAATAATCGTATTATCAGCCCGCTTGGCGATGTCAATTGGCCGCCTCGGAGCTGCTATTTGACCCCTGTAGACTTTGTCTTGTGAGCTGCTGTTAAAAAATAATACTATGGGAATAATCTGGAAACGATCCACTCAGCCCAATTATGAATAAAAAATTCCCCGGGAGATTTCTTCCTATTCCCAAAAAGGGGCTGTTCACATATTAATTGTTCGCATATTATATGTGAACAGCCCCGTTTTAGGAAAAGGGAGAAATCGCCCGGGGAATTTTTTTATTCATAATGGGGCTGAATGTGAATGGAACATAATTCTAAGCTGGTTTCATCTCTCTCTAATGGAGTTGATCGTTTCCAGATTATTCCCATAGAATTGTTCTTTAACAGCAGCTCACAAGACAAAGTCTACAGGGGTCAAATAGCAGCTCCGAGGCGGCCAATTGACATCGCCAAGCGGGCTGATAATACGATTTTTTCGATGTCCGATGATAAGTTTGCAATATTTTCCAATTTGTTATTTCCAATAAAGCCATATTATAGGGTGATTTTTTAACCGTTTCCGTTTTGAAAATTTTAAGAAAAAAAAAAAACAACGAAAATTTGCAAAAGTGAATGAAATATTGATTTGGGGGGCAACAAATGAATGCCTGTTTTTAACCTATTAAAAATTATTTCATGCAAAAGTTGCCCGCGGCTTCGACGTAAGTGGTCCATCCGAGAGCTTCAATTTTGGCAACATTTCAGCTGGTATCTCAGCAATGGCAGCGTTGTAATGTTGTCTTCCAGGCCTGCAATTTCGGCAAGATTTTGTCCCTGTGCACGAGAAACTTCACGGATACCCACAAAAAATAGTCTTGGGGAATCAAACCGCATAATCTTGGCGGCCACTTAAAAAAATTACATGAAATTTTATATTTTTGTAGGGATTTTTTTCACTATTTTTTTTGAGAATATTTGAGATTACAACAATTTCAAAGCGTTCATTATAAAATGGCAAACCACACTAACCAAAAGACGACTATCAGCTGTCAAAGTCGTTGGTCAATTAAAGCAGTGGCGCCAGTTCAAAGTGTGGGGGTTAATAATTACAGTCTTTATATAAAAATAAATTAAAAACTCTTAACAAATATTTTTTCGAAATCATGAAAATTGTGCCCAGAAAAAGCTTTATAGTTTTAGATTAGTTAGGGAGGTATTTTTTCGTAGTGAAACCTTTAACTTCACGTTTAAGTTGCCGAGCCAACGACCTAAAAATTACTTCTTTTTTATATTTTAATTTTCCGCGTAAGCAACCCAAAAATATACTGTTTAAAGAGTCATTTAATTTTGAAATCATGAAAATTGTGCGCAGAAAAAGCTTTCTAATTTTAGATCATTTAGCAAGGATTTGTTTTCATAGAGAAACCTTTAACTTCAATCGTAAATTGTCCAGCAAACGAACTAAAACTTACTTTTTTATATGATTTTTTTCCCAGTAAACTGTCCAAAAATGATTTATTTTTTTATAATTATTTTTTGTAATAATTTTAATAGTTTATTTTAATGTATTAAAATTGTTTTTTAATACCGTGTGCTGAAAACTAGACAACAAAATTTCTTTGTAGTCTTTGTAAAACAATATAAATAAATATTATTAAGTAAAAATATATAAATATAAATATAATAACAATTCAAGCGTAACAATTTTCGTTTCTATCTGTGGCTCATTTTTTTATTATTATTTTGCACATTTACTTGGATAATAAAAGCATTTAATAGTAAAAATCCCGTAAAAGAAGCAGAAAGAAATGCCTCAAATGGTTTAAAATGAAAACGAAAGCAAATTGTAACATTTTCTCTGTATTTTTTTTTATTTCAGTTTTTGCTTTTTGTTACAGGTTTTTTTTGGTTTTTTGTTGTTTTTTTTTCACTTCTACTTGAGACACGACTGGTAGTGAGTGGTAGAAAGAAAGAAAGAAAAAAATGTTTAACTATTCGTTTTCAAACGAAATCATTTCAAAGTTTAAGTTTTTCATATGCTGTTTGTTTTTTTCTTTCTTCAACTATTTTAAATAGTTGTATGCATATGAAGAAAAATAAATGTTTATTTCTTAAATTCAATGAATTGTGCTTAAAAATGCGGAAAATATTTTGTTAATCAATCATTTTGTGTAAATATGAGAAAAAATTAAAACAGAAAATTAAACGAGTTGTAACGAGGAAAATTAAAAGAAAATTACTGGGGAACAATTATTTTCCAACATACACACACACACACACACACATTTAAATGAGAGTTACAACATTTTGCTGTAGAAATTCGTAAAAACTTAAAAATAACAAAACAAAAGACTTAAGCAACAAACTTGAAGCGTATAAAACGTGTAAATAATTATTTAGTTAATACAAATTGTTGCTCCCTTTATTATTTTATTATTAAACTCCCTCTATAGGGTCAGGACCTCCTGCCAAGTTAGTCTGTTTAATTTGAAAAAACAAATAAATTAATTAAACAGGAAACCATTAACACTTTAACATAAAATAAACGTGATAGAAGAATCAAGCGAAAAAAACACCACATCTTGTTAACCAAGTACTTAAAAAAAAAGAAATAGTTTCTAACAATTAGTTAAAATTAGATATAATCAATATGCGTCAAAGCATGTTTGTTTTTTGAAATAAACAAAATTTAAACCAATTTTCTTCCAAACCAGCAACCCCCGCAGTTTGTTTTTAAAACAAAATAACAAAAAACAAAACAAAAAACAAAATCTAAGTCGAAGTGTAGGATTTTTAAAACTATTATTTAAGCTGAGCTCAGTCACGATTTTTAAAACCTTCAATATTTTGAATTATTTTAATAACAAAGACTTAGAAGTCTAAGCAATTGTTGATTGTCTGTTTAACCATTATTTAAGATGGTTATAAATTAATTGATATTCGATTTTCTTTCAAAATTTCATTAGTTTTACGAGTATGGAAAATATTTATACAAATTTACAGCTAAAAGAAATTAATGTTTTGAAAAAGAAAAAGAAAACAAAAAACTAATTTTGTAAAGTAAATTTATTTGATTTTTTAAATCAAACATATTTTTTCATTCATCAAATAGTTTAGCATTTGATTTCAATCACAAACACGTACAGGTGATTGACCGCAAAAATTGAAAAATGTACAGCAAAATGTAAAAAGAAAAAAATATACTACATACATATTATGTTTGTAAATGTTGTATTTTACACCGTTTGTTGTTGTTGTTGTTGTTGTTGCTGCTGTTTTTATTGTTGTTGTTGTTGTGCGGGCTTGTTAAAGTGTGTGTTGAAAGAAAAACAGCATAAAAAGCTTTCATTTGTTTAAGCTACATTTCTTTTTAAATACACTTGAGCCTAAAGGAGCGACAAAAGGCACAAACAAAAAATCTTACAGATTATCCCGAATACCGTTCCAAAGTAAATCTTGCCAAAGCACTTTTCTTAATGGAAATTTGCGTTGTAACAAAAAATTACTTGGAGAAAATTTAACGACAATGATCGTTTTCTATAAGAATTTAAGCCACAAGGAATTGCAATGAACGTTCAATAGTATGAATGCATTTTTTATTTTTATATATTTTTTTTTTGCATTGGCAGTTCTGTTGAACGAATACACAATTTTTTTACTACTCAATAATACAAGTAACGGTATTTTTTGAAAGAATATTGCTTGATTTACAGAATTTTTTTTTAGTTTTTTTTCTGGAGCCAACTCCCAAATATGCATTTAGTTGCTACGAAATTTAATAGTGATAACAAGTGTCTTATGACGCGTGTTCTACATTTGATACATACAAAATGTTTAAAGTATAAGAAGTCTAAAAGAAGCAAATATCTTTAGAAAATAATTTAAAAAATTATAGAAGACAGTGAAAGTGGAAAACCTCTATATGAAATTTGCAGCAAGTATGGCTTATCTAAGTCAACCATTTGCACTATAAGAAAATAGAAGGCACAGGTTTTGGTCGCAATAGGTGCACTAAAATCCCGCTACAAAATAGCAACTGGAGAATTAAAAAAAATGGGAGATGCTCTATATGAGTGGTTTTTATGCCAAAGAAAATTTCACATGCCAGTAACCAGTTAAAATCTAATCTACTTCGAACTTCCCTCGTACTTATATGAAATGCAATACTGTTCCCATAAAAATACCACCTGTTAATAATAGACTACTGACAAGTTTTGAGCAAGTGTCGTCATTTGCTTAGCGCTTAACAGCTGTTCAAAACATACAACCTCGTGTATTTTTCTAAAAATGGAAGAAAGTGAATTTCGATTGCTCATTAAACATTATTTTTTGCGAAAAAACGGTCTATCAAACCAAGGAAAAGCTCCATAAATACTATGAGGACTCTGCACCATCGATTTCAATGGTAAAAAAGTGGTTTACTGACTTTCGTTGTGGTCGCACAAGTATAAATGACGCTGAACGTTCTGGACGGCCAATTGAGGTAAAAGTGCGTCAGATTGTTGGTGCCATAGATAGGCATTTCATATTGCAGTGTGGTTTCGATTTTAAGTGATCAGCTGGCTTTAAGAAAGTTGTCTGCAAGATGGATGCCGTCTTGCGGTCTGTGCCAAACCTCTTTCTTCTTTCTTTTTGAACTCATTTACATCCAGCAAACAACAACTGTTACCCAAACAATTGCTTCTTATGGTCCCAGTGTAATTGAAGCCTTTTTTCTTATATCTTTGGGTACTCGTTGTATCATCTAAAAATACTTATTTGCCTATTAATAATATAGAAGATAAGTTTCTTAAAACAACTTTTAAAGTCATAAAATTTAACATAGAAAATTCTTTTCATTTATAAATTTCTATTAAAAATAATTTATTATCGATAAATTTTAGAGTTAAATTTTTTATAAAAAATATTTCCTCGTCGATAACTTTTATATAGGCAAAGTTCTGTTATCGATAAGGCTGATATTGATCAATTTTTTTATTAATTTTTTTTAGGCCGGCAATTTCTGTAAAAAAATAAATTCTGGAAAAATTATTAGCGATAAAAAAACTTTTATAATTCATAAATTTTTTATAGACAAATTTTCCAGAGAAAAATTTTGTTACCGATAACTACATATTCTTGCACATATTTTTGTTATCGTTAGATTTCTAATAATTTTTTTATGACAATTAAATGTACAGAAAATATGAAGCATTTATTTTTATTTAAAAGAAATTATCAAGCGTTTTATAAATGTTTTTCAAAAACACTGAACTATAAATTTTAAAAATTACTCAAATTGCTAAATTTAATTTAATAAGGTGCTGTTGTGGACTAGTGGATAGTGTTCTAGACTAATAGTCTAAGGATCGTGGGTTCTATTTTTGACTAGACCCGGATGGTTTTTGCTCAGCAGCCAAAAAGGTTTCACAGTTTGTGGCTGTTAAAGAAAAATAAAGTTGGCAAAAGTTTTATATAAAAAAATTCACTTGAATGGCCGTTTAATCAGACGTTGGTGTATTTTATATACACTGGAGCACAAGTATTTAATACGAGTACCATAAACTTTAATAATGTATAAAGCACATATTGATATGAACACATAATTATATACATATGTATCATGTATTTGAAAGTATACAATATGTCTGTCTATTTATGATAAGAAATATATTTTTTTTATTATTTATTTGCTGCACAGAGCGATCATTATTTTATAGACATTTATTATTAAAATGTTTATATTTGTATGTGCTTGTCATAACAATCATTTCCCCTCGGTTTAAGCGGGCAAACGCTTATGATCGATTTGGTTTTTCTTTTTTTTTTAAAAAAGGTGTGAGTGTAATATTTCTTTTTTTTTTAATTGTAAAAGAATTTATATTTTTGTATTTTATTGGCTGGATACGGCATAATTCTTTATTTTTTTTATTGGAAAGTAACTATTTACAAAAAAATTGATTTTTTCATTCACAAAAAAGTCTACACTCAAGTCTGAGTTTACAAATTAAATAGAAAAGGAATGAATAGCTTTTTAAACAAACACAAGAATGTTTAGGTTAAAATGGATAAAAAAATTTTAGATTTATACGGTTCCTTTCTATTGTTTAGTTTTGAATGAATTTTAAAATTAATTTCTTGAAAAAAAAATTTGAAATATTAAATAAAGATATTTAATTAAGCAGAGATTCTCTATTAGGGTGATTTACAAAAAACTTTTATTTCATCGAATGGCACCAATAACTTATTTTGAATTATTTTCTTTCATTTTTTATATTTTTGTTAAATAATCTCTCGGATTTTCAATAAAAAGTAAAAACTTCATTTAAAATTTACACAGTACAACATTTTTCAGCTCATTGATTTGGTACTCAATTCTGAGAATTGCACATGAAAGTGGCCCCAAAAATAACAACTTCTGCAGCATTCGTTTTGTCGACTTGGCTGCATTAATAATTACATTTTAAAACCAGAAGAACATTGAGTATTTCAATATGGAAAATAACAAGTATACGTAGGATATACCGAGATATAAACGTTCTAAAATATAGAAAAAGTGATAAAAATCCAGGGATCTAATCGTCGCTTTCAATATCGTGCTGATTCGATCGAGTTTTCTTAGTTTGAGATTGTGGCATTCCCTATCGAACAATATAAATACATTATTCGATATTGAATGTCCAAATCTCAAACTAAGAAAACTCGATCGAATCAGCACGATATTGAAAGCGACGATTAGATCCCAGCTTGAACAAAAAAATTCATCGCATGGCCATCAAATTATTAATGCAACTAACCAACTTCACAAAACGAATGATGCAGTTCTTATTTTTGGGGACACTTTCACGCGCAATTCTCAGAATTGAGTCCCAAAATCATTTGTTGTACTGTGCAATGTTTGGAGATAAAAAACCAAGAATAGTTTTTATATTCGAATGTATGGTTCTTAAATATTTTGTTTTCACACCTGTTGCAAAATTTTAAAATAAAGCATTTCTTTTTATATAAATTGTAAAGATCTTTCTTGTTGAATCTTAACTTTCAAACTGACACGACACGACCCGACCTAAAACTGACCTTGTTTCAACTAACAAAGACATGATAGCTCTCGTTTAATCCTCACCTCGGCCTGCCAGCCATACAAACACTACGGCATTTCTTCAAAATAGTCAAAATCACAAACTCTTTCATGAACAACATTTCAAATAAATATCAATTTGAATATCTTATGCTCAAATTTTTTTCTTTTGCATTTCAAAAAAGTAACAAAATGTTAAATTAAACTTTCTTTCGAAATATTTATGTTGTATTTTATTTTTTATTTTTTTTTTATTATTTTACAACCAGCTTAACACACAAACGAACTTATGTAAGCAATTTAACCCCTGAAATATGTTTTGAATTAAATATAAACATTCAGCAGCATAGAAATAAATAATATTTAGGCATATTTCCAACCAAATAAATTAAATTTGTTATTATGTTACATTCAAGAAAATAGTAAATTATTCAAATTAATTTTGAAAACTATTTCAAAATGCCCCCAGATAATTACCATAACAAAATGTTTTCATAAGTTACAGGCAAAAGCTTAATAGAAAAGAAATTCATATTAGTAAGTGAATTAAATGGAACCCTCGCATTGTTTATTGTATTTTTTCTAGCAGTGCATAAAAGCTGCAACCAATTATAATTCACATGACTGACTTCTTTTAAACTGTTGTCATTAAATATAACATTTTGTAATTTTTATGCGTGCCGCACCATTTTTCACTCACTCACTCATTCATTCATTCATTCATTCAGCCATCCCTGCAATTAAACAATCATCCAGCCAACGAACCTAATCATCATCATGACCATTATCATCATCATCATCATCAGTAACATCAACTGTCTCTCAACACGTGTCTTTTAAAAGAAAAAGTGTTAAAAGTTTTCATACATTTTGATAGAAATTGTCAGTAGTTTTTATTTACACTGACGCACCTTTTTATGAAAATTGAAAAGTTAATTCCAACCATAAGTTTTCCGCACAAGACTTGGATCTGTGCATTTTAATAAGGTTTCATTTGACAATACTAAATTATAACATATCAAATCATTTCATAGTTGAGAACACTTTCTGAATAAATATTAAAGGATTTGAATATGTTTAACGTGCTGGTGGTTGTGCTTGTTAGCGTGAAAGCGATAAAGATCCGTTGAACGAGAACAGGTTGAAAACTTAAACATTTAGACATGTGGTTGCGTGAGTGTGGCGTATTTCTTTGCATTAGTGAATTTACTAAGATAATTCATTAATACAGTGAAAGCGCGATTTTCGCGTCTAATTAAAAATCACACCTGTCGCGAAAACTGAATTTTCGCCATAACAGAACCCAAAATTTTATGCAATTTTTTATTAAAATTTGAATTCTTTTTATTAATATATTTACATTTCAATAATTTTTTAAAGAAATTGGAGATTTTGAGTTGCTTTTTTGGCAAATTATTTTTTAAAATAACAGCTGAATCACGTAGTTCATGTAGTGCTGTTTGTCGGCTCATCATTTTCCAAAGCCTATTGTATGCATATGTTTGTTTTTCAATAGCATTTGGTCAGGTCGAATTGTCTCTGACAAAACAATTTTGTAGTTTATTTTTATCAAATATTTTTGACTGACAAAGAGCCATTCAAAAAAGGCTTAAACATTTCGTGGCAGTTAGAGTGTTAAAATATATTTTTACAGAAGACAATTTCTTAAGAATCCTATTGTGAAAAAAAATTCTTTTTTTAAATGTACTTTTTAAAAATTTTACTTTTTAATATGTATTTTTTAGAAGATACATTCTTAAAACGTAACGTACTTTCTTTAAAGATAAGTTCTTTGAAATATCGTTTTTAAAGTACTTTTTATCAGACACTGGCCTTTTAAAAGCGTCCATATTAAAAAGTACTTTTTAAATCTACTTTTTGAAAAGTTACAATTTCAAAAGCAAAATTCAAAAAGCAAATTTTTAAGAAAGTTATATTCTCGAAAACGTACTTTTTTGAGGCTTCTTAAAAAATTAGTTTTATTCATGATGAAATAAACAGGTGGCATTATTAGTGCTACAACTACAACAATACAACAACAAAAAAAAGAATTTTTCTTTGTGTAAAGTCTAACGCTTTGTCAAAAGTTATTGTAAACAAAAATTAAATTAAAGAAGTTAACAGAAACCATTAAATTTTTTGGACGCTACAAATGAGCAAGGCAAGGAAGTGTGGATTACTTTGAAAGTATTGCGTTTCATATAAAAGGTAGTGAGTGGCACTCACAAAACAAACAGAAATGTATAAGAGCATATAAGAAATTATTGAAAAGTTTAATAAAAAAAAAATAAACAGAAATTGAACAAACAAAAGCTTGGATATTTTGTAAATATAAACTAGAGATGGGATCGTGAGCGATAAAAAAATTTACTCATGCACGACCTTATATTTTTGGCTCCCGTTCGTTCATGCATGCTCACGTGCATAGGAAAAAAAGTTTCGCACAATCACGAAAACTCACACTCACGAAATATTCAGGAAAAAAATTTTTAAAAAATCAAAAAAAATATTATAATTATCACTGATCCGTTCTGCTAGTCTGATGAATAAATAAACCGTTCCAATAATACTTTCTTAATAAAAATAGTAATGGTAAAGTAAGAAAACAAAAACAATTGGTTGATTATTATTGAGTTCTTGTTACAACTTTCATATTGTTTAAACTTTTCATTTGCTTTAATGAAAGTTTAATATAATCACCCTTATTCTAGTTGGCGACATCGACGTCACATCAATACAATACCAAAAGTTTGGGGCTTGTCTACCCGTTGTCGAAAACAAATAACTACTATTGACAGGCTCTTGTTATTTTCTAGACCTTATAGAGCAGAAGTACACTTTCATTAGCACAAAATTGTTCTCGAGACAGCGTTAAACTCAAAATTTCAAAATTCATATATTTTTAGAAATAGCCATTTTTATGGTCACATTTTAACAATAACAGTATTTTTAATTTAGCCAAAAAATAAATATGTTCTTGTGTGTTATGTATTTTAATAATAAATAAAGTTTAAAACGAATATGACCGTAACTTTTAATGGTTATATCTTAAAAAGATACATTATGCACACCGCACTAACTAAAATGCAGTGTTGTACAGGCCAAACTAAGATGTTTTGCAGTAATTGTGAACGAAATTTATGTCTTATGACTGACAAAAACAGTTTTTTTTAATTCTCACAACCAATAAAAATAAATATTTGTATATTTTTTACTTATATTTTATATAAAATATATGAAAAATTATATTTTGTCATTAAAATCGGGGACCGGCGACTGCATAGTGTATCTTAAAAGATACAACTAATTACAAAAAAAAATTTATAATAATTATTAAATTAATTTAATCGAGATTGATTCGATATCTTCTATAGTCTATGTAGACTAGCTAAAAAAAACCCTCAACAAACAAAAGTTTTTGAAAATCTTTGAAAAAAATTTATAATAATATTTTTTGGGGAAAATTTAAACGCAGTTATTATTTTTTTGTCGGTTTACATATAATATGTATTTTTCGCAAAGATCTGAGAACCCATGCATTTAAGGGTTCAAAAAATATATTTTGCTTCAACATATGTACCTTTCTAAAGAGTACTTTTTTATGAGATAAGTCTACAAAAGTACATTTTTTGGGGGGAACAAAAGATGAAAGAAGTACTCGAAAAATTTAGTCTCAAAAAGTAATTTTTAGAAGATACTTTTTAACATTTAAAATATACAAAAACTTTTGTTTGTTGAGGATTTTTTAACTAGTGTATCTACATATCCATTTCATTGGTGCTAATGCCAAATCATCAGTAATTTTGAAATGTACATACATATATAGACTAACTAAAAAACCCTCAACAAACAAAAGTTTTTGAAAATCTTTGAAAAAAGATATCGAGGCAATCTCGATTAGTAAATTAAAAAAAATATTTAAAATATACTTTAAAAAGGTACTTTTAAGAAGTACTTTTAAAAAAAATATTTTTAAGGAGATATCTTAGAAAAATACTTTTGTTTTGAAAACGAAATACTTGAAAGGTAACTTTTTAAAAGTACATACTTTTAAGGCGATGATTCTTGAAAGAATTTCTAAATTATACTATTTAAGAGGCTCTTCTTTGAAATGCTTTTTATTTGGAGATGCTTTCTTTAACGCAATTTTTCAAAGATACATTGACAATGGATGGTACTACCTTTTCAAAAGAACTTTAATGGCTCTTTTTTTAAGACGGTTTTGTAATGCAAAACATTTTTTTTACTACAGAATTTACAAAGAATTTCTTTTTATAAATAACCCAAAAAAAAACTTGTTTAAATGTTTCAAATCCAAACTTAAGACAAAGTTGTGTCAGGAATGAAAAGGTAGAACACAATTTATAATGTACGGTACGAATATTAAATGTGCACATAGCGGTTGTTAATAAAAAAAGTAAATATTTACTGTTTATATTTATTTATAGGTATCAAATAAATAAAGAAACACCGTTCCTGTTACTCATTTACCACCGTAACTCTTAAATGACTGACTATCTGTCAGTTTTCAAAAAGACTCAATCACTGTTATTTCTTTAAAAAACGCAACACAACACAATAAACAAAATATCTGCCTTTTGTAAAGAAACCAAAAGCAAACACAAAAACCCACAAAGAAACAAGCCAACAACTCTAAAGACAAAATAGAAGCAAATGGGTGTGTGTGAGTTTGTGTATGTGTATGTGTGTGTGAGTTTGTGTGTGTGTATGTGTGTCTTAACGATCAGTACAATTCGAGTATTTAAGCCAAAACGCAGCAATGGTATTTATTATGCAACTAACGTACTGCTGCGAATGCCTGATAATGAGTCTTTTTTCTTTTTTCAAATGACTGAAAAAAAGCAGAGAAAAAATAAACGATTAAAGCCAAAGAAAAATAATCAAAAGCCCAGAATAAAGATTTCTACTCTCGTGTGTGCGTGTGTGTGTATGTGTGCGTGTGTGTTTGTGCGCGCGTGTGTGTGTTTTGTTAGTATGACAAAATTGTCTGACATTACGGTTTCAAGTCATTAGTCTATATTAACAGGTGATTTGGAAAAATTTTCAAGAAATACTTTTAAAAAAATGCAACAGAGTGAAACTAACAAACAAACAAACAAAAAAATACTGCACAGAATTCTATAAAATAAAAATTATTGTTTTGTACAAACACGTATTTTGGTTTTTTTTCTTTGAAGATTTTTATCACATGAAAATTATGAGCTGTTGCAAGTTCGCATACTAAATTGCAAAAAAATTGTCCCGAAACAATATTTGCAGAAGAACAAAGTATTTTTTTTTCTTTTTTGTTTTCCATGAAATTTTTGTGATTTATGTCGGCGAAAAATGCTTTTTTAAAAGGTGCTTTTAAGAAAAGATAAATTTTAAAAATAGATTGTATTTTCAGAATATGTACTTCTAAAACGTGTAAACCTTTTCTTGGATATATTTTTTTTAAATAAAGTACAGTACAACCTCCCTTATCCGGACACTCGCTAATTCGGACATTTAAATTTTTCAGACAGTTTAGAAATGTTTCCTCTATTGTCCGGACAAAGCAAAATGTATTTTTTTAAAAAGTACTATCTTAATGGCACCTTTTTCAAAGATACTTTTTTAAATACTACATTGCTTAAACGGCATCATTTTAAAAGTTCGTTAACTGTTTACGAAAATACTTTGACATACTTATTTCAAAAGCACACTTTTTCTAAAAGGTTTTCTATTAAAAGGTCGTTTTCGAATGGTACTTTCTTGAAGGAGACTTTTTTCAAATGAAACTGTTATAAACTGTAAATTTTTAAATCACACAGTTTTCAATAAATGCTATTTCTAAACATACTCTTGCTGAAAGAAACATTTTTAAATGATATTTTTTTAAAATACTTTTTTTAAGAGGCCCTTTTTTATTTAATACTTTTTAAAAAGGTATTTTTTTGAAGGTGAGTTTTTAAAGAATCTTTTTTAAAATGTACTTTTTAAACAAATTCCTTTTTGATACTTTCTTAAAAGGTACTTTTTCAAATTGTACTTTTTAAAATGTACTTTTTTAAATAGTACTTTTTTAAAAGGTACTTTTTTAAATAGTACTTTTATAAAAGCTACTTTTTTAAATGGTACTTTTTTAAAAGCTACTTTTTTAAATGGTACTTTTTTAAAAGCTACTTTTTTAAATGGTACTTTTTAAAAGGTACTTATTTAAAAGGTAGTCTTTTAAAAGGTACTTCTTTTAAGTGGAATTGTTTTGAAAGTTACGTTTTTAAGGTTAATTTTTTTCTAAGTGCAATTTTTTATAATCAAACAAAAAATATATTTTAAAGATTCTATTTCAAAAGATACTTTTGAAAAGAGCCTTTTATAAGAACCCTGTTTTAAGGGCTAAGTTTCTTACTGAAAAACTTTCAAAGATATGTATTTTCTTAAAAGATATTTTGAAGGTACTTTTTTAAGAGAACCTTCATTAATTGTTACTTTTTTAAAAAGCCCTTTTTTATTAGGTACTTTTTTAAATAGTACTTTTTTGAAGTTGAATTTTTTAAAAAAAAATTTTTAAATTGTAGTTTTTTAAAATATATTTTTTAGAGGTAGTTTTTTGAGAGCCCCTTTTTAAATGGTACTTTTTAAGAGGCCCTTTCTTAGTTTTTACTTTTTCAAATAGTACATTTTTGAAGTTTAATATTTTATAAAGAAACTTTTTTAATATGTACTTTTTTAAAAAATTCTTTTTTGAATGGTACTTTTTGAAACGGTACTTTTTTAAGCAATAGTCATTTAAAAGGTATTTTTTTAAGGAAATTGTTTTGAAAGATACGTTTTTAAGGTTCTTTTTTTACTAAGCGCTAGTTTTTAACTTAAAAAAAATATTTCTTCAAGGTTCTATTTCTAAAGAAACTTTTTTAATTACCTTTTTTAAAAGGTAATTTTTTAAATTATAATTTTTCTTGATGGAAATTTTCTTAAAATTCTCTTCTGAAATGTACTTTTCTTCTGAAAAGTATTTTTTTTAATTGGTTGTTTTTGTAATGGGTATTTTTTCCAAATAGAACTGTTTGAAAAGGTGCCTTTCTTTATATGTACTATTTTTCAAGCTTACTTTTGCTAGAAGGTACTTTTTTAAAAAGTTATTTTTTTAGGTTAATTTTTCTTACTAAAAGTGTTTTGCAGATTTTTTTTTTGAAAAGTACTTTTTAATGAGTACTTTTTTTAGTGAGTGCTTTTTCAAATGAAACTGTTTCAGTACTTTTTTAGTAATTAATATTTGTCAAACTTACTTTTGCTAAAAAGGTATTTTTATGCTTATTTTAAAACTTAATTTTTCTCACTTGATTTTCTTTAAAAAGGACTTTTTTAAAAGATATTTTTTTCAAAAATAATTTTTTTAAAGATGCTTTTTCTAAATGCAATTTTTCTAAATGGAACTTTCTAGAAATGTACTTTCATGAAGAGTACTTTTTTAAAATAGTAAAAAAAAGTATTTCTTAAAAAAGTTTCCTCTTTAAAGGAATAAAATAATTACACTTACACGTGTATGTACGTAAATGTCTTTTAATTAATCAGCACTTTTTGATTTCTTCCTTGAGATTAGTCATCATTAAAATAGACACTTTAAAATGGAAATAAAAATACTAAAACTTTAATTTTTTTTGAAATAGTCATCGTCATCATACCGCATCCAAAGTATGCAAATAATCCTTTGTTCTTTTATGCATGTTTGTTTAACAATTAAAAGAAATAAATTAATAAAACCAACATAAACTCTAAACTGCTAAAGTAACTTTAAAATTCCTTAAAAAAAAGGAAACTACACATTTAGGAAAAGTAAATAAAAGTTAAATAAATAAATACGAGTGCCGGCCGCATAGTTTCGCTCAAGAATACGACAAAAGAGACACTTTAAGTTTAAATAAATAAAATATGTATAAACAAGCAGCTTTGTAGAGGTAAATAATTTCAACTCTTTCTTCCTTTTTTTTAATTCGACAATAAAATATTTGTATAAGTTTTAAATAAAAATATTTTATGCTTAAATTAAGAAGAAGTTTGAGAATTTTCTGTTTTTTTTTTAATTTTTTTAATTTTGTTGTCTTTAAGTTGAACAATTAATAAATATTTCCTTATTAATTTGTACAATAAACTTTAAAATTTATAAATTTGTAGATGATTTCTTTGAAAGCGGTTGTTTTGAATATTTAAAAACTATTTTCTTTTGTTTATTTATTAACATTATGGCCGACTTGTTTTGAAATTTATTATTCAAATTATTATAATTTCCACACTTTTACATTTCCGTTCAACACAAATTAACACGACTAAAGACTTTTAAAATATTTGAGAAAATTATTTGTTTTTCTTTTACTTTTTTAATAAACAAAGCTGTTAATTATTTTATTTTCTACTTGGAAAATGAAACAATAAAATGAAAAAGGTGTTCACTTTAGTCAAAAGCAGCATAAATTAACTCGATTAAAGACTTTTAAAATATTTATTAAAATTATTTCTTTTTTTTTAATAAACAATGCTGTTAATTATTTAATTTTCTACTTTGAAAAAAGCACAATGAAATGAAAAAGTGTTAATTTTAGTCAAAAACAACTTATGATCAAATGCTGTTGTGTAGATATTAGAAATTCCACCGTGCTGAACTCAATATTTCGATTCGAAAAACTACAAACCCAACGAGTGATTAAAAGATAAAATTCGTAGTTTGACCGTTTTTTTTTTGTATAAAATAATTTCTTACTTCTTCCAACGAAATTAACCAATTAAAATGTTTTTATAATTCTGATAATTTCTAAATCGAGAAATTGACCATCAGTCAGTATCATAACCTCAACGTTTCAAAATAAGTTGCTTTTACACTCGAACAACATTGGGAAATATTAATAACTTATTATCGGACATTGAATTTGGCCGAAAAACCATCGAAAAATCGTGTCATCAGCCGTTTTTAATGATGTCAATGGCCGTCTCGTAGCTGCAATTTAATCCATCTAGACTTTTTCTTTCTATATGAGATCCACACAACTGGAAAAGGTATATATTGTCGATGTTTCGTACTGCGGCGTTATGAAACACGACACTTTGACGTTTTGGAAGTCAGCCAGATTGTCTAGGAAAATCAGACTGACAGGATCAGCTACTGCGAAGCCAGAAGCAAAAGTTCCTTAAATAAAATCTTGCTCAATAAATAATGGGAACATTTGTGATTTGTAATAAAGCGATAATATATCAAAAGAAATTAAATTTGATTAATTTTATTTAATTTTCAATAAGTATTGAAACCACCAGTTCGTTATTAAAAATCAAAATTAAAATCTGCTTTTGTTTTTATTTTCATGTTTCATATATTTCAAGTTGATTTTGACTTGTATCGTATTTATTTTATTTATTTCATTATTTGCTTTAAAGATGCGCTTATGATGTTATTCGTTTTTATTAAATAATTTTTTTTTCATTTGCAGCACAATGGTTTCCAGAAGAAAAATACTCTCACGTTCTAGAGATGATCTGAATTTGGATCAGACATTTAGTCCACAAGAAGAGGAAGAAGATATTTGGTATCAGAAAGATAAATTATACAAAGTAAGTGCTAAAATAAGTGTTCAAATAAGGAAAATTTTATTTAAATAAACTAGAAAGAAAAACCGCTGAATTGTTTGTTAAATCTTCAGGTATGAATTAAAACTGAGATCGTGAGTAAGTTCATACTCATGCTCATGCACACCTCGCGATAAAAAAAATTACTCATGCATGATAAGGCACGGCCTTATTTTTTTAACTCACGTAATGCACGCTTGCGTGAGTCGAAAAAAAGTTATAATGAAAACTCACGCTGACGAAGTACTTGAAAAATAACTACAAAAGACAACAATAAAGTAAACAAAAATAGAAAATAGCTTGATCTCAGCAGCCAATCGCTCTGGAAAAAGCGGGAGAGTATGGAATATTTGGAATAATTAATAATCAGATATGGGAATTTCCACTAATCGAAATCCATTTGACTTGTAAGAAATGAATAAGTTTCACATTTCGTATTTTAATTCGTTAAATAATACGGTTAAATAGTTGATATTCCTGGTCGTTAGTATCCACCGCCAAAAGTGGTAAAATCGAACAAAGAACGCTAATGAGATGGTGTTGCGATCTGGAAAGCAGTACTGATCCGTTCTGCTGGTCTGGTGAATAATAAATTGCTCCAAAGAAAAGTACTCTCTTAATTAAATGATGAATTTATCCAAACAATTTCTTAAATTATGAAGAACTAATAATGACTCCTTGCGTCACATTTGAGAAAATTATAATAAATTGTATCATATTATAGATTTGTCTTAGAATAAAGATATAATAAGAAGAAAGTAAAAGAAAGAAATGGGTAAACTCAGATTTGATATCAAGCCAAGCAATGAATTTCAATATAAACCTAAACAGTTCAACAAATTACGCACAAACATTAATTATTAAAAAAAAAAACTAAAAAATAATAAAAAATAATAAAAAATCAAATAAAAAAAATTACAATAAAGCAAAACATTACGAAACAATCACGCTAAAAATCAACTCAGGCACGATCACTCATGCTCAGTTTTTTTATAGTCACGTTAATGCACTCTCAAGTGATTGAAACGAAAAAAACTAATCACGATCATACGTGATCTCGCATGATTAACGCTAGTTACGTGAGTAGTGCCCATCTCTAGTATAAATAGTTTCACCACACTTTAAAATGTCAAACTTTGACAAGACTAAAAAAGTTTGTTTATTTCATGTCATTTGCAAAAAAAATGTTGGCCTAAATTTCCATGCATGGTTCAACGCTTATTGTATTTTATGTTTTTAATTTGAGGACCACAACCATATAATGAATGAACTCATGGGCAAATATCAGATGGCACAATTGCAAGTTAAATGAAAGCATTTCCTTTGAAGCGAGAATTTCATTGAAAATTTCCTCGCAAGCAGGCGAGAAATTCTTAACTTGAATTAGAATTTCGAACAGTTTGACAATTACAGTTTTTAACTAGAAAAGTCCCAACAATAAATACGAAGACGACATACTTGTGATTGTAAACAATATAGTGAGAATTATAATTAATTTCACATGCACTTGCACTTGGAGCAGTTACAAGCGAAATTTCATTTATATTTTCTAAAAGTATTCATTATATTCTTCTCATTATAATGCCGCCGATCAAAAATGAAAAAAAATACATAAACCAAATTTACCGAAAATACTTGAAATTCAACAGAACTAAAATTCTTTTAAAGAAAAATATAAAAAAAAGAATAAGAAAAATAATAAAACTAAGAAAAATTTACCTAAATCGGAAATTTTTTAAAATTCCTAAACTTGTGAAAAAAAAATTAAAATGTAACACAAGTTCAGTGAAAAACGATAAACTGTTTTAAAATATAAAACCAAGAAAAATAATCAAGTATTCCAAGAAAATTTATTAAAAAATCTAAATATTGCGCAAAGCATAAAAAATTCGAAAAATATTTGAAAATGTTGGCCTCTCTGGAAAATCTCCAGACTCGCTGAGAAAAAATAACAAGCAAAAAAAATTAATCATATTTTTTAATGGGATGAAGTTCAAATCCATTAGACTTTAGCGAATAATAAAATATTTTTATATGAGAATTTACTAGTAGAAATTTGTAATCGTTTATGGCCCAGATTGCTGAACTCAATAAATAAATTTAATTTAAAAAAATATCTCGAATAATTTAGTACAAATTAAGGCTTCTAGTTGGGTGACCTGCTAACCGCATCGAGGTGTTGATGAGCTGTGTTATGGCACCAAGCACGTAAGAAGGGTATTAGTGAAATTTACTTTTCTTTTTTCTTTAATCACAGAAACATTAAAAAAAATATATAAAAATTTTTCATTCTCCGATAGAGTTTGATGGATGCGAAGCCGAGTCCATTGAACATGTTCATTGGCGGTATCAATACATTTCGACTATAAATAAAAAATATAGGGCCTATTTCGCTAAATGCGAAAGAACATTCCATTCGAATGTTGATATTGAAAACAAAAATAAAAAACTTAAGTTTCTTCTTGTTTTCCGTATGCATTTTTTAATGAAAATTTCTTTCGCATTCTGAGAAACAGGCCTTTAACGATTAAACAAATATACTCTGTGCTACAATTATTTTAAGTACATTAATCGGCTCAGTTGTATTTATAAATGAACCGTTTATTTTGAAAGTGAGATAAGTACAGTCATTGAAATAATCAATCCAGCAGCCATATTCTGTAATTATCATAGCTAAATCGCGATCGGTAAAATTACATCAAACGCTAAAATTACAGAGAATTAAATTTTGAAGACATTGAGAAATAATATAAAATTTGCTAAATCGACTGATTTTTTAAGAGCTTTAGGATTTGCTTAAAAAACCACACATAAAATTAATAGAAATTAAATCTTTATTTTTATTTTTGTTCAATGTTTAAAGATGATTTCACGTGAATGCTGACCGCGGCTGCGCCTCAAATGGTTCATACGCTGCGTCCGATTTCAGCATACTCTCTCCATCATATCGACCGGTATTTTACGAAAAAAATTCTTCAATATTATCTTTCAGTGCAGTAACCGTTGCTGGCTTGTCTCTAAAGACATGACCCTTAAAGTAGCCCCACAAAAAATAGTTAAAAGTATTAAATCGCACGATCTAGGAAACCAATTGTCCTGTCACAAGCATAAAATAAACTATTCACCGAACTCGCCTCTCAAGTAAGCCATTGTTTCGCGTGCTGTGTGGCATGTGGAACCGTCTTGTTGAAACTACATGTCAGCCAAGTCCAGTTCTTCCATTTTGGGCAAAAAAAAAATTGTAATCATCGCACGGTAGCCCTCGCCAGTCACAGTAACGTTCCTGCCTTCGTCGTCTTTGAGAAAGTACGGTCGCAATGATGCCACCGCCCCATAATCCACACCAAGCAGTGCATTTTTCGAGATGCATTCTTCTTGCAATGCTTCTGGCTGCTCTTCACACCACATACGGCAATTTTGCTTGTTCGTGTATCCATTCAACCAGAAATGAGCTTCATCGCTGAACACAATTTTCATATCGAAAAAGTGAATAAATTTTGATAATAAAATTCAATAATCTGCAATCGTTTTTCGTTTGTATGTCGATTCATGTTTAAATTATAGACCAAACTGCACATGTTTAACAGTAAGATATTAAACGAAAACAACTGAGCTGCCAAAAACATTGTTGCCAAAAAGAAAGGTGTTAAAAAATCACCCTTTATATTTTTAGGTTTAGAGAATTATGGACAAAACGTTGCAGAAATTTAGGTTTTTAAATTTGTAAGTTGATCTTTTACTTATTATGTATTATTATTACATTTAATGGATACTTAAAAAAGAAAAAAATATTTACAAATTTAAATGACTGAATTAATTTTTGTTAGAGCGACTTATCTCACTTTAAAAATGAACGACTCAAATAAATGATTAATGCTTGCATAATTCTCATATTTAGTATTCATTTTAAAAGCCATCTGTCCTGCCATTTAAAATAATGCTAAAACATTAACATCAATTAAATTCTTTTATGCAATTTAAAGAGAGAAAAAACAAATCTGACAAAAACATTGTTGCACGAATTCAGTTTAATTCAATTTATTATTTAAATGAAACATCACTTAATAATCTTGAAGCAATTATTCAGCATTAACTAACTGCTGCTATAAGATTATCAAGTGTTTGACAAAAAACGACTAATCGTTTAACATTAATAATATTAATTAGAGCCAATTGAAAAAAAAAGAAAAAACGAGACATACAACTGGAAAGCTCAAAAGATTTTAATGACAAAATATTAAAAATGATAAATACAAACAAGCAGCCATAAAAAAGTATTGCAGAATACTGCAGAAGTATTAAAGAACAAACAAAAGACTTAAGACACATACTTGAGTTTTTTTGTTCCACCCATTAAAAAGATTTTCATAAATACAGAAAAAATTAAAAGTATTAATACACAATTTAATGATTTCTTAAAAGTTACACTGTAACTTCTATATTTAACAAAAATAAAATAAAAATATAAAAAAATTAATAAAAAAAAATAATAATTATAAATAATCATTGACCCATTTAGTTTGTTTATTTAATTTCTTGTCAAGTATTCTTGACACACAATGAAAAAAAAATAAGACAAAACAACAGAAATAAGCGCAATAAGACCTTAAAACACTAAACATGTCGATTGAGAAAAAGCAAAGTTTACCTTTAAAAGTTTAAAAGTTTTGAAGTTGTAGCAGCTTATTGACAAAACCGCACAAACTATAGGCCAATTGCATTAATTACCGTTAGGTTTCCAGTTAAAATAAACTTGGCTTAACAAACATGAGTACATATTTATTCATTTATTTATTTATTTATTCGTACTCATATTGTATGTCTGTCTAGGCGCTCAACACTGTGGTTTGCTTGGTGTTCAATGCGTTTATATGAGTATTTTATTTATTTTACACTTGTAATTGTCAAACAAAACACATACGCTCGTACCGCCAGCAAATGCCGAACACCAACAAAAAAATATATTATTTGCTTTAAGCCAAAAGAGTATATAAAACAATTTTACCCAAAAAAAATCAAAAGAAATTCAAAAGACATTGAGATTGTTTGTAACTTTTGTCATACAAAGCTGATAACAAAAACAAAACAAACGCTTTGAAGACATCGTTTTGGCAAAAGCTTTAATGGAATTTAATAAAATTAACGATCACTTTCATTAATAAATGATAATAAAGCTTTAACCAGCGGGCTGTAAGCCAAAATCAAATTTGGCACTTAAACTTGATTAAGTTTTCTACATTTTTAATATCAGTTGAGCCAAAATACAATATAAATTGAGAAACTTTTTTTATAGTTATTAAATTAAGTCGTGCGTCTAATTGTGTATCTTTGAAGATTTTTTCACATAAAAAATTGTGAAACTTTTGCGCGGCATGGCAAAGTGTCAAAGTTTGACAATCAAGGGTTTAGAAACTCGGAATATCATGTGACTTTTTTTTAATTAAATTTTCTAAAGTTTCAAAATTATTTCAGGAATACCACTAATTGTGCTCTTTAAATGCCTTTCCGGAGGAGCACCATTTCTATATAGTGGGATATCTGCACTATTCACCATTTTTCCATAATTGCCAATTATGTCTCCGGAAAAATAAACTTTTTAAAATTACTTTTTTATGTTATATTTATTATTTGTAGAATTCCCATAATTATAATTATCTAAAGTAATATATTGGACACCATTTTTCGTAAATTATTTAGAACGGAACTGGCTCCTGATCCTAGATTTGGCGTCCTAAATAAAGTTAATTAATTTCACTATGGCTGTTAAATGTTTAACAGTGTTCTGTTAAGTGTATAAAAGTGCTCTGTTAACTGCAAAAATAGCACGCTAAAAATGTTGGTTCATGTCCCTGCTAGTTAAATCTAAATTTATCTTCGCACACATCGGAATGTCAATAAAAGAAATATGTATTGCACCTTGCAGAGATCTTCAATTAAGAACTCCAAAAGATACTCAATATTCTTATGAACACGGTGGTTTAGTTGAAAGTTTTTTTTCCAAAAGCTAATGACCGTCATATTAAGGTTTTGTAGATCACATGAATTAAAGTACTCGTGGATGGAATAAAATATTTGTAATATTGTAAATGACAAGCACGGAAAAAAATAACCAAAAAGAGCATTATGTCACAATTTAGTTTTTGAAATCAAGTGATTTGAGATTTTATGATTTAAAGAACAACCAACCCCCATCGAATAATTTGGAATGAATTTCCGTCATCCCACGTCAAATTTGGTTGATAAACAGACCGGTTTCGGCTATGTGCCATCTTCAGTGTTCTCTCAGTAACTCATTCATTCCAAATTGCATCAAACCCCGTCGGAAGAAAAACACAACACCCCATCGAATAGTTGTCTTTGATTTATAAATCAAGCTTTTTCTTAACATTCCTTCTCGTGTATTGCCTACAATCAATTCTGTTTTTAGGCGAATTTGATTTAACGCGATTCCAAAAGCAAATATCTCATTCTGTTTTTAAGCGATTTGATTTGATTTGAAGCCGTCTAGAAATATGGAAAATACGTGGGAGATATTTTCTATTATGGACGCTATCAGAATTCAAAGAATTAACGTTAAACGCATGTTAGAGAGCAGCTGGGGGTTTTTTAAGTATTTCGATTTGAAACGGAAATCTTTCGAAAATGTTTTCTTTCGAATCGAAATACGAGTACGAGCTCAATTTGCGCAAACGAAAGGAAACCGGGGTTGTTGTTGAAAACTCACCACTGTTTAGCTGAAACTCATTAAATTTAATTTTTTTAACATAAAAAAACCATTTATAAGGCAAAATGATAAAATTAACATTTTATACATAAGTAAAATGCAAAACAACAAATAATCTTCTTATGTATTTTATACCTGTATATACGAGTATGTACATATTATGAGTTCTATTTATGAAAATATGCTTAAACCCTTAATTTAAGGGGAAGAATGTTGAAATTTTTAGTCTTTTTAGTCTTTTGGGAAATCGCAGCTTCCTTGATTTCTTGAAGAGCGATTAATTTTTCATAAGAAATGTCATTTTCTGTTACCCACTCCACTCCAAATGTCAAGGGACTTAATGACATCATCTACTTTAACTTTTTGTTTATGTTCAATTTGTAGAGTTTCTACAATTTGTTCGTCTGAAACGTCTATTAGCTACATTTTCCTCTGAATAGTCTTCTCTGATCCATTCTGTAATTTCACCATCTGCTAAGTTTATATCCGGTAAAACATCCTGCAACAAATTTAAAATGGATGGTGTAATTGAAGCCTGTTCTTCTGCTATCTGATCCCATAACAAAATCAATGGTAGATCGTCTTCGTCAGTCCATTGTTTATTTTTTGACATTTAAACGTTCCAACATTTCTGAATGGCGACGATAGAAACTTTGTCCCATGAATTAGCTAAAAGAATAACTGCCAATACGAATATTAAAAGTTTTAAGCTTTTTTTTTTCAAGTCTGTGCCTTTTGTGTCAATTAAATGTGTTAAAAGGGTTTTTTTTATAATAGATTTTTGTTAAATTTATTGCGTTCTGATCTAGCGGTTGAAGTAAAGCTGTGCAATTCGGAGGCAGGCACATTATGACAAAGTTTCCATCATCGCTTTTGAGTTTGCTGAAACTTTAAGTACTTGTTAAAACTACGTTTCTGAAGAAATAAATTCAAAGTAAAATTCCTTTCAATTTTATAAAACACAAAAAAGTTACATTTATCGAGACTTGATTTTGGAAAAAGTTGCACTTATAAAGACTCTAATGTAAAAAAAAAATTGCGTGTTGCGCTAATCGGGATGTTTCAGTTATCGGTAGTTTCACAAATCGATCTCGTACTGTACATAATAACCCGCAGTTTAGCAAGACTGCGTTTTAAATAGCACTGAACTGTCTTCTAGCACGGTTGAGTATTCCAACATTAACAGGAATAGCTCAGCTCATGATGTTGGAGAAGAAGGCTTTTTGATGATTTATCGTCTGCAGATATTGACGAGTTATTGTTGGCTAAGACATTTAGCGATAATGAACTCATCGGTTTTGCACTTGAGACACCCAATACCAAAGAAATTAGTGATTATGACGGAAAGATTCCCACATTCGCCGCATGCATAATAAAAGAATGACTCCTAAATTGGGCGATCATTTTCTCAAGCAAGAACCCAATAAGGAAAGAGCGGCGAAATTATTAATAGGGAATTATCGTGAATTACACAACAGTCTTAACAAAACTGTAAGTCTACGATTGATAACGGAATTTGTAACTAAATTCTCTGAACCATCCATCACCATCAATTAGAAAATAATTCTATCGATGCAGCTAATGTCATCTCTCGTTTACGAAAGCGATTATCAGAAAGTGATTGGTTAGGTTAACAGGTTGCTTGTGAAAAAAGAAGAGAAAGAGTACCAGCCCACTTGGGTCCAAAATAATTATGATCCCTTTGTGTTTACCTGAAGAAAGAGGGAAAAATAAGACTTAAGATAATGAAAGAAATTGAGTTAAAGTGGTAGAAGTGGTGTAGAGGAGAGCAGAGTCGGGAAGTCAATGAAGATGTAGAGAGTGTGATGGCTAGAAGTAAAAGGGAAGAAGAGAGATATAGATTCCGTGCAGGTGGGATCGTATAGTCTACGACTATTATCTATTATAGTACCACTCTTTAACAAAGGCGATCCAAACTTACCATCAAATTATCGTGGTTTATCATTGATCAACACTCTGTGCATAATTTTAATACGATTTTGCTAAATAACCGAATGGTTAGAAAACAACAATGTAATAACCGAATAGCAAGCCGGTTTTAGGAAAAACTATTCTACTATTGATAATATTTTTAATTTGCCAAACATAATAAAATTTAATGAACTGAATGGTAAAAGAACGTATGCTTTCTTTGTCGATTTTTCGTCTTTCGCCTTTGATACGATACCCAGAAATAGCCAGTTTTATAAATTATCCTGTCTTGGTATTTCATCTAAGATAATAAGATTACCGCAGCAATCGTATGTAAACACTGTAAGTCAAATTTGGGAGGGAAATTCCCTCTGTTGTTTTCGTTATATATATAAATGACCTGGTCGATGTGCTGCCAAGTGGTGTAAATGTTGCAGACAGAAATATCAAAATATTGTTTTATGCTGACAAGATAGTCATTCTATCGGATTCACCGTCTGAACTGCAACTCATGATTGACACCTTGCACTCATATTGCACTAATTGGTGTCTAAAAGTTAACTTGCACAAGTCTAAAATTGTAGTATTTCGTACAGACACGAATTTCTTCGAACTTCAGCTGGATATATCGTGCAGATAATATAGAAATAGTAAACAGCTACAAATATCTTGGGGTAACCATCATGTACAACCTGTCTTTCAAAAAACATTTAAGTAACAAATTAACTGCATCAAAGCTAGCAATAAAATCCACATGGTCAAAATACATAACAAACCCACAAATTTCGATTAAAAATAAGCTAAATATATTTAAATGTGCGTGAAGATAAATTTTAAAATTTATCACCCTAGACACAAACCATAGAGGTTAACAGGACTCTGTTAACATACTAACATAACTCTGTTAAACATAAAAAATTGTCCTTTTGCATTAATAATTTAAAAATTACCACATTTTTAAACAAAATGAACCAGAAAAACTAAAATATCGTATTAACAACAAGTGTTTTCTAAAATATATTTATAAAAACTACATATTTCGAACTAATTCACATAAAAAACCAGTTTGAAAAAAATTTGCACAAAAAGGAACTTTGGCCTTTTTTACAAATGGTAGGAGATGGGCAAAAAATATTTTTTGGGGAAGATTTTTAGTCGTGTCTAGATGAATACCCAATAGTCAGAAGTCCTTACAGTGCTTACTTAATTTCGATGTAGCACCAGGACTCATTGCAAATTTATCGCCTTGTAACACTAGTTTGTTAATAAAAGCACGAGGTGCACTGCTCAATTTAAACTCTAGAAGCTTCAGAAATAATACACCTATAACATGTTTAATATGCAACCTTGATGAACCTGAGAATACTTTTCACTTTATTGGAGTTTGTCCAATATTTAATGAATACAGGAGAACTTTCTTTGGTAATACGTAACTTAATATAAACGAAGTTCTTAATAAACTGAATGGTCGAAATTATATTGCATTATACAAATACATCCAAGTATGTTTGAATTACGGAAAATTGTTAACAAATGAATTTGAATTTTTACGTTTTTTGTAAATATCAATGAATTATGTATAATAATTGATAATATTAATTAATAAATATATTAGTATACTGCCAATAATAATAATAATAATAGTCTACGACCAAAGGGAAGTCAGCTTGAGAACCAACCGCTGCTCCCAATGAAGGAACTGATGTTTTTGCGATTCAAGCCCGACAGCTCCGAAAGGCTATTAAAGCGTCTTTTGCCTAGGAAACGAAGGCGTAGGTGCTCCAGTGCAGGACAGAGGCAGAGTAGGTGAGTTATGCTCTCTACCTCCTTCTCGTCCTGACAGCTGAATCAATAGTAGCTGTGAGGGATACCCATTCTTTTAGCATGGGTTCCAAAGGTGCAGTGCTCTGTGAGTGCAGCCACAAGGAACCGCAGTTGTTTTCTTGAAAACCCGAAGAGTTGTTTTCTTCTAATGGTATCAATGCAAGTCCAGAGTGTTCTCGCTACAAAGCAGCTCAACTCAGTGTGATAGAGATTAAAAATAAATTTTTATTTACGAGTACGTTTTCTGTGAAATCTTTTCCTAATTCAACTATTTTTTCTGTTGTTTTTTTTTAAGTAAAATATTTATATGAAGTGTCATGAATTTTAATTAAATATTTATCTTATTTTGCCTGATATTTAATATGTTTGTGAAATAAATTTTAATGCTAGTTTTCGAAGAACATATCTACCGCGTAAAAACAGAATTAGGTGTACTATACATAATAAAGTTTGTTTCTTAAAGCCGTTTTCTTTTCTAAAAAAATTTAAAATTTTTATACTTTTTATCAAAAAATTGCTAGTTAAAGTTTTCTCAAGACAAAGATTTTGCGTCGTTAGTGATGATACAAAATAATTTCACTCACACTATTTCAAAAAATCATTTCATTACAAGTTTTCAATAAAAAGGGCAAAAATGTTGCACGTTTTTTTTTTCTAGAAAAGAAAACGCAACAAGTTTTTTGTTTTGTAACCGACCATTTTGGACAACTTCTTGACAACTGTGTGAATCTGTTTTATTTTATTTTTCTTTTTTTATTTCTGCAACTTCATTTATATAAATTTAAGATATTGCTATAAATTTACTAATCAATTAAATGTAAATTATTGGCCTGTCGATCATAAACATCATTCAATGTCTTTCAGTGTACTTTTTCCACTATTTTTTGTTTTGTTTGTTGCCGTGCTTAAAAAGCAGAATGTCAAAAGTTCAATTTGAAAATGACATTCAGTTTTATTTCAGAAAAGAAAGACTTCGTAAAAGAAAAATAAAAAAATAATAATAAAGTGATCAAGCTGAAATAAAAATAATAAATAAGTACATAAATAAATAAGATTTGCGAATGACTAAATTGCAGCTTTGCATTTGCACATTAATTTGTAAATTGTTGTTTTATTTAAAGTGCTAAAAGCTTTAAAAATGTGTACCTGCATGGAGGTGCTAATGAATGTCATACATGCACACATAAACAAATTTCAATGTTCAAAATTAAATATTATTATTAATAAAATAAAATGTTTGTTAGTAAACAAATAAATTATATGAATTAATTCGATGAAGGGATTTCGTCAGCATACAATATTTAAATCTTAATATTTCAAGAATATTTACAAGAACAAAAAAAAACATGAAAAACTTCACTTCGGCTGAAGATGATCGATCAGCAAATGTGTAGAGTTTTTTTCGTTTTTAAAATAATGAAATCATTTTCGAAATTATATTTTCTAAAAACTCACAATAACGAAAAATTTTGATATCAAGTCATGCACTTGTTGCCAACAAATGTTACTTTTTATAGTTTTTTTCATGTTCGTTATGATTGATTGTCAACTGTTACTTTCTTCATGATTGATGATAATGATGTCGTCATATGGCTGACTTTATTTCATCGCTTTAATTTAACTTCTTTTTTTTTTTTTCTTTTTTTTGTGAGCACAATAATTTTTTAATGCCACATTTGGTAAATCAAAGTTAAAATTATCATTAAATAAATATTTAAATCTATATAATTACAGAAAATTATAGAATAAATAAATGAAAGTTAAAATTAAACTTTAAACGAACAAACGTTGATGTAGCAAAATAGTAGACCACAAACATTTATAGAAATGAAAATACGAGGGGAATTTAAAAAGTTGCTGTAATTATTTTTTTTTTTAATTTTTAATGCCTGGAGTTTGATTATTACTAAAGACACTTGATCCAGCGATTTCCAATTTTTCTTGAACCCTTTGCAAAGTACTTTGATAGGAAATAGTTTTTTATTGCAGAAATGATCTGGTTATTCGGATGGAAATTTTTTTCGGCGAGCTGAAATAGCAAAAAGTCATTAGAGAGTCGAATTTTAAGATAAAACGCATGCGGTAACAATGCGAACTTTA